>JAPPVO010000017.1:29991602-30591602 GCA_030407325.1 Camellia japonica
TTTCACCAATGTTGAATGCGTTACAATGTGAGTCATATGTCCGTATTATTTTCAAAATTGCATCGTCAAACTTCTTGAATTCATTGTGATTTAGTTTGTTAATTTAGATAGCCTCAATTATGATCCAAAATGGAGTCCTCTTCAATTGTTCAAAGTGACCAGCCCTCAAAGAAGATGTTGTTACAAGCTTCACGATGCCCGCAATGTTTGAACGGAAGTTAATTCTTGTGGGTGTAGTGCGTGATGACCCAGTAGCAGGCTTATTAACTTGTTCACCAACTTGCTGGTGGTTCACTTTCGATTGCTTGAACAATATGCGGCCCTGTATGTTAACACCCAGTTTGTTCGATTTTGCACCACATACACCTTCAACATGCTTCCATTCACATGAACGCGTCCACGGACTCCTGCAACTGTCACCATCTACAATTGCACAAAAAACATATTAATCACATTGCATACCGCCAACACTTACTCAGTGTACGCACAAACGATTAAAATTACAAAATCTAAAATAGAAACATAACACACACATCTGAAACAGTTTAATCACACACATCCAACTCCATGTCAACTACAACCAACAGACAATCCATAATAAAAAACATAAAACATGGCAGCGACAACGTGTCAAAGATTTCGCATAAGTGTGCCATAACATAAACAAAGTGTCTAACATTGTACAAACATGTCTCATAAACCCACTAATTCCCTTAAACATTTATTCGCACTAACCCCAACCCAATCACACCTACTCATATCACACTGCCCCCCCTCCAATTTAACGCTACAACACTTGTATATACCGAACTACACATTCTTACATATCAACTCAGTCAGTCAAACTAGCCACATACCGAACATGTTGAGTCGTCAAAAACTCTTTCTAACATGTTCACTACCTGCAGTCGACAACATGTAAAAGCCCAACACACTCCACGACAATACCATCTCACCAAAAAAACACACAATTAACACAAAACACCAACACCACTTGCACAATATCACAACCCCCCCTCTAATGCGTATCTTATTTTAAACAGGGGCATGTCACAACGTGTCAGACTACATACCAACGCCAAACTTATAGCCCATATCACAACCTAACACTTTTTAATTTAATATATATAGCCACACCCATCACCCGCGTTTCATGTCTCTGACACCTACACCATGCAATACTATACACATACACACACCATCCTAACACACAATAGACACCCACACAGACTCTATAACCCTGACGTTTTCCAATCACATAACATCTGTTACGGAACATCATACAAATATCACCAAACCACAACCGCACAATGTTCCAACCATACATGGATCATATCGAACAGGAAAACAACAACAAAATTCGTGCCACGTACTTTTCTAGACATCGTTCCACCCCCAGCTGAGAAATTAGAATGCCTCATTCAAATCCTCTCCCGTACCCTGCTTGGAATACCTTCGAATGTCGCAATGTAACAAAGTCACCAATGTGCCGACACACTAACAAACAAGCACGATAGATCACGATTCACGATCGTACCTCTATTGATATCACAGATCTCCCACAATTTTACAACAAAACAAATGAAATCGACAGGAATTAGGGTTTTCAAAACATGCCTAATCCACAACAAAATACGGGTTTAGGTTAAGAATCTATTACAGCTATGATTTGCCTAACGAGTTGAATCGTAGTATGTGTGGCACGTGTACTGCACCCTTCAAACGTAAGAAAGCACAAAAGGCCTTAGTGTACTTTCCAATGTTATGGCACCCAACAAACACCCTTAATGTGTCACGTGGCAATTAAATTTCAACCTCACAACAACATTGGCATGTGTCACGTGACAAAAACCACACTGTCACCCAAACTAACCCATAAAAATGTTCACGCGTTTAACACTAAATAGCTAATAGTATTTATGTCATTTACCAATACAAAGGACCAAATAGATCATAAGAACAAACATTGGGACCAAATGGAGCACAATTTAACATTTAGGATTTATTGGTCACTTTCCCATAATTAATACCATATTATTAAAATAAATAATTTAATAAATTTATTAAGTATAAATAGTTTAATAAATAAATTTTATTTTTAAAAAGATATTAAATAGTAGAGGGTCAAAAATGTAATTTTATTAACTAATCCCATTGGATGAGTTATCCGATGATTTGTGTCCCATTTCCCCATGGGATACAATAATCCAACATATTTGGAATTAATAGTCTGGATGGACTATTAGTTCGGTACAAAAAATTTCAATCAAATAATGAACTATTAGTCCTATCGCATTGGCCAATCCTTCCAAACAAATAGCACCAAAAAGTAAAGTACATATTATTAAAGCTATGTTTGGCAATGGATTTTTAGACCAAAAAAACATAAAAGACAAAATTGGCTACATACATCAATAAGACAAGATGTCACATCTAACTTATAATCATTATATTTTTTCTCTCGTAAAAGTCAAAAAAGCAAAAATAAAAGCCAAACGAGATCAAAAAAGCCAAGCCAAAATAGCTAAAAAGTCAAAAAGTCAGACTATTTAAGCTCTTTCCAAACAAAGACTAAAATTCAAAATCAACAATCTATTAGTTAATTTAAAATTTAAAATTTCTCTTAATTATTTATAACCGTTGATTATAACCTTAATAGAGGATCAAATCAATTTTATTTAACCATAATATTATGCAGTGTTTTGGGAAGTTGGTAAAAGTTAGTTTTTTTGACTTTTTTAATTTATTTTATCTTTTTATAGATAAAAAATGTGAGAGGTGATGTGATTTAAAATGAATAAAAAAAATAAAAATTGACTTTTTTTTTTTTTTTTGGCTTCCCAAAAGACCCTAAAAAAGAAATATTGGGGCATTGTTGTATTTTACACCAAACATATAGCTAACGTGCTGTCACAGCACATTTCAAGTTTATTTGAATTTTTGTCTTTAGGTGGTTTTTATTATATTATTATTTATTATGCCATCTAACTGGGAAGAAAAAGTCTATATACGAACTATTTGTATAATTTTTTAATTAATTAATTAATTTTTTAAAAGAAGCTAATTTTTTTATTACAAGAGAAATGAAGATTGGGCAATTGGCCTGCAATGTTGTTGAAGAGCGTGGACTTTGAAGATATCATCAACAGACAGCATATACTTGGCTGCACAAATTATTTGATTTTATTGTATTTGTTTGAACTCGATTTTATATTGATAGGTAAGATGGATTATAGAGAAAATGATAAAGTGTGAAATTGTATTATTAAAATAATTAAGTTCAAGATAAAAAAAATTGTGTAAAATTTGAAAAAACTCGATCTGTTATCATTCATTTTAACACTTAAGAGATGAGATTCTGAAATGAGTCGTAAATTTAGATATTTTAAATTCGACTCTCACGAATGTATCTCAAATTTAATTGATATCATTGTTGTTTGTAAGTGATTACAACTATTTAGAATTTATCATCTTTAATAAATAAATAAATAAAATCTTGGCAAACATTAGTGCTCCCTAGAATCCACAACAAAACTATATTTCATAGCTTCCAAAGATTGAACTGAAACTAAATTAGTAGTACAAAAACTTCGTTTTCATTTTTCTTAGAAATTGAAAATGAAACCTGTTTGTTATGTTATTTTTGATTTTGAAATTGATTAAAAAATTTGAAAATCTATATTAAAAATGAATTTCTTTATTTTCAGAATAAGTTTTTACTCTCTCCTCCATCTCCCACCACCGCCGGCCAATTGTCGTCAAGCTCTAGGCACTTCCAACGACCCTCCGACTAACCCATGATCTTCGACGACACTTCGACCACCACATCTATCCTTCCTTCACCGCTAACCACTATCTTTTATAACTCATCAAACATGTTTTCTTTATTTTTATTTTAATTTATTTTCAAAATAATTTTATATACATGTTTATTGTAAACAAAAAATTTGAATCTGACAGCACTACAAAATGAGACCTAGCTTATGCATGTTTAGAATTTTCGTTATGCATTATATAGTCAAATGATCGATAACTAGTAGCCTAATGTGATTAACATGAATAATTTAAATGAATTTAGAAAATACTGTCGAGGCCACGTTTGGTAGTTCCAACTTTCACTTGTTGGCACACCAAACAAACACTATGGACACCAAAGTAAGCAATCTATCCCTCCCTCCACTTTCTTTACATCTCAAAGCGTTTGAACCGGGTTCATCAAATTTCCACAACTATTTTTTACGTAAAATTGAATAAATTGTTAAAAGATAAAGGTTAGGAGATTTTTTTTTCCACCTGAATTGGTTAAATGATAGATTTTCGTGATAGGTTAAGTATTTTTAAAAAGATTTGATAAAAATTTTGATTCTCATCATTGGTTGGAATGAACTTTATCGAATCAAATCTTTGAACCAAATTGTGAACAAATTTGATGAAAAAAAGAAACAGAAAAAGTGAAAGATTGGTCACAAAGACATAAAACAAACTTGAGATTGTGGGAATGATTATGGTGCACCTAATAACTAACTAAAGAAGAAAATAGTATAATTTTATATTTTTTAAATCATAACTTTAAAAAAAAAAAAAATTATAACCAAACGACACATGTAAATTTTGGTTTGGATGGACTCTTGTAAATGTCTTTTGGCCTTCATTAATGATACTTTCTATTGTCTAAAAAAAAGAAAAAACACACAAGGTATAACCAAAATTTCATGCGTTATAACTAAATAAGATCATAACAAAAGAAGAAAATTGGTCATAACTAAAGAAAAAAATGACATAACTTAGATATACATATGATAAGGGGGTGTATAATAGAATACAACACATGAGTTATAACCAAGATTTCATGAGTCATAACTAAAACAAGATCATAATTAAAGAAAAAATAATAATTATAATTAAAGAAAAAAATTACATAACTGATATGCATATGATAAGAGATGCATATAATAAAATTTCTCTAAGATTTTTAATCGGTGTTTGGAATTTACTTATTTGGTGTCTTTTTTTTTTTTTTCTTATTTTTTATTTTCATCTTTAGTGAATATTTTTAAAAATTTCAAAAAAATTTAAACTTATAAATTCAGTTTGACGATACAAACCATAAAATTAAAAAATTTGAAAAAAAGTCCCAAAAAAATAAAAATAAGTAAAAAATAGCAAACTTTTTAGGCTTATTTTGACTTTTTAATTTTTTTTAAAACTTTTTAAATTTGTCTACACGGACAAGAAAATAAAAGTATTTTGACATAATTTTGAAGAAGAGTCACCAAAACCCCCCAAAAAATAAACTAGAAAACAAATGCGACTTTTTAAGCTCCCGTTTGGCAAGTTAATTGAGGCTAAAAAAGTACAAAAAGACAAACTAAGCTAAATTGGAATTGTTTGGGAAGTGCTAGATTATTTTAACACATGCCAAACAAGCACAAAATATCACATCTAAACTATAATCATTTCATTTTTTTCTCACAAAAAAATAAAAAAAAGTCAGAAAATTCTTCCCAAAACATAGATGGTAGACCGAAGAAATTCTGCAAGCATGAAAAGCCTGGGCAAGATAACAGAAATAAAAATAATAATAATAAAAAAAATAAATTTAAATTTAAACTTTAAAAAAAAGTTAAAAAAAAAAAAAAAACTGATGGCCCATCGATCCACATAATGGCTCTAAATTAGCTAAAAATGAGTACATAAATGGAAATCGTCCCTCAAAGAAGGATGAAACTAGGAAGCAACCTGGAACAAATCAATCCACAATAATATCCAGCATCTAAAACACCATCCTGTGCTTAGAAATATAAAATCAAAGGAAACTAAACAATGTTTTGCAGCAATCAATCATTACAATTCTTCACAGCCATCTATGATATAACAACACAAGCTTTTCAGCGTGATTAGAGAAATGAGAGCATTCCGTACCCATGCCGATGAAATACAATTTCGAATTTCTTCAACCTATACAAGAGATAAATGAAAGTAATCAAAATTTAGTGATTTTCTAATTTCACAAATAAATGAAATTCAATTCTGACTATGATGTATTATTATTCAAGAAAAAGAAAACAAACCTTGAAAACTATGATGTATCAGCCACAAAATTCAAGCACGCTGCATCAAAAACTCGAGTCTTCAATTCTGCACTAACTTGGGACTATCTTGTCACACTTCCTCAAATTAGCTTTCTGCAAACTGTTGGATGTGAATCTTGGCTTCAAACTAGCGCATTAACAATCCAAGGATTGTAATTTTTCATAATTGATCGAAATCAGAGGAATGTGAGCTATCTTCAGCCAATCCTTCCCAGTCTATTTCTTGCACTGGAGCCCCAAATGTGGACATCTAGCAATTTGCAGCAATTTCAGAGTCTTCTGATCCTGCAGCCCATCCGGCAAACTCCTCAGATTAGGGCAATCGAAAATCCATAATTTTGATAATGACTGGAGGCTTCCTAGACAATTTGGTAGAGAAAATAATCCGCAATTGGATATAAACAAATCTCGGAGAGCATTCAAATATTGCATACCCTCTGGAAAAGATTGTATCTCTGGACATCCTCTAATTTCTAGGGATGTAAGGGAAGTCAAGCCTTGCAACGTTTGCACTGGAAGGGACGTAAGACTATCACATTGACTTATATCCAGTTTCTGCAGAGAGTTTAGGCTTTCAAGTCCTGACAAATTTTCAAGTTCAGGACAATTATGAAGGTGTAAGGACTCCAAGGCCTTGAGATTTTGAAGCAGTCCATCTGGAAGAATCTTCAAATAAGAGTCACTTATCCGAAAAAAGGAAATTGAAGTAAGATTAATCACGGACCTAAATAACATTTCATTGCCTCCTTCAATTGTTAAGCTCTCAAGTGCTGGAAGAAAAGGCAATCTAGTCAATTTGGGGCATCCAGATATCACCAACTCTTGTAGGCAAGGGAAAATTTCTTCTCTATCCACTGTTGTCTGCTCCTCCAAGCTTGGCATTCCATCAAGGCTGAGAGTCTCCAATGCAGGAAATGAACTTTCCTCATCTCCATAATCCCCATGGTTGAAGTACTTAAGAGAACACATGCTTCGATCTTGAGAATTTTTAGGGATTGTAGTTTGCCAAGAGGAGGAAGATGTTCACATCTTTCACAATCTATTAAAGAGATCTCAACCAGATTTTTGAGAACCAAACCCCACATCCAATTTGGAAACTTTGAACCTTGGAAGAAATTTATGCTCAACTTCTTCAGATTCGAATTAGGTTGGAGACTTCAAGGACCTCTTCGACATTCTTTGGTGTGTTTTCTTCATTGCTCTTGCTCCAATATAATTCCAAAGAAATAAGATCGTGTTTCTCCTTCAAATTGGCCTTCTTGGCATCTTCTGAATTTCTTACATTCTCAAGTGCCTCTATGCTTAACGTACCCCCAAGATTTAATTCTTTCAACTCACCAATTTGGTAACCCTCATCTTGGCCCACAATGAATGTGCTTAGTCTTTGTAAGCAAGTTAATTGTCCCATTTTATCAGGCATTGAAGTAAGAGAATCACACCCTGTGATGTCCAAGTAAGTGAGATTTCTCATGTGCTTCATGCGTTTGGGCAACTTACGAAGTCGTGGGGAATGTCTTAGCTTCAGTGTCTGCAGGTTTTGGAGATTACTTATTGATTCCGGTAGAATTTCTATATCAGAGTATGACATGTCCAGATACCTAAGATGGCTGAAATTGGAAATTCACTTTGACATTGACTTCTTCAAATCAGCATTGTAACCCAAATCCAATACTCTGAGATACTTTTGTTTCGAAATGAAAGGTTAAGGATCATTTTCCTGGTGAGGTAAAATGAGAGACCGCAAAGATGGGACTTCAGGTACAATCGCATTCCAAGGAACCATCTCTCCAAAGCCAATATTAAAAGACAAGTGACGAATTTTATCTGGAATTTCCATGCCCTCATGAAGCTCCATAATAGAGCATTCACATCTCATAATAGATTGTGCAAGATCATGCATAAGATTGTGCATTTTACATACTATTGTTCCACTACATAATATTGTTCTGTGGTATTCCTCTTCCACATCTTGTAAGAAGGACCTGCAAACCAATTCCCTAAAAATCTCATCGCCAATATGAAATGCCGTTTTTCCTTTAGATGGAATAAAATCATTTGCCATCCACATCCCTATCAGCTTGTCTTTCGTCATGCTATAGTCTTTCGGGAATATACAACAATAAGCAAAACATTGCCTCAAATGTGGACGTAAGGCTTCATAGCTCAACCTCAAAGAAGGTAAAATACCACTTCCATCATCAGGCAAATCCCAAATCTCACTCTCCTTCACAGATAACCATTCACTTTCACTTCTTTTAAATTGCATGAGGCTTCCCAAAGCCTTTATTGCTAAGGGTAACCCTTTGCATTTCTTCACTATTTCCTTCCCAATCAGATCCAATTGAAGGTTTTCCTCTCTTCTTTTGTTGCCAAATGCTCGTTGTTTAAACAAGGACCAAGAATCATCCTCCGATAGACAAGCCATGTGGTGTATAGGAAGTGTAGCCATGATAACAGCAACATTCTGAATCCTTGTTGTTACTATAACAGTACAACCTCTAGCTCCACACTTCAGTGCACCTTTTAGCCTATCCCATTTCTCATGTTTCTCATTCCATACATCGTCCAAGACAAGTAAAAATCTCTTCCCACGCAGTTTCTCTTGGAGGCGATTCAGAAGTGGATCCAAGTTTGAGATATTGCACCCACCACCGTCTATGGACTCTAAGATTGCTCTTGTTAGTCTCTCTACATCGAAATCAACAGAGACACACACCCAAATTCTCAGCTCAAAGTGACTCTTCACCCTTCCATCATTGTAGATCAATCGAGCAAGTGTGGTCTTTCCAAGTCCCCCCATACCACACATAGCATACACCGAAACATCATCATCATCATCATGATCACCCTAATTATTGAGCAACATTTCAATTATCATTTCTTTCTCATTAGTTCTCCCATAAATTTCTGATTCATTCACCATTGAACTAGTTTGTTCTCTCTCCATCCCACAAACTTCTCCGGTTTCCACACCTTCCCTCAAGTGAAACGTATTTTTCTCCCCTGCAATGGCATCTAACCTATCTTTCATATCATTGATCTTATGCCCCATTTTCAACTGAAATATAAGCCGGTTTCGAAGAGAGAACGTGGCCCTTACCTGGGATTTCATGCCTCTCTCAGAATCCATCCTTCTCCTCATAGCTTCAGTCATGAACTCATCCACCAGATTGTCTGCATCATAAGCTGCATCATTGAGCTTTCTCAGCCAATTCTTCAGAGTCTCGCTCTTCCCTCGCTTTGTCTCTGCATCTTGAAGGACTGCTTGAATGGTACTTAGTGTGCTCTTTAAGTTCTCTAGCTCTGTTTTCAAACCCCATGCTATCCCACACTCTTTTAGCACTAAAGAGTTCAAGGTTGCCAAAATTGATCTAACAAGGGGAGAAATGAGTAGATCAGGCATACTCTAATCTGTTTTGAGAATTGGAATTGAAATCAAAACCAGATGAGAAAAGAGTTAAATCAATTTTCACTCACAACTTTCGGAAATGTAATGAAAAGAAATGCAGACCGTCAAACAGTTTCAAAGAAATCAAATGGAAACACAGCAATTAATTAGGATTGGTTTCATATTTTTACACATTGGGTTCCACACGGTGTTGACTACTGCGGAGACTCGAGGAGGCATCAAGTTGGAACCAAAGAATAAAGATTCCATTTACATCTCAGTCCTATCATTTTCTTTCTTTTCTTTCCTTTTTTTTTTTCTTTTATTTTTCAGTCATGAGCCTCACTAATCCTTCATATATATATATATATACTAGTTTTTGTAAATTTCTTTACGTTATATAAATATTGTGTGGTATATGATAATTGTTTATATGCAAGTAAATACTATTTGTTTGACAGTAGATATAGTACTAAAAAAAGGGTTCTTGGCACCATTCAAGGGCTATTGGTATCATCAATCGGCTTATCACAACTGACGATTATGGAACAACTACGAACGCTTTAATAGGACATGCTTGTTGTTACGTAGTTACATCGAGAGGACATTTGGGGCGTGGAAATTAAGGTGAGGTATCTTGAGGAACATAATGAAACACGATTTTCTGACAGTATAAGTTTCCTTAGTTGCAGCATCAATGGCCTTACATATTTCATAAGATGAAATAATCTCATTGATGAAGTAACACAAAATATCCAAAAATAAAGCATGCGTATTTTGTAAAAAAACAAAATTTTTGGTAAAATATTTGGTTATGAATTCTAAAAATAGTTCATAAAAGATAATCACTATATTTGGTTCCAATTTTCTGAAAATTAAATTTTTTATTTTTCGTATTTTTTTTATTTTTAGTGAATATTTTTAAAATTTTAAGCAAAATTTTTTTTTTTTTTTTACTTTTTTAAATGCACATTACTTACATATATCTAAAAAGTAAAATATCAATAAATACACAAGAATACGGAAAATATATTGAATTTTTGTATTCTTTTTTATATTTTTGGTATTTAGTGAATTTTTTAAATATTTTTTCACAAATATTATAATACTTTTTAAATGTATTTATGTTAGGTATATCTAAAAATTAAAAAAATTATTTAAAATATTATAAAAATTTAATAAAAATAAAAAAAAAATACAAAAAAAAAAAAACTCTAATATTTTAAAAATAAATCCTGAATTAGGAAACCAAGCAAGCTGAATTTTTTCCTAAACAAAATTCCCAATTGTGCATGGATTTTGAATTGTTCATTGTTTTGATGAAAGGCAAATTTTTGTTATCAACAATCCTGATCCCAAAATTAAAAATACGATTGAAAAAAAATTTTAAACATCAAAAGTAAAAAAAAAATTTTTAAAAATACTGATTGTGTTTGGTAGAGTTTTAGAATTATGCTTTAAGAATAGAGTTGTATTTTGAGTTTGTGAGTTTTGGAATTATGATTTGAGTGTGGAAAATTTGTTTGGTTACGAGTTTTGAATTGAGTGATGTAGCATATGATATTTGATTCAAAAATTTACAACTCATAACCAAATACATAACTCAAAATTCTATTCAAAACTCATAAAAAATTTTAAAAAAAAAATTCCAAAAATATTTTTTATTTAAAATATAAAAATAACAGGTGCAAAAAAAAAAAATCGAACACTGTTCCGGTCAACCGACCGGACATCCGGGGGATGACCGGATAGACGTATTTTGAAAAGTAAATATGAAAATAATTTTCTAAAACTATAACCAAATAACATACTCAAACCAAGAAGGGGTAGAAACTTAGGAGGACAGGCTAAGATAGTTGGAACTATCCTTCAGCCACATTATATGGAAAAGTTGTATTTGAAATGTTAATTTATGCAAGCTAAGGTATCAAATGTATATGAATATTAATATAGGACGTGAACATGCATTTTCATACAGGGTTAATTCATTTATTCAAACTTTTTGCTCATTGAGATTCTAAAGGCTTAACTCACAATGCATGAGAGCTCAAAAATATAAAGAATGATTTAAACCAGGAACAAAATCCAACACATTTTACTTTTGAGACGTTGGCAAAAAAAAAAAATCTAGATATGAAAGAAAAGACAACATTGTCATACAAGATTATTTGATTGAACCTCCCAACTTTTATTTCAATAAACTATGACGTATCTAGAATGGGGGTAATTAGTGAAACAAAAGTCATTGTACAAACCATCGAAGTAATTCCATCTCCAACGGTCCAAAGATGAAAATCTTTGTAGGTCCCCCCCCCCCAAGAAAAAATTTGGGACCAAAAGCGGTTAGCGGTGACCATTGAATAAGTTTATTTGGCTTGAGTTGATTTACTATTTCTCTCTTGAAGGTTTAAAGCGCACAAAACATGCAACCAAGCAATAGTTTACTAAGGCGAGGAGCGAAGAGAAAGAGAATAAATATATAAATTATTAAAACTTGGACATACCCAAGCTAAATAACTATATCAACTTATTATGGGAAGAAATATGAAACTTTTGTTTCTTTAATCAACTCAGAATTTCCCATTGCCGGTGACAAATCAAGATTATATCACAATAAGCAGCTTCAAATTCACAAACTTTATTAGCTCTTCAAGTGTTGCAACTCTAAGACCACTGATAGAATAAATTTTTGGTAGCTAAATCAACCTCATCTCATAAGTTATAACCAACTTCACAAATAAATAAATAAATAAATAAATTATATATGTGAAACCTGCAAAACTAACATGATGAACAAAATGAATTGAAATGAAAAGTACCCAAATTGTTCCCAAACGAATTAAAACAGTCACATAGAATAGATCGACTGAAGAGAGAGAGAGAGAGAGTAACTTACATTGCTTCCCCTCCAGACTTGATAAACCCTCTTCTGTTTAGGGTTGTTTTGGGACATAGATGGATTTGTAGGAGAAGATGGACCCAAATTTGGATCGTTGTTATTGTTTTCAATCATAACTACCCTCTTCTTCTATTGATTTTTCGCGCAACCCATGTGAGACGAAGACATCAAAACCCAAACCCAAACCCAAATTTCATTCTTTTTCGACAAATAAACAGCTAAGCATACAAATACAAATGATGGGTATTGTTTGAATTTGAATTTGATTGAATGTGAGAGAGGTGGAGAAGATGAAAGATCGTTGATGGGTTTTGGGTACAATGAGAGAGAGAGAGAGAGAGAGAGAGAAAGAGAAGGAGACGAAAGGGGATTTTTGAGATAAAAACCAGCTGCGTCTGCGCTCTCTCTCTCCATGGAGCCGAGTTTGCAGACGGATTAACCCAGAAGGAATTGTTCCGTCTTCTCTCTCTCTCTCTCTCTCTCTCTCTCTCTATATATATATGCATGTATATGTATCTACAGTTGTGTTTGTTGGTTTTTGTTTTTTGAATATTGGTTTTTGTTTTTGTTTCTGTTTTCTCTCTCTAAAACTCTCACAGTATTTTTTTCTCTCTCTCCTCTGGCAGAAGGATGTTGGTGGGGCGGATGTTCCAAGTTTGTACCATTTAGGCATATAAACTAATTAAGTAATAAATTCTTTAATATAAGACAGTTAGTTTAATGGCTTATGTAATTATTCTTTGGAATAGCAAGAAAATTAGAGGTTTAGAGATTGAGTCAATACAGCAAATCCGGCCCCTTTCATTATAATACAATTTACTAGTAAGTTACTTAAATTTATTAAAATTAAAAAAAATATTTTGTTTGATTTTTAATTTTTTAAAAATCTTTCATAATTTTTTTTTTTCATATTTTAGTCAAAAAATTTTATTTTTAGATGTACCTAAAATAAAGTATTTATAAAGAAATCTAGAAAAACATGAGCAAATAAGAATTGATTAAAATATGAAAAAAAAAGTTTACTTAAGAGGTTAAGATTAAAAAAAACAAATAAAAACAATTTTTGAGTTTGCAAATCAAATAGTGAATTTTTAAAAAGGGAATAGACTGGTAAATCTCCTTTTTTAAACTTATGGTCCGGATGGTCCTAAATGTTTTCTTATGCATCACTTGGTCCTCATGTACATCAAATGACTAAAATGCCATTGAGTATAGTGCGTATAGGGGTTTGACAGTGTTAATGTGACGGATGACTGTGGTTGGATGTCACGTTGAGAGATTTCAACATATGCAACGAGACCCACGGTGCCCCACTCCGTTAACGGCTTGAAATCCCCAATTTGGAAACACCACCTAATTGGTAGGTAGATGAATCTTGCCCTAAAATCAAGGGGTGAGATTTGGTGGTTTAAAATTCAAATTCCGTCTATCGATTCCCACGGTGGAGATTTGGTGTGGCTTTCCAAAGATTTGGTGATTCAAAACGTTACAGCTGCATTTCCTGTGTTGTTTCTGCAATTTTGGTTTGGGATAAAACCCTAAAGATTGGTGCGACGTGACGACCTTATGTCGTTGAGGGGGTGTTTACGTCGGAGGAATAACCTATTCATACTCATCGACGATGACTGGTAAACGTAAGTACCTGATTTTGTTTACAGAATTTATGATTTGTTTCTTGTTTTATTGTCGCATTTTGGAATCCACTTTTTGGTTGTTGATATTGGTTGCATATGACGTGCGTTAGTGCTTATTATGTTGGTCGATTCAGTAGGTTGTAGTGCGTGGTTGTTTTAGTGGGTTGGTGTGTGGCGATGCTTACATGGAGACTAACTGAATTTCCCGGTAAAACGTGCAGTGTGGTGGGGTGTGTTAATAATGTAGTGTGTGTATTTGTGGGGCTTCCATGTAGTTTGATGCGGTTGACATTAATATGCCAACTTGTCTGTGGAATGTTTTGGGAATGGGAAAATGATGAGGGGGTTGTGTGTCACAGATGTATGTCTTGGTATGGCTGATAATGTTACGTTGGATGTAACGGTACGTGCGTGTTGACACGCATCTAAATTCATACTGATGTGAAAGACACATTTTCGTGGGGTTCAGCCATGATTTGCATGTGGCCATTTTCAAATTATGGTGTGTTATGTGGGGTGGATGTTGGTATGTCCATTGTGTTATAACTGTTTGTTATGTACTTTGCGTACATTAAAAAGTCGAACTTTAATATAAAATGTTATCTGACAATATCTTAATTTGGTTCTTGTTGTTGGTGGTACGTGGTTAGTCAAATGTTGTGTTTTAATAAGTTCAGTTACTTTGTTGAGTCTTTTAATAAGTTTAGTCACGTACATCCCCTGCGTTGTTTTGTTGTCAACCGTATGTGTGTTGTTGTGCATATGTTTACATTGTAACATATGATGTCAACATGTTATAGTATTGTAATGTAGTTTACAAAACATTGTGTTTGGAACGTTTGGCTTACAAAACCGATATTTGATTTAATGTTCGAAATGCAGGGGTTGGTAGGACAAACAGTCCATGGACGCGTTCATGTGAGCGTAAACGTCAAGATGCAGCCAGCGAAACAACGGCAAACGAACTTGGGGTATGTAGGCAAAGACGGATCCTGTTCAAATAGACAAAAATTGTTAATCGTCCAAGTGTCACATCGAAGCGTAACCGTATGAGGCTCAACTTCCGGTCGAACATTGCAGACATTGTGAAGTTGGTGTACACGCTGAATTTGCGAGACGAACACCTTGTTCACCTTAAAAAAACACTGTTCTGGTTGATGTTTGAAGCAATTTTAATAAATCAACTTGACCACGCGGAGTTCAGCAAAGGGGACAACCTAGTGGTAAATATCATCCGGGCGTAAAATGCACAGGACGGGACGTTTCGCGTAGGCGGACGAAGCGTGGACGTAGGCGATGATGACATCAAGTTAATATTTGGGATCCAATGTGGGTTTGGTTGCCTTGATTTGACCCCCCGACCTAAGCCACTGTCCGATTTCGTACAACATAGGTGTCGTAACACTAGTCGCATAACCTCGAAACTGATACGGACCCTACTAGGCAAAGCTGCAGAGGGCAGTACTGCTCATGATGTGGAAGACACTGCGAAGCTGCTATGTTTATATGCTTGTGGGAAATTTTTTCTTCTCAAATTCTGGGGAAACAATCAGCTGGGCGCTAATCCGATATGTGGATAAGTTGGATGCAATGAAAATGTACGATTGGACGGGTGCAATCTGTAGCTCGTTGGTGAGTTCGGTGAGGGACTTCTATCGAACACCTGAAAAAGTAACCAGATGTGTTGTCGCATTGATGGTATGCTTATAATTTATTTGTTGGTTGTGTCATTAATTGCAAGCGATTTACTTATGTTACATGTGGTGTAGCCATGTAGCTAATTCGGGCGTTATTATTTGTTGTGTATGCTGTGGAGTACAGTATTGGCTGTGTGAACATTCAACGATCATATCGCTCGTATCCGCAGTCGCATTTCCCAGGTTTCTCAAGTGGGATGTTACCACGTTAGTAATAGCTGTACGTGGGGTGAATTTATCAGGGCATGTGGATTTTAAGGTAATTGTAAATGGTAGTTATGATTGTATGATACATACTGTGCGTATTTTGTGTATAAGTATACGGTGACACTGTTTGAAAATTGTTCATGAATTTTTTATGTGGTGTTTACAGGTGACAGATGGACGATTGATTACAAAAACCCATGAGGTTAAGATTTTGGAGGTGGATGGGGTAAACTGCGCTAGGAGTGCGAGAAATGCAGTGGAGGAATTCTATGGTAGTGTGCATGAGGATGATTTTGTTGATATGGGTGCGGAAGCTAATGTAGTGGGTGGTGACGGTGGAATTTATGGTAGAAATGTGGAATGTGGTTCAGCGTCGGTCCATATTCGGACACCAAACAGGACTATTACACGAAACGCAGGAAAGCACACAATGGACGTGGAGCCACACGTTTGCTACGCTACAGAGAAGATTGCAAAGTTTGAACTGGAAATTAACGAAAAAGACAGTGTGATTTCAGAGTTACATACAGAAGTGGATAGACTGAGGTAGGCGAATGAGGTGCAAATGTTGCATCTTATTGGAGGATTTGGTAGCTTGGTGTAAGCTAAGGACGACGAGGTGAAGAAACTCACCATTGAAAACGGTGAATTGAAAAGGGCAGTAAATGTTTTGGAGGAGCAACTTGTTGAGCGCGAAGTGCATAACGTGACGCAAGCATTCCGTGGTGTAGCTGTGAATGCAGAAGGTGTGAAATATGGGTTGAGTGGGAACGAACATGCTACAGACCTAACAAACAATACCATCCCTAACAGAGTGTTTGCCGTCACTAGGGATGCAGTTCTGGTTTGGGATGTTACGCCGGTAAGAGAACAAACAAACGGGATTATTGAAATGCAGCATGGTGTACTGGCTGGAGCAGAGGTGGTGGTTATCAGTCGAAACATGACAGAAGGTGGTTGGTTGAATGTTGCGAACAATTCGTTTGTGCGGGACATAAAATGCAATGTGAGAAAAGGGTTAAACCTGACGGGGGTTGAACACGGTGCATGTTTGTTCAATCACGAGTAACGTAGAATGCAATGCAAAAAATGGTGGGTGCAAGGATGTAATTGATGTGGATGAGGTTGACGTTCACGCGAAGAAGAAGTCAAGCTTTGACATTAACAACAGACACGGCGTGTGGAAAATGATGACAGCTGCGGAGAAAAAGAAGATCACCGACGCATATAACAAAGATGGTGATAGGTATGTACAAACAAATTATTTAGGTTTAGTGTTACTACTGCCATATGTTAATTGTTTGACGTGTGGTGTGTATTGTATGTATGGCTGTGATGTGGGATGGGCATGGTCATGGCGTTGCTGTGTATTTCACCGATGTGAAATCAATTATGCGCCAATCTGAGATACGGGGGAACGTAAGTCGCGTCCTTGGGTATTTATGCAATGTGTTTTTTTTTTCCCACCATACAAGAATTGAACATGTACAAATGTCACAGGTGATTGATGCATACGCTGTGCTGCTAAATGCTGAGTAGGAGAGGATAAATGAGAGCGTTGATGCTCCAGACAAATCTTATTTCTTTAGTAGTATATGTCTAGTAAGTTTGTGGCTGTAAGTGTTATGTTTGGTTATGGGATGCCATAATGTGTGACTTGTTTGTATGGTGATGCAGGACATGATGAAGAACAACAACGTACGATCTAGGAATAGGTATGTGCTGGACAACGTGCATGTATCAAAGCTCTTCCGTTACGTACATTTCCCAATTTGCAAAGACTCACACTGGACGATGGTCGTGTACGACACTGAGGACGGGATTTGGAAGCATTTTAACTCGATGAGGATGAGGAGCAGAATTGTAGACGTACACTATATTGAGGCACTTTCCCTGGTAAGATTTGTACATGTTAAACTGTATGGGAGTGTGTGTCTGCATGAAAACTGTGTTGGCTGACGTAGGTATGCGTTGATGTAGAAAAACATTGTGTCAGAGGTCCAGAGGCAGACCATGGGAAAGGACTTGATTGATACTCAAGAGTATGATCCGTCGTTAGAATTAGTGGTGGACTGTCTCTAACAACGTCCCGAATCATAAGCACGTTTTTATTTTCCCACGACATAACCTGGTACAGAAAATGAATTATCTTAATTTTATGCTTACGACATTAATAACATGCGATGTGATATTATTGGACATGCTTGATTGTGCTATCATTGTGTGCGCTGTGATGCGCCAGTATGTGCGCCATGTGGACGTCAGCAGATCGCTGTATAAGGCAACTGCAGTGTGTTGCGGGTGATCATGGTGAAGTCTTTTGTGAATGACCCGCTGCGTGGATTGAAGAACGATCTGGCTTGATTGAGGGTACACACATTTGACACGATGTGGGTAACGTTGAGGATGTATAGGGGTGTACATATGAATAACTGGTTATAATATTAGCATCGAATATGGGTTTTGCAGATTGTGTGCGCTATGATGCGCAAATATTTACCTTTTTTGTTATGCTCATTATATTATTAGCACAGATTATGATTTGTTCAGATTGTTAGCTTAGTGTGTTGGATGTTTTGTCTTGAATTAACATGCCACGTACGTGTACAGCATTTTGACTGCCATTATCTGGCATATTTTTTTGAAAAATATTATGATTTGTTTTGGTTGCAAGGCTTTGAAATATATGTGTATTGTGATGACCGATGTGCTTGTTCGCAAGTATGTTGTTTGTTTTCCCTGAGTTATGCATTGGGACATTCATTCCTGTCCAATTTTACCGGTTAATGAAAAATGTTTCAACCTACTCAGAGTGACATCGGTTTACTACTTAAAATAAGGCACATGTTCTAGTCGATTGTGGTGCACGAACTCCAGTTTAGTGTGTATGTGTTACAGGGGTGAACAATATGTATGGCAGTATATTAATGTGATGTGGAAGGCTGTTATGTGCGTCAGTGTAAATGTAGTACGATGTTCAGAATGTGGTTGGTAAACCTTATTGAATTTCTTGAGGCATTAGTGATGTGGACGTAGGGGAGTGTGGTGTAAACGGGTATTTTAGTAAATGTTAAGTTAGGTTAGGGAGGCAGCGTAATAACGTGGGACATACATTGTATGTAACGTACACAATTATGTGTTTTTACATTATAGCGGTTCATGTAGTGGTACAAAGTTGGATGTGCCGCGAGGGTCCGCCAATGCATCAACACTCGTGTATAACACGTTATGATGGCATAATTTGGCGGTGTAATTGGTTGAGGTGTGAGGTATGTATCGTAGGTGTGCGGGTGCATGTGACGGTGTAATTGTTGTGAGTATTGGTATGTGGTAAGTGATGTGGGACAACATCATTAACTGTAAATAAAGGCGGTTTTCCACGAGTTTCCTTATGTTGTCTTTGTGTGTGCGATTATTTGTAAGTAAACTAACGTAGTGCACGAATATCTATATTGAACGTACACGCATAGTACTTGTAGCCACGGTACGCATTCCTGTGGTGAAAACAAAACTATGCTAAAATTAAAACACGATTTAATCAAGGGTACGCAATTATATTTGCATAACGGATAGAAACATAACAAAATTTCTAAGCCAATTGTACTTATGGCCGAACAAAACATTGAAGAATAACTTATTTAAATACTGAACTGTATGTGATTAACACATTCTTATTTAATGATATGCACGAAGTACACATCCACTTAAAACGTAATAATATAAATTGGATATCGACGTATTGGGATTACGACTAAATAGGTTCCTTGCAGGTCTTCCTATTGTGGTTCCCCATACGACCACACCTCTCGCACCTTATTTGTTGCGCATTCTTAACCTTGGACAGTATTCTCTTCTTCTTCGGCCTTTCGGGTGGACGTTTGACGTTCGGTGGGTAAATGACGTAGTCGGCAAGGTTGAATGGTGGTTTTTCAATTGTTGGTATTGGGTAGATAGTTGGCGCATACGTTAAACGGTATTCAGAGATATGGTACCAAGGTACGACTATGTCATCAAGGTTTCTCCCGCTTTTTCGCTTTGCAACAATAGCATGCGCACATGGAAACTCGTTTATTTGCCACTGCAAACAAGAACATGTACGCTTGCCGATGTCCACCATAACAGATGGGTATGAATGGACCTCGTATACGTCGTTATTCGCCTAACTAACTTTCCATGTTCGACTTTTTTTGTAAGTTTCTTCCAGCCGGGATTCCATTTTGGGACAAATTGCGCCAGTCCATGTGTGGGCCGACTTGTCACATAATTTGACCTCTGATGCTGTCATTCATTCTAGTGATTGGCAGATTCCGTGCTTCGTGTATCCAAAAGTTGAATGACTCAGCGGCGTTGAAGCTTGTTTCGCCGTATCATCTGCCTCTGCAAAACCCAAGGGGAAAAAAAATTAAACAATAAAGCATGCTCATTTGTTGTTGGGTATGTTCAAATTTACGTTGCGTAACGGATATGTCCGTACCTGAAAAATGGGTTTGCCTAGTGTTGTGGAAGTGCATCTGTAAGGAATTTCGTAGCAATGGCTTTTCCAGATTGTTAAAATTCATCGGCCTTTTGATTAAATGTTGTTATGGTGGATGCATATGCACACTTACGTAATTTGCTGACAAGCCCAATTCGATGCATGCTGTTCATATAGCATAGTTTGTCCCAAAAATTTCTCTGTAAATGTTGGAGGTAAAATGCGTGGTGAGATGTAGAGAAAAATGTAGGCATTGCTTCCATCAGTCCCACGTTCCAATCAGACACAAATGTGAGCGTCCTATCACTAGGTACCACGTTGGCGAGATGTAGCAAGAACCACCCCAATTCGTGTTGTTTTTAAAGTCCACAATGGCATAAGCAAGCGGGAACAACCCTATTGTAATGATGACAACATGATCAGCATGTATAATATAACAACCATAACATACAATGTTTTGGTTCCAGCATATGGAAAAATAAGTGGGTGTATCACAAATTGAACTTGTTCGGACATTCAAATGGAAATGGGACTACGGAAGTAAGTGAGCATAATGTTTTTAAGTGAAATGGGACATACCTTGATTACCGTCCTTCGCAGTGGCAGCGAGCAAAAACCCTTTGAACCTGCCTTTTAAGAAGGTTCTGTCCAGGAAAAGTAATGGACGACAATCGTAATCGATGTCAACATAACTCCCAGGATTGTATTGCATGACAGCTTCATAATACCAACGCAATTGGTCGAACGATACGGAATGGGCGCCAAACAATTCCCCCTTGCCTTCTCAACCCCTAACCACGCAACCCGGTAGTTAATGTCCAATCCATAATCGTATTTCAAATCTACAACGACATCAGTTGGACATGTGAGTGGTTTGTCCCGAACACGAGCTGCCATAATATCAGTAACCATATTAGATCCAACCCTTGGATGATTTGATGTCCGGACGGATACACCGCAACTATGCACACTATTCCATTTACGAAGGTAGAAAAATTGATTCGCTTTCAACACCTGAGCATGTACAGACCACGTGTATCCCTTATCCTCCACCATGGAGCACATTGCTGTTACCCGTATGGAATCATTCTTAACATACTTGAAATTGAACCCAAACTCCATGGCATACTTGCACCGGACCGTTCGAAATTCCTGTGCACCCCCCTCAAACATTGCTCGACGTAGGTTAACCCCTGCGCCCATGATTCAGTCAGTAATACTTTATTATTGTGCGGGTAGAAATCAGCCAACAAATCAACCTCATCATCACTTTCTCCTTCGTCGTTCATAATTATTCCGGAAACCGGGTTGGGTTGCATATTATGTTGTTCGCCATACACACGTACACTATCCAACCTTCCCTACTGATCAATCACCACACAAACGTGTTCCAACCCGAATGACCGGGCAAGACTAACAAGGTTTTGCAAATCCACATCATCCTGTAAAGTAAAACTATTTAACCTTGGAATCTTATACGACAATCCCACATTATGGGGACCTATCCCGCTGAACTTGGGAACACAGAAAATTGACTAATTCGGCAAACGTGCCATGATCCGCAGATTGTATGCTGCGTTAATGTTCCGATAAGAACACAGCAACATCAAACTCTCTTCCATACCTATGAGCACAGACACTGACATGGGTAAAACACATGTTATACATGTAAAAAAAAAAAAATGTACCAAACAAAATCGATACGCTAATGAACTGAATAAAACTGAATCCCCCCATCCCGCACACACAGTGGAAGGAAAAAAAAACACAGGTAAATACATCACCCCATAAATAACACATGTTTATAGCCACACCACAACAAACACACAAACATAACCAACCTGTTAACATCGTTCAAAATTGTCTTGTGATTATCACATTGTAACAAAACAACATCTACATCAACCCCCACGGAACCCACGATGACAACATAACTGGAACCCCCGTGACAGTGTGAAGGATGTACAAACGTGATCATGGACACAAGTCCTCTGAAGGGAAATGGCATCTTAACTATCCGAAACATATAAACGTATGACGTACCTGCAACGATAAGCAATGTTGACGACTGCAGCAGCTCTCATCACTACCAAGAGAACAACGAAACCCTACTTTGCTAACTCACAACAATTCTTCAGCCCGACCCACGAATTTGTCACACCCCAAAACATGGGATCCAACTTACCAAACGTGACACAGCAACGTATCCCACAAAATATTCACTCAATCCCACAATACAGTACATGACAAATACAAAAAAGGGCAAATCTGTCTACCCATACCTTACATAATTTGAAACGGGACTTGGCTATCTACCAAATATGCAAAACAGGACTTGCCAATCCAAAAGATTCAATGTGGGACTATAGAGAGTAACAGGTTGGTACATAGGACTTTCTGATAATTTCCCCTTTTTAAAATGTGTTCAACATTAACTAACTTATTGATTTATTTTACACTTCAAGTCAATCTTAAATATTTTTAGTCAAAGTAGTTTGATTTTTGAGATAATTATCTAAAAGTCCTAGTTATAAGTGTTATGGTAACTTGTGACACCCCAAATTTTTGGAACATCAAGAGAAATTAAATAAACAAAATGACTTAAAAAAAAATTAAAAAGTTGACATCTTAATTGGACATTCCAACTCTTGTACATAACCAAAGGTTCAAACAACAATAACTAAAAACTTAAAATTATCCAAATACAACATCAAATGAAATTATAAAGTCCTTAATAGCTATTATATAAAATAATAAAATTTATTCAGCACTAATCAGGGTTTCAAGTTAGCCAAGGCTCTACGTTAGCGTCAACTCCATTTCAGATTCAATTATTTCCTCGCCAAAACTTGGCATAAAACGCTAGGGCAACAAAAATATATACCATGAGTTTTGCAACACAGTAAGAAAACATAATCAATCTACCATTCTTTTTAAGAGAAAAATAATGAGATTATAAACATGAGATAACAATATAATTGTAAACATAAATTACAACTATTAAAATAATTTCAATAATTTTAATAAATTAGGTGACAGTCGAAATCTCACCAAAGAGATTTAACTTACCAACCACTAAGTATGGCAACGGTTAATTTGAAACCCCCCTTTGGTCAAATATTCAAGTGTTACCAACCATAACTACCAGGGATGCCCACGTCTGAAGTTATATACCCAAGTAGTGGCATCCGTGGTCTGCCCCAAGGAAACAGTCAGCCAGGGGTACGTAACCTCCTTGTGTGCCACCTACACATTCACTCTTATTCCAAAACCGAATACCGAAAAGGGTTCAAATAAGTCTCGTGCTATCTTAGGGTTTCGCGACACAATTTACGTGAGAATTCTCAAAACCAAGGCTCACCCTGAACAACAGGTATTACCCGTCAATTGTTAACTTTGTAGATGCCGTTAATCATTTCAGTTAGCTTTGATATTAATCACAAATAATTCCAATTTTTAATTACAAATAATGTTATACAAACTCATTAAAATTCCCAACATAAAATATTACACATGTCACACAATAATAAATAATTGTACAAAATTTAAATAAACAATTTATTTAAACTATGGTATGAAATAATAATTTAGATACAAAGAAAATAAACCATAATCACACACATGCATAGATTTTTAATTTACAAGATTAGACTACTACAATATTAAATAAACCACAATACACCCATACATGGATTACTAATTTACAATATTTAATGAATTAGACTAACACAATAATTAATTTTTTTATCCAAATAATTAATTGAAGTAATGATCTTAAACTTGCCCGGAAATTTTCAAGATATACCTTAGGTAATAAAAATTATAAATAAATTATTTATACAATTATGAAATTCATGAAAATATACAGAATATTCAATAAACATGTTTAGGTAGTTTTTCAGAAAGAACTTCCCAAAAATAAGTTATAAATAATTCTGTAAAATCTTAGAAATTTTATGACACAGATTTATCACATTTTCTTAAATTAATTTCATACTTAAATTCATAGATCAACTCCATAATCTAAAAATTTATTATGAAACTAGACTTCTCAAATTTCATCTTTTAGTTAGAAATTATCAAATTTTGCTTAATATAGAATTTTTAATAAATTTTCAAACATATAGTAAAATTTGTCTTACAGTTTCAGATTTAATTACAAATTTATATAATTCGTACAAAGCTTAATAATTGTTGCAAAACTTCCTGGATGAATTAGACATCATTACCAACAACTTTGTAGAATAAATAATCTTCAAATTTTGAGTATAAAATTGTCTAAAAATTCGTACAAATTTTCTGGCAAATTTAAGGGCCAAATAAAATTTTCAATCCTTTTTTAATGGTATAAACTACACATGCAAGCCTATTTTCACAATAATACCATGACTTTAAGACTATCAATATCTTCAAATATTTGATATACACATCACAAAATTTATATACATATATATATATATATATATATATAAATTTCTATTTATAAGTTTAGTCATTTTATTATATGAATATAATCTGAAAATTTGAACAATTAAAAAAAAATGAGAGGGTTGAGAGAATTTTCTTACTTAATAATAGGATGATGAACTGGTAGAAATTTTTGCTTCCTTAATCTCCCACTCTTCTTCTTCTCCTACTGCTTTGTTGTTGACAGAATTTTCTTTTTCCTCATTTCCTTACCGAATGCAAGCATGCGTATATATATATATATATACAATTCATTGCTGAGCCCCTCTCTCTCTCTCTCTCTCTCTCTCACATTCTCATCATTCTCTCAGGTGGTCCAATCCAATCTTCCAATTCCAAGAAGCATAATAGGGTCTAATTCCTGTATTGACATGCAAACAAACAAGTGACATCCCATGCCACCGAAAATCAATTTTTTTTTTCTTTTCTTTTTGTATATTTGTGTATTTGTGTGGGTTTCTTAAAATTGATACACTAAGATTTTTAACTAAGGTATTTAGTAAAGATAATTATCATATTGAATCCTTATGAAAATAATTTATAAACAACAAACATTAAACCTCCACAAAATTATTATTCTTAATAATGTCTTTGTTAGTGATTAAATTGGGTTAATTTAAAACTAACTTTTACACTAATATATATTTCAGATAAACTCTGAACAAAGTTAATTAATTAATTAATTAAATATTTATTTATTTATTATTATTATTATTTTAGAATAATTACATGCGGATTTTCACATAACTCAGGTTCTATTTAAGATTTTTTGAACCAATATATCATATTTATTAAAATTGAAAATATTATCAATTTTTTTTTCTAATTTTTAAAATATTAATTTTGCATAGTAATGTTTCATATAATTGTTTCATTAACTGATGAAAAAAAAATAAGAGTATTGATGGGTCGTTGAACACACCAAAAATAATCACTGAACTATACCAAATTCTATCAGAATAATGGCAAGTTTAGGTATCGATTCACAGGGACAAATGTGAAATTAGATTAATTCAATCGCAAAATTTCTAAATTAATTTTGATTAAAAAGATAAGATTGATTTTATACCTAAACAGCAATTAAATAAAATTGAAGAATTATATTGACAATTAAAATTAGGGTTTGCGATATTAATTTTCGGGAGAAATCCTAGTGTAGAGAATTCACCACTAACCACATGAATGAGACTTAACATTAACCACTAATCACAATTCGGTTTGAACTACCCAATATTTCATAACTACAAGTTTGAAATATTGATCAAGAGGATTGTTGCATTCAATGTACAGGCACGAATCATCCCAAGTAGTATGAGTCGTTTGCTCTAAACTATGTTAGCAAAACGACCTATCTCTCATAGCATGACTCGTCTCGTACTGTGAATACAAATACAAAGAATACTAATGTATGGAAAGCATTAAACAATCACAGAGAGTAAAATGCTTAAAGAGATGAACGAAACAATTATTAAAAATTTCTAAATCATCCATACATTCATTCAAACCAATTTACAATTAAAGTTCATGAAAAATTCCATTACATGGCTGGGGTTTCATCAAAACTCTAGAAAAGACGACTAGCCACTCATGGAAGAGTGGAAAGAGGAAGAAAATGAGGAAGAAACCGCCATGGAAGTGTCCTTCAAGCTTTGGTAGAATATCACCTCTTTGGAACCCTAGCCTCCCTCTATTCTGAATTAAATTTTCGAACCCTAGGTTTGGCTAATTTTCTGTCTTTTATTCGCAGCAAAACAAACCAAAAATTCCGTGCACGCGTCCCAAGGTGGGCCACTCGAGCGGTGGTGGGCCGCACGTGCGGTGAAGCTTGGCCGCATGTGCGGTAGTCTGGCCGGCTCGGATTTTTCACTTCTCGCACGGAGAATCTGCTTTCGCGCCCTTTTTGATTGAAGTTTCATATTTCTTGTCAAATCTGTACAAGTGCACGAAACACATCATCTCCACCAAATAAATAAAATTGAAGGACTAAAACTGTAACTTAAGTGGCCTCAATGTGGTACCTTTCGGCCAACATCAAGTATGAGATTAAACGTTTTTGCCCTTCTACAATAAAATCGAGAACATTATCAGTTTTTTCATTTTTAAAGTTTTGTTTTTGTTTTTGTTTTTGTTTTTTTTTTTGTATTTTAAGTTTTGCACATCAATGTTCCATCATCATGCTCCTTTATAGATACAAAATTTTCAATTTTGCACAAAAAAATAATTCAATTTTTTCAATTTTTTCAAAACAAAATTAGTTTTTTTTTCACATAATTTTTTTATTTAGTTTTTTCAATTTGAAAGTTAATATTTTAAAGTTTTAAAAATCAAAATAAATGTCAAATCATCATGTTCCTTTATAGATAATCATAAATGATAAATAATTATTGTTTGTAGAGTAATTCCTACTGTGGGGATATATTTTCTGAATACCAACACGTGGCAAGGTGACGCCGACGTTTCAGCCGATGTGCCACGTGTCCTGGTCGTGACGTCGAGGTGATCTCGACAAGGCCGAGGTTATCTCCGAAGATATCGGAATCCGAGATAAGTGGATAAGGGACAAGAGTCCTAGAATGAAAAGGGAACTCAACCTGGATGAGGGACAAGAGTCCTAGAATGAGAGAAGACTTCAGTTTGTATTAAGATAAGACTCTTAAAGAGTTTATCCTAATCTTACTAGGAGTCCAAGATTAGCAGTAATCCTGAGTCTATAGAAGTTAGGCTTCTATTGGGACTAGGTTTATGTTGGCTATAAAAGAGAGGCACCCCTATGGGTCTAAGGTATGCTTTTTATGCTCAAGCTTGTGAGTTGAATAATGGATTATCTTTGAGAGATATTGAGTACTGACTTGATTGTCGGAGTACCCCCGGGTGGCGAACCACCGTGGGATTCTTATATTTCTGTTGCAGGTTAGTCAGGCGCCATTTACTCTGCCGGTGCTCTCCAGCTGGATACTAAGCGGGCAGTGTGGTCAGAAAATCACCCACACAATTTGGCACCGTCTGTGGGAAAGAAAGAAGAATAGATGGCCAATGAAAGAAAGAAGAATAGATGGCCAATGAAAGAAAGAAGAATGGATGGTCAATGACGGACAAAAGGATCAGACTGGAGACAACGCTCCTGCTGGGAATGAGAGACCTATCAACCTCGACATTGAAGGGGACAACCGCAACACAGAAACTCGTGACCAGAGTCATGGAGTGAAAGACACCGGCCAGGAAGGTGACGCACCAAAGACAATAGATCGAAGCGGATACTACAACGAAGATGACCTCCAGGTATGGAAGGATAGATACATGCGGAGGAACGAAGACCCTTCCAGAAGGGATGCAAAGACAGGGGGCATGAGCGCTCCCAAGGAGATAACATTCAAGTATAGAAGAACTCATCCTGAGTGAGCAGATCCCGGATTCCAGATCCTGGATCCCGGATCCGAGAAGACATGATCTCAGCCTAGACAAGTAGGCCCGAGAAGACGAGAGCTCAGCCTAAGTGAGCAGATCCCGGATTCCAGATCCTGGATCCTGGATCCGAGAAGACATGATCTCAGCCTAGACAAGTAGGCCTGAGAAGACGAGAGCTCAGCCTAAGTGAGCAGATTCCGGAT
Source organism: Camellia japonica (assembly GCA_030407325.1). Classification (NCBI taxonomy): domain Eukaryota; kingdom Viridiplantae; phylum Streptophyta; class Magnoliopsida; order Ericales; family Theaceae; genus Camellia; species Camellia japonica. Next base: position 30,020,069 of record JAPPVO010000017.1, read on the forward strand.
TCAAGATCCCGGATCCTAGAAGACATGATCTCGGCCTAGATGAGTAGGTCCGAGAAGAGAAGAGCTCAACCTGAGTGAGCAGATCCAAGATTCTAGCAGACAAGATTTCGGCACTTAAGTCCGAAAAGAGAAGAGCTCAGTGAGCAAATCTCAGATCCCAGAAGATAAAAAAGAAAACACACAAGGTTGGACTGCAGTTAGCCAGGTTGAAGACCTTTTATAAGGTTTGCAAAGGAGTATGTGGAAGCCATGTAGGGGGCAGAGAGAAGAAGAATATGTTTACCACTTGTTGAAATTTGTAGCAATTTACAAGTTGGTTAAACCGAGATGATGTTTACCACTTGTTGAAATTTATAGCAATTTACAAGTTGGTTAAACCGATATGATGTTTACCACTTGTTGAAATTTGTAGCAATTTACAAGTTGGTTAAACCGAGATGATGTTTACCACTTGTTGAAATTTGTAGCAATTTACAAGTTGGTTAAACCGATATGATGTTTACCACTTGTTGAAATTTGTAGCAATTTACAAGTTGGTTAAACCAAGATGATGTTTAACACTTGTTGAAATTCTGTGTGAATTTACAAGTTGAAGTTAAACCGAGGTCATGTTTAACATTTGTTGAAATTCTGTGTGAATTTACAAGTTGAAGTTAAATCGAGGTCATGTTTAACACTTGTTGAAATTCTGTGTGAATTTACAAGTTGAAATTAAACCGAGGTCATGTTTAACACTTGTTGAAATTCTGTGTGAATTTACAAGTTGAAGTTAAACCGATGTGATATTTAACACTTGTTGAAATTCTGTGTGAATTTACAAGTTGAAGTTAAACCGATGTGATGTTTAACACTTGTTGAAATTCTGTGTGAATTTACAAGTTGAAGTTAAACCGAGATGATGTTTACAAGTTGAAGTTAAACCGATGTGATGTTTAACACTTGTTGAAATTCTGTGTGAATTTACAAGTTGAAGTTAAACCGAGATGATGTTTAACACTTGTTGAAATTCTGTGTGAATTTATAAGTTGAAGTTAAATCGAGGTCATGTTTAACACTTGTTGAAATTCTGTGTGAATTTACAAGCTGAAGTTAAACCGATGTGATATTTAACACTTGTTGAAATTCTGTGTGAATTTACAAGTTGAAGTTAAACCGATGTGATGTTTAACACTTGTTGAAATTCTGTGTGAATTTACAAGTTGAAGTTAAACCGAGATGATGTTTAACACTTGTTGAAATTCTGTGTGAATTTACAAGTTGAAGTTAAACCGATGTGATGTTTACACTTGTTGAAATTCTGTGTAAATTTACAAGCTGAAGTTAAACTGATGTGATATTTAACACTTGTTGAAATTCTGTGTGAATTTACAAGTTGAAGTTAAACGAGGTCATGTTTAACACTTGTTGAAATTCTGTGTGAATTTACAAGTTGAAGTTAAACCGAGATGATGTTTACACTTGTTGAAATTTTGTGTGAATTTACAAGTTGAAGTTAAACCGAGGTCATGTTTAACACTTGTTGAAATTCTGTGTGATTTACAAGTTGAAGTTAAACCGATGTGATATTAACACTTGTTGAAATTCTGTGTGAATTTACAAGTTGAAGTTAAACCGAGGTCATGTTTAACACTTGTTGAAATTCTGTGTGAATTTACAAGTTAAAGTTAAACCAAGATGATATTTAACACTTGTTGAAATTTTGTGTGAATTTACAAGTTGAAGTTAAACCGAGGTCATGTTTAACACTTGTTGAAATTCTGTGTGAATTTACAAGTTGAAGTTAAACCGATGTGATATTTAACACTTGTTGAAATTCTGTGTGAATTTACAAGTTGAAGTTAAACCGAGATGATGTTTAACATTTGTTGAAATTCTGTGTGAATTTAGAAGTTGAAGTTAAACCGAGGTCATGTTTAACACTTGTTGAAATTCTGTGTGAATTTACAAGTTGAAGTTAAACCGATGTGATATTTAATACTTGTTGAAATTCTGTGTGAATTTACAAGTTGAAGTTAAACTGAGGTCGTATCGGAAGAAGATTGGTTTAAATACTTGTTGAAATTTTGTGTGAATTTACAAGTTGAAGTTAAACCGAGGTCGTATCGGAAGAAGATTGGTTTAAATACTTGTTGAAATCCTATGTGAATTTACAAGTTATAGTTAAACCGAGGTTATGATAAAGGAAGATGGTTTAACACTTGTTGAAATTTTGAGAAAAATTTACAAGTTGAAGTTAAGCCGAGGTTATGATAAAGGAAGATGGTTTAACACTTGTTGAAATTTTGAGAAAAATTTACAAGCTGAAATTAAACCGAGGTTATGATAAAGGATGATGGTTAAACACTTGTTGAAATTTTTGAGAAAAATTTACAAGTTAAAGTCAAGCCCAAGCAATATCTGCGTACTTGCCGAGATTACCAAGTTGTCAAAACTTGAAATATGGAAAACTGAAGTCTTGATAGAAGACATTGAGAAAGTGACAAGTCCTAAGCAACACTTGTAAAAATATTTGTTACAATATTTTCAAGTGTTAGGACAAGGCCGAGATGAGCAAGATTAGAAGTTGTGACAGAGGTATTTTACTCGAAGAGATTGCACAGTCAAGGTGTACTTTGAAGACATGCAAATTATTTTAAGTATAGAATCATACAAGAGCAGAAAAAAGAAGACATACATTCAAAGAAGAAATCAGAGAAATACATTTAAAGAAGAAAGAAGGCACTTCGGCCTGAATATTGAAAAATAAATTATTCAGACTACAAAAATGGCACATCGGCCGGATTAAAAGCATACAAAGACGGACAAAGTACAAGGTACAAGGTACAAGGAGTAAAAGAAGGAAACAAAACTACTCGGCATCAATGGTAGGATATAGAAGACAGTTGGGAAGACTTCTCAGCAGCCTTCTCGGCCTCGAGCTCAGCATCGATCTCCCGAAGAGTTTGATCAAGGCTCTTCTCGACGATTGGCACCTTGGAGTTTGAAGGCAAGGATTGAAAGCAAGAATCTGGAAAAAGACACAGAAAACAGAAACAAGAATGTAATTCGTAATCAAGAATGGTGATGAAACTATCAGGAAATCAAGATAAAAAGATTGCACAGGTGTGTCAAGCTAAGAACAGTAGCAGAAATCAACAGAAGATGATTTGGAAACAACGGGTAAAACAACAATGGTGATTAACAATGAAGCATAGCTTCTTGGAAAGCAACAAGAAATAAAACCAGGAGGAAACAGTGGCTTACCAGAAAGAGGGAAGCCGGAATGAGAATTGCCGAAGTCTGACGACAATAACAGAATGACGTAAACTTCACCGGAGGAGAGGAACGAAGACAGTTGCAGAAGCTTGAAAGCTCGGAACAATGACGGATTTAAGCAAAAGAGCTAGAAAGAGAAAAAGCCAGAGGATTGAATGAAAAAAGAGAAAAATAGTCAAGAAGACGACAAAGTTCAAAGATAAAGCCAAGTGCACAGGCACTAAGTAAGTATGTGAAGAACAAGAAAGTAATGACCCAGACACGATACTAGCAACAGAAAGCGGATATGACAAGAACAGTGCCAGGCATTCAAACAATTCAAAACTTGAAGACAGACGAAAATAGAAGGCAACAGATGGCAAGTAAACAGATTCAGAGGAGTTATGAAAGATTGAGCTTAATAGCAAGTAAAGAGTTTGTGAACCTACCAAGTGAAATGAACGCCGATATGAAAATCGCCGGAGTCAAATAGATGACTGGAAATCGGGAACTCACCAGAGAGTGTGAGTGGAGCAGTTGCAAAGCTCTTGGAGTTTACGAATTAATGGAACCAGAACCTTGGCTAGGAGGTGCGATTTCAAGCTGCTTGGAAAGCATGAAACTTGATTCTTGACACCAGTGGAGAGTAAAGTCCAGGGAACTTTGAGGTCGGCGAGTTTGATCTCGGACAGTGGGCACAGATGAACGAACAGTGTAGGTTCCATCACCTCAGAATGCCGAGGTAATAGAACCTAGGGGGCAGTTGTGGGGATATATTTTCTGAGTACCAACACGTGGCAAGGTGACGCCGACGTTTCAGCCGAGGTGCCACGTGTCCTGGTCGTGACGCCGAGGTGATCTCGGCAAGGTCGAGGTTATCTCCGAAGATATCGGAATCCGAGATAAGTGGATAAGGGACAAGAGTCCTAGAATGAAAAGGGAACTCAACCTGGATGAGGGATAAGAGTCCTAGAATGAGAGAAGACTTCAGTTTGTATTAAGATAAGACTCTTAGAGAGTTTATCCTAATCTTACTGGGAGTCCAAGATTAGCAGTAATCCTGAGTCCATAGAAGTTAGGCTTCTATTGAGACTAGGTTTATGTTGGCTATAAAAGAGAGGCACCCCCATGGGTCTAAGGTATCCTTTTTATGCTCAAGCTTGTGAGTTGAATAATGGATTATCTTTGAGAGATATTGAGCACTGACTTGATCGTCGGAGTACCCCTGGGTGGCGAACCATCGCGGGATTCTTATATTTCTGTTGCAGGTTAGTCAGGCGCCATCTATTCTGCCGATGCTCTCCAGCTGGATACTAAGCGGGCAGTGTGGTCAGAAAATCACCCACACACCTACTATTAAAAATTTAATGGAACTTGAAGGTCTAAGACTTAATGAGGTATAAGTTCATAAATTAAGACTTGTGTATAAATGTCCCTTGATTTTTTATAACACATAACCGAGTTGCTAAGTAGTAAGTTGTTTAAGTTTAACTTAAAAACTTAATAAATTTCAAATTTATTTTGTTTATTTACATAACGAGACAATTTTAAATAAATTTTTAACAAACTAAACACAAATCGAGCTTGAATTCGAGTAGTCTTACACTCATCTTACCTATACCAAAAAAATAAAATACATATTAGTGTATTTTATCATTTCAATGCATAAAGTTATAACTCATTATTAAAATTCAAAATCAACAATCTATTAGTTAATATAAAATTTTAAATTTCTCTTAATTATTTATAACCATTGGTTATAACCTTAATAGAGAGGATCAAATCAATTTTATCTAACCATAATATTATATAATAAGGAATATTGGAGCATTGTTGTATTTTATACCAAACATAGAGCTAACGTGCTGTCACAGCACATTTCAAGTTTATTTGAATTTTTGTCTGTAGGTGGTTTATTTATTTATTATGCCATCGAACTGGGAAGAAAAAGTCTATATAGGAACTATTTGTATAGATTTTTAATTAATTAATTGTTTTTTAAAAGAAGATAATTTTTTTTTTATTATAAGAGAAATGAAGAGTGGGCAATTGGCCTGCAATGTAGTTGAACGGCGTGGACTTTGAAGATGTCATCAATAGACAGCATATACATATACTTGGCTGCACAACAATCCATTTTATAAATTTATAAATCTTGAAAGAATAATGAATAATAGGGTAAATTACACTGACATTCTCTGAGATTTATATTTATTATAATTTTTTTTATCTTTTGGAAATTACATCTCTCTCTTGAGATTTAAAATTTCATTACAGATTGCTCCCTCAGTTAGTTGACTGTTAAGTCAACTAACAGATTTTGCTGATGTTAGCAGTTTAATTTTTATAAATATCAATTTTGCCCTCATTGGGTAAATTATATTGACACCCCTTGAGGTTTGCAACTAATACAATTTCTCTCCCTCACATTTTAGAAATTACAATCCCCTCCTAAAGGTTTAAAGTAACATTATCAATTGCCCCATCGGTTAGTTGATTGTTAAGTCAACAAACAATATTTGCTTATGTCAACAATAATTCTTTTTAAAATACCATATTTACCCTCGATCTTTTATCCATCATTTTCTTTTTCATTCCTTTCATTCTTTCCACACCACTTTGTATTACATAAATCAACCACAACCTTACAATGCTTTAATTACCCTGCTTTAACAATACCAACTATTTAACAGTCCCTAAAAAAGAAAGAAAAATCTAAAATATTGCACCCCACCCAAAGTTGACTTGACATGCATTCAAAAATAAAAAAATTTACAGTCTCATAAATGGAATCAGAAAAAAACAATCAACAATATCAAATCATGCCACTGCGAAAACCACCACCATCACTATCATGCCATCGCCACCATCACTACCATGCTACCACCACCATCACCGCCATGTCACCACTACCACTATCACCATTGGCGCCACTACCACCACTACCACTATTACCATTACTTTCATCACTATTGTCATTATTGTCATAAACACCACGATCATTTTACTATTACTACCATCACTATCTCCACCACCACTATGCAACTGCCACCGCCACCGCCACCACTACCACTACCACCACCATCACAATATAAAAATTAAAATGTACAATTTGAAAAAAATAAATTTCAAATTTGATCTAATACATATCAAATAATTTATTTTTAATTCAACACTTAAATTTTTATCAAACAGTTTTTAGTTTAACAAATTAAGTATTTAGTTTTCAATACTTAATTTTCAGTCTTTAGTTTTCAGTTTTTAGTTTTATCAAACACCACCTAAGTGTTGTGAGCCCATACTTTAAATAAATCTAGACCACTGATATTAAATTTGGCATATTTTCTTTTTTTCTTTTTTTTCTCTTTATGGGATTACAGAGGTGGGTCACCGATATAAAACCATAGTGGGGCGGTGAGAAAGTCGTTGTGCTAGTAGCATTGAGAGTACAAGAGAAAAATGAAAGTGGAAGAGATGATAGTAATTCCATAAATTAATATCTTTAGTGGAGGGTATTAATGTCAGTATCTTTTTTTTCCATTAGTTCTGTAAAACAAACATTGATAGGGAGGGAAACATAATTTTTGAAATGTCAGGGGGGGATCCGTATTGAATTGAAACCTCAGGGGGTGTCAATGTAACTTGCCCTAAATAATAACTCTTGCAAATGAGAGAATTTGCTTGACAAAATTATTTGATTTGATTGTATTTGTTTGTTCTCGGTTCTATATCAATGGATAAGATTGATTATAGAGAAAATAGTAAAATATGAAATAATATCATTAAAATAATTAAGTTTAAGATAAAAATTCGTGTAAAACTTGAAAAAACTCGACATGTTACCATCCATTTTAACAATTCGGGGACCGGATTCTGGGATGAGTCGAAAATTTAAATATTTTGGATTCGACTCTCACTAATGTGTCTCAAATTTAACTGATATCATTGTTGTTTGTGTTGGAGAATAATTTCGGTAAAATTAATTAATAGTGAATAATAAATAAAATAAAATAAACTTACAACTTTTCGAAGATCAAACTATTGAACAAAGTTGTGATTGAGGCCAGTGTATAGACACTGTGTCTTTAAGACAGAATAATGCCCTCTCCACTGGTGCTCGAGATTAATAGGCATCCTGTCTCCAGGATACAACAATCACCACACACAGAATTCGCACTAACTCTATGTGTACAACGAACCAGAGTATGTGCTTTACACTCTCTCAAACTTAAACTCTAAAAACTATGAATATGCAGGATAAACAGAGGAGGAGGAAGAAACTAGAAGTCTGAATCTTTTTTTTTTCTTTATTTGATTTGATTCCAAAACCCAGATGGAGGACTGCCTTAATATAGGCAATGGAAAAACCTTTTCGGAGGAGACATGTCTATAGCGATCTCGGATTTTAACTCGACTCTTATGGTATTCTAAACTCGGGTCTTGTGGTTAATGCTATTATTTATGTTCTTTCTTTCTTCCACTATTTGAATTTGAGTTTTGGAATGTCTTGGGCGTATTTAGAACAAGTTGATTGCTAATTGCTCTAGAACCTTGTTGTCCAGAATTTTGGTCTTCCGCTTGAATGGGCCTTCTTGCGCTCAAGCGGGGTTTGCAATCATTCAGTACTTTGTGCGTCTGCAAAAAAATACTACAGAAGTGTTTTTCACGCTCGAGCGAAGTTTCTTCCGCTCAAGCGGGTCTGAGCTCGAGCGGCCCCTCTGGCGCTGAAGCGACTGTCTGAAGTTTGTAAAATACTGGACGAGTGTATTCTATGCTCGAGCGGGTCTCATTGCGCTCGAGCGGGGTAGTGCCATGCTGTTGTGTCTTGGCGCTCGAGCGGCCTTTATTGCGCTCGAGCGGGTCTAATTTTCGTGTCTGACGCTCGAGCGTCAAACTCTCTGCTCGAGCGGACTGTGCGTATATCAGATCGCGAAAGTGACTTTTTAAATCACTTTTTCTGTCCTTTCTCTCTCTAAAACTTTCCAAAACCCTAAGTTGAGAGCCTCTCTCTTTATATTTTGACCTAGATCTAGTGATCTCCTCACCTTCATTCCTTTGAAAAAAAATCGAGCTCTTCAAGATCTCTATTTTCATCCTAGTAAAAGTTGGTTTCATCATCTTTAGAGTTCATCTCTTGCTTGGCTCATCTTCTTTTCTTGAGGTAGGGATATTTTACTCTCCTATATGGGTTTTAACATAGATGGTGGTCATTTTGTATAAATGGTGTGATTTGAGAATTTTGGGTGAAGTTAGGGTTTGAAATTGAAATGTTTGAAGGAGGGGTTTTCTAATTCGGGTTCCCTATGGGTATGAGAGGTCTTGAACATGTTATTGCTTTGATATAATTGGTGAAATTGGGTCTTGGGTACCATGTGTGTTAAAGGGGGAAAATGCCCTAATTTGAATTACATAAATTATTTGTATGATTAATGAAATCAAGTGTGGAAATATGAAATTGGTTTGGAAATTATGAGATTGAAAAAAAATGTGATTAAATGGTGTAGTTGGATTGATAAATCACTCACCTATGGTAAAGTTGATAAATTATCTGTTTGATAGATTTATTTATCTGTTTAGAAATAACTGTTTTGGGTTATCGATGGAGGATAGCCATGATTGTTGTAGAACCTGCATGATAATTAGGTAAATTGAAACTAATCGATTGGATTATGTCATTGAATATGACGGTTGGATTAACATATTGAATATGTGATTTAATTGGTCATTGTATATGACAACGTGTTTAAATATATTGCATATGTATTTTTGTTTGGGAGGAGAAATTGGATGTACTCCATTGTTTGGGAGGAGATAGGGGATGAACTTCATTGATAATTAAGTTGGTCGGAGTATCCTGAGTGAAAGTTCCAAAATTTTATATACATTGGAATGATGTTGATGATTGAAGTGTTAATGACATGAGTCGTAGTCTCATTTTGAATTATTTGGATAAAAATGAACCATGTAAATGAATTGATTTGGATAAATAAATGGAAGTGGATTGAAATATGGATGTCACTGTTGGTTGGTTATGGAAAGAGTGTAAGATGGTTTTCAAGTGTTAAACATTTATCGGATGCTAATGTTTTAGTTAATTCTCATATGTTGTTTAGTATATCTTTACTGGGTTTTGACTCACTCTACTTGGGACACCATTTTTCAAGTATAGGTGACATGCTGCCTCCAAGATCTTAACTTGAGAGGTTTTGGAGTTGAAGACTCCCTTTTGTTATTCGTTTTGATGATGAATGTATATTCAAGCCTAAGGCTTTCTATGTACAGGTGACATGCCGCCTCTAAGATCTTAGCTTGGGAGGTTTTGGAGTTGAAGACTCCCTTTTGTTATTCGTTTTGATGTTAAATGTATATTCAAGCCTAGGGCTTTCTATGTATAGAGTTAGGACTCATTTTGTTGTAACCAAGTGATGACTTGGAAAGTTGTAAGCCCGTAGGGCATTTATTTTGTTGCTAACATGTAATATCCATCGTACTACAAACTCTGATGAACGAAAAGATGATATTTCTATTATATTTTATGGATTTATTGAATGGTTGGATTATGTCTTATTTTGAGGGCGTTACAATGTCTGTTTCCAATTGAGCCATTGCAAAATTTGAATATGAAATTCAAAATTTTTGTTTTCCAACAAATAATTGAAAATAACTTCGAATGATTTCGGCCCAAGAAGATAGTAACAGGTTGCCCCAACCCAACTCACACTTTGGGTGTCCTTTGGGCCCATGCCCAAGGTTCAATCTAAGACCTTATATCTTCTCCAAATTTTTCCTAACTTTCCTATGTGCGAGAAGAACACTCAACACCATTTTGAGAATTTTTACCAATATGACTAATGTTTATGAACCTCACTTTGGAGTCAATTTTGCATTCACCTATAAATAGTTTTGACTCAATAATTTCATGATCTTGTTCACCACACGACAACGAACACATTGTTACTCGAACCCTCAAAAACCGACTTATGGGTCCTACAAAATTATTAACATAAAGTTTCCGAAAAATCAGTATTTAAACTATTTTTTCCAACAGTTTGTTGTAAGTGATTACAACTATTTAGAATTTATCTTTTAATAAATAAATAAATAAAATCTTGGCAAACACTTTGTGCTCCCTAGAATCCACAACAAAAGTATATTTCATAGCTTCCAAAGATTGAGCTGAAACTAAATTAGTAGTACAAAACTTCGTTTTCATTTTTCTTAGAAATTGAAAATGAAACCTGTTGTTATGTTATTTTTGATTTTAAGAAAGCGAAATTGATTTTGAAATTTTGAAAATTTATTTAAAAAAGAATTTATATTTGTTTTTAAAATAAGTTTTTACTCTCTGCTCCATCTCTCACAACCGCCGGCCAATCGTCGTCAAGCTCCAACCACTTCCAATGACCCTCCGACTATCCCATGATATTCGACAACACTTTGACCACAACATCTGTCCACCCTTCACCACTAATCACCATCTTCTACAACTCATCAAACATGTTTTATTTATTATTATTTTAATTTATTTTCAAAATATTTTTATATACATATTTTTTGTAAAAGGAAAACTTGAAACTGACAACGCTACTAAATGAGACCTAACTTATGCATGTTTAGAATTTTCGTTATGCATTATATAGTCAAATGATCGATAACTGGCAGCCTAATGTGATTAACATGAATAATTTAAATAAATTTAGAAAATACTGTTAAGGCCACGTTTGGAAGTTCCAACTTTCACTTGTTGGCACACCAAACAAACACTTTGGACACCAAGTAAGCAAGCTATCCCTCCCTCCACTTTCTTTACATCTCAAAGCATTTCTACTAGGTTGGCCTTGTTTGGGTGGTATTAAATTTCATCAAATTACCATCAACTATTTTTTACTTAAATTTGACTAAATTGTTAAAAGATAAAAGTTTAGTGATTATTTATTTTTATTTTTTTTCGCCTGAATTGGTTAAATGATACATTTTCGTGACAAATTAAGTATTTTTTAAAAAGATTTGATCAAAATTTTGATTCTCATCATTGGTTGGAGTGAGTTTTATCAAATCAAACTTTTGATCTAAATTGTTAAACAAATTTGATGAAAAAAAAGAAAGAAGTGAAAGATTGGTCACAAAGACCTAAAACAAACTTAAGATTATGGGAAAGATTATAATACACATCCCTCGAAATATGTATCGTATATACTTTATAATTAAAAAAAAAAAATTGATATAATTTCATACTTTCTAAGTTATAACTAAAAAAAAGTCATAATCGAACAATACATGAGATATAATTAACATCTCATGAGCCATAACTAAAAAAAACATGACATAACCAAGATATGCATATGATAAGGGTGTATACAATAGAATTTTCTTAAGATTTTTAATCGGTGTTTAAAATTTACTTAGTTGGTGACTTTTATTTTTCTTATTTTTTATTTTCGTCTTTAGTGAATTTTTTTTTAAAAAAAAATTCAAAAGTTTTAAACTTGTAAATTCAGCTCGACGAGACAAACCATAAAATTAAAAAATTTGAAAAAAAGTCTCAAAAAAATAAAAATGGGCCAAAAATTGTGAACTTTTTAGGCTTTTTTTTTAATTTAATTTTTTAGATTCGTCTACATGGATAGGAAAGTTTAAAAAAAAAAATTTGACATAATTTTTGAAAATAGTCACCAAAAACCAAACAAAAAGAACTAGAAAAAAAGTTTTTTTTTCCAAAACATACAATTGTAGACCAATGCAATTCTGCAAGCATGAAAAGCCTGGGCAAGATAACAGAAATAAAAAAAACAATAACAAAAATTTAAATTTAAATTTAAAAAAAAAAGGAAAAAGGAAAAAAAAAACTGATGGTGAAATAAATATTGAGAGAGTGATTGAAAGAGCTAATACACTCTGTGTTCTTCTTCCATTAGAAACCAAATGGGAGCTCCATTATATAGGAGTTGTACAAAGCAGGCCACGAGGCCAACAGCAAAGGCACGAGGCCATACATAACTATACATTAACAATATTAAATATACACGAGGCCACGAGGCCATACATAACTATACATTAACAATATTTAAATATATCACAATCTGTGGCTTTATTATATTATTATAATAGCTTGAGTATCAACACTCCCCCTCAAGCTACGTTGTAGATGTTAATCATTCCCAATTTGTCCGTCAGATCTTCGAAGGTAACTCGAGCAAGAGCTTTTGTGAGAATATCCGCTGTTTGACAGTTTGTTGGAGTGTAGCTGACTTGAAAAACTCATGCTTCAATCTTTTCCTTGAAAGTGTCGATCTATCTCCACGTGTTTAGTTCGATCATGATGAATCGGATTCTTAGCTATACTGATAGCGGCTTGGTTGTCGCAGTATAAAACCATGGGATGTTTAGATGGAACCCGTAATTCTTCTAACATCCTGTTCAACCAGATTCCCTCACAGATACCTAGTGCCATAGCACGAAATTCTGCCTCAGCACTACTACGGGCTACCACTGACTGTTTCTTGCTTCGCCATGTAACCGCGTTCCCCCAAACAAACGAACAATAGCCAGAAGTTGATCTTCGATCAGTCACTGAACCTGCCCAATCTGCATCTGAAAAAATCTCAATTTTTCTATTTGTTGTTCTTTGGAAGAAGAGACCCTTGCCCGGTGTCCTTTTTAGGTATCTCAATATTCTGGTCAGAGCAGTCATGTGTTTGTCGGTTGGATTATTCATGAATTGACTGACCACACTAACAGAGAAGCCGATGTCTGGCCTTGTATGAGAAAGATAAATGAGTTTTCCCACAAGACGTTGATATCTCCCTTTATCACTGGGTGCACTACCGTCACTTTCTTTCAGTTTGATAGTTGTGTCCATAGGTGTTTCTGCCGGCTTGCATCCTAGCATCCCTGTTTCATTCAGTAAGTCTAGAACGTATTTACGTTGTGAGACTGATATACCTTTCTTTGACCAAGCAATCTCCATTCCAAGAAAGTACTTCAGGTTTCCAAGATCTTTAATCTCAAATTCCTTTGTTAGGAATTTTTTAAGTAAGCCAATTTCCTCTTCATGATCACCTGTTAAAATTATGTCATCCACATAAAGAATGATAATTGCCAATTTCCCTCCTAGGGAGTGCTTTACAAATAATGTATGATCGGATTGACATTGAACAAAGCCGTACCCTTTCACTGCCTTAGTGAACCGTTCAAACCAGGCCCTAGGAGATTGTTTGAGGCCATACAAGGATTTTCGGAGTCTGCAAACTTTGTTGAAATTTGATGTCGTCTCAAGTCCAGCAGGAATGTCCATGTAAACTTCTTCCTCTAAGTCACCATTGAGGAAGGCATTTTTCACATCAAGTTGGTGAAGTGACCAATCAGATTAGCTGCCAAGGATAAAAGTACACGAACAGTGTTGAGCTTGGCAACTGGAGCAAAGGTTTCTTGATAGTCAATGCCATAGGATTAGGAGAATCCTTTGGCGACCAACCGAACTTTATATCGTTCTACATTACCATCTGCCTTGTGCTTTACTGTGAAAATCCACTTACACCCAACTGGTTTCTTACCTCTTGGAAGATCAGTAATTGCCCAAGTACCATTCTTTTCCAGAGCCCGAACTTCCTCATTGACTGCCGCCTTCCACTTCGGATACTTGAAAGCTTCCTGAATATTCCGAGGAATGGGTATCTCCGTGATGCTAGAAGTGAAGGCACGAAACGAAGGTGATAGCTTATCATAAGAAATAAAGTTCCCAATGGGATGCTGAGTACATGATCTAACTCCTTTTCTCCAAGCTATGGGCATATTAAGAATAGTATTTTCTAACTCAGAATTATCAATACTATCTGTGGGAGGAATATTGTCACCTGGAATGTTGCTTGGATGAGAACCCGGTTCAGCCTCATGGGATTGTTGAGAAAGTTCCCTTCCTCCGTTTCCTCTTGGATGTGCTCATTATCCCGCAAGTCAACAATGAACTCGGAATTTGGATGCAATGACTCAGGAGGTGTGGGATTGTTGGTGGTGATGGATGGCTCACTCAATGACTCAGGAGGTGTGGGATTGTTGGTGGTGATGGATGGCTCACTCAATGACTCAAGGGTCCAAAATTGAGATTCCTGGGTTGGAGTCTCCCCCTGAATAACAATTTTAGGGTAGTAAGACTGGGTTTCAAAAAATGTTACATCCATGGAATTGTAGAATTTCCTGGTGACTGGAGAGTAACACTTATACCCTTTTTGATGTGACGAATACCCAATGAAGATACACTTGAGGGACCTGGGATCAAGTTTACTTCGATACTGTTGATGGATATGAACAAAGACAGAGCACCCGAAATTTTTTGGTGGGATGGTGGAGATGAGGCGAGTAGTTGGAAAGTATTTTAGAAGAAGTTGACAAGGAGTTTGGAATTGTAGTACCCTGGATGGCATCCTATTGATAAGGTAGGCTGCTGTAAGAACAGCTTCCCCCAGAAGAATTGTGGAACATTTGTGGAAAACATTAGTGATCTAGCAACATCTAACAAATGTCTATTTTTCCGTTCAGCGATGCTGTTTTGTTGTGGGGTGTCAACACATGAACTTAAGTGAACTATCCCTTCTTTTGCTAAAAATTCTCCTAAAATGGAGTTGAAATAGTCCCGAGCATTATCAGACTTTAGAATTTGGATTTTTGACTGAAATTGTGTCTGAATCATAATTTGAAAATTTTTGAAGATTTGACTTGTTTCAGATTTGTCTTTCATGAGGAAGACCCAGGTTAATCTAGTATGATCATCTATGAATGAGACAAACCACTTAGTACCAGTTACATTTTTTATTCTTGATGGACCCCAGATATCACTATGAATTAGTGAGAATGGACGAGATGCTTTATAGGATTGAATGGGAAAATGGGACCGTACATGCTTAGACAATTGACAAATTTCACAATCAAAAGGTTTTGGAGTTTTAAATAATGAAGGAAATAAATGCTTGAAATACATAACATTAGGATGACCTAATCGTATGCCACAACATAATTGTTCTATCGTTATTTGGACACGAAACCGAAAAAGAACTACCACGAATTGCCGTTTGAGATTGTCCTGTGGATAGTGGCGTTCCTTAAGGATGTAGAGTCCAGAGCATTCCTCAGCATTGCCAATCGTCTTCCCCGAATCCAAATCCTGAAATTCACAATGAGTGGAGAAAAATTAGTAACATACCTCTTTTCCTTAGTGAGTTTACTAATTGACAGTAAATTACAGTCCAAGTCAGGAACAAGGAGAACAGAGTTGAGAATAAGATTCCTAGACAGCACAACTGAACCTGTACCGGCAACCTTTGATAGTGAACCATCTGCTATTCGGACCGTTAAATTATTTTGACATGAGCTATATGTATCAAAAATTGTTGCATCTCCCGTCATGTGATCAAATGCTCCTGAGTCCACAATCCAAGGTTTTTTACGTTTCTTACCAACAGTAAAGGCTTTCAAAGAATTACCTTTGTGAGCCAAGGTTCCGGATCCAATGATGTGGTTGGAAGACGAACCAGATTGTGACTGTAGTAGTTCTGGGGCATCTCCATTTGCTCCTTGGTGAAAGGGCTTGCTTCAGGTTGTGGTGATAGTTCATTTGTACCTACATGATTACCTCCTCTCCTTCTTTCTCAAGAGGCTGACGTGGCTTCCAATCTGCTGGCTTTCCATGAATCTTCCAGCAAGTTTCTCTCGAGTGACTCGGCTTTCTATAATGATCACACCAAGGCCTACCTCCTTTATTTTTCTGACGGTTGTCAATAGGAGCGAATTGAGTCTTAAGAGCCGAGCTTTTTGCCATATTCAGTTGTTGATGAGATCCCATCATGAGTTTTTTTCGACTTTCTTCGTGACGGACTTTAGAGAATGCCTCTCTAAGGCTAGGTAGCGGTTTTACTCCCATAATTCTTCTTCTGATTTCATCAAGATTTGTGTTCAATCCTAACAAGAATTTAAACACATGCTTCCCTTCGACAATCTTTTTATACAACAAACCGTCAGCAACACACTGCCAGTTATGAACCTCAAACGTATCAAGTTGACGCCATAGACGAGTAAGGGTATTGAAATATTCAGTTACCGTAAGATTGTCTTGACGTAAATCGTGGAAGGAGCTTTCAAGCTGGATGATTTCAGATGTGTTTTCCTTGTCCGAAAATGTTTCCTTTGCCATGTCCCAGATCTCTTTGGCAGTATCAAATGACAGAAAATTTTCGTCAATGTCAGTGGTCATAGAGTTGACGAGCCACGACATGACCATATTATTTTCAGCTATCCACCTTTTGTAGGTTGATGCTGTGGTTTCTGGTAGCGCCGAGGCTCCGGTGATGTAGTCATCTTTCTCCTTTCCCCGTATAAACATTAATATGGATTGAGACCATTGCAAATAATTTTGCCCATTCAGTTTATGGGCGGTGATCGGAAGATGAGAGGTTTCCATTTGATGAGAGGATAAAGATGATGAGATGATAATATCAGAAGAAGAGGAGGATGAGTTGGTAGTCATTCCAAAAGCTGGACCGTATTTAGGCATGAAATAGAAGGATATATTTGAGTAGAAGAGAGAGACAAAACAAAAAAAAAATTTAAAAACTGAAAAATTTGAATACTGACTGAAGAGGCGAAAATGATGAGACAGGGTTACACCTGCTCTGATACCATGAAATAAATATTGAGAGAGTGATTGAAAGAGCTAATACACTCTGTGTTCTTCTTCCATTAGAAACCACATGGGAGCTCCATTATATAGGAGTTGTACAAAGCAGGCCATGAGGCCACGAGGCCACGAGGCCAACAGCAAAGGCACGAGGCCATACATAACTATACATTAACAATATTAAATATACACGAGGCCACGAGGCCATACATAACTATACATTAACAATATTTAAATATATCACAATCTGTGGCTTTATTATATTATTATAATAGCTTGAGTATCAACAGATGGCCTATCGATCCACATATGGCTCTAAAGAAGAAGGATGAAACTAGGAAACATATCAATCCACAATATCTAGCATCTAAAAACGGGGCTTTTTTCAAATTAAGGCAAATTAGCAATTTAATTTTCAAATTAGGTCTAGTTTGGACGGAATTTCCAAACTAGGTTAAAGCGCTATTACAAACCACGCTTTCACTATTTCTAGGACCCTCCCGCAGAAAATTTGTGAAATAATAAAAGCGTGGTTACAAACCACGCTTTTAACAAATTTTTTTTTTCAAAAAACGTGATTAGGAACCACGTGTTTAATTAAATCATAAAAGCGCGTTTTGAAAACACGTTTTCACTGTTGCACTCACTCTTCATTTTCATTCTCTTTCTCTCTCTGACACATGCACACTCCCACCACACTCACATTTTTTTAATATATATAAATTTTATTTTATAAATTTGGGACCAATATTAAATATATATAATAATAATTTATAATAGCAAATAATAATCAACTATATAATTTTTATAATATTTGTAAATATAAATCATTTTTATATAATTTTATATTTCGAGTGGTTAGAAATAATTTTTTACAAATTAAATTGAAACAACGATACGTATATAAATAACTTGCCCAAAAGTTAAAATGATAATTATTTTTTACCCTTAAATGATAATTATTTTTTATTTTTTATTTCTTAACCAAATTAATTTTTAATTTAAAAAAAAAAATTCTAAAAATCAAACCATACATAGCTTAAAAATCTTTTGATAAGTCATTTCTTACGTTGGTAACTTATTTAATTATTTGTTAATTTTACGACATTTTTACCATCTGAGGCATGTTTGGTAACCATTTCGTTTTTAGTTTTCAATTTATATTTATAAAAATTTTAAAAACTATTATAAAAACTTGTTTGATAATTTTTTTTGTTTATAAATGGTTGTCTCAATTTATAAATTTGAGGAAAAAACGTAAATTCAAAAAATAAGTTTATATTGGTTTTTAAACAAAAATTTAAAAATTTTCCTAACAAAATTTTTTTTCAATTAATTTTTTTCAAATAAATTCAAAAAATGAGTTTACGTTAGTTTGTAAATATTTTTTTTTTCAAATAAAATTAATTAAAAAAAAATTATTAGTAAATTTTAAAACTTTTGTTTAAAAACCAATATAAACTCATTTTTTGAATTTACGTTTTTTCCTCAAATTTACAAATTGAGACAACCATTTATAAACTAAAAAAATTATTAAACAAGTTTTTCTAATAGTTTTTAAAATTTTTGTAAATATAAATTGAAACCTGAAAACGAAATGGTTACCAAACATGCCTCAGAGGGTAAAAATGTTGTAAAATTAACAAATAATTAAATAAATTACCAACGTAAGAAATGACTTATCAAAAGATTTTTAGACTATGTATGGTGTGATTTTTAGAATTTTTTTAAAAAAATTAAAAATTAATTTGGTTAAGAAATAAAAAATAAAAAATAATTATCATTTAAGGGTAAAAAATAATTATCATTTTAACTTTTGGGCAGGTTATATACATACGTATGGTTGTTTCAATTTAATTTGTAAAAAATTATTTTTAACTACTCGAAAAATAAAAATTATATAAAAATGATTTATATTTACAAAAATTATATAGTTGATTATTATTTGCTATTATAAATTATTATTATATATATTTAATATTAGTCCCAAATTTATAAAATAAAATTTATATATATTAAAAAAGTATGAGTGTGGTGGGTGTGTGTGTATGTGTCAGAGAGAGAGAGAGAGAGAGAGAGAGAGCGCGAAAATGAAGAGTGAGTACAACAGTGAAAACGTGTTTTCAAAACACGTTTTTACGATTTAATTAAAAGCGCGGTTCCTAATCACGTTTTCTGAAGAAAATTTTTTTTTTTTGTTAAAAACGTGGTTTGTAACCACGCTTTTACTATTTCACAAATTTTCTACAAGAGGGTTCTAGAAACAGTGAAAGAGTGGTTTGTAATAGCGCTTTAGCCTATTTTAAAAATTCCGTCCAAATTAAGCCTAGTTTAAGAATTAAGTTGCTAATTTGACTTGGGAAAAGCCCCTCTAAAAACACCATCCTGTGCTTAGAAATATAAAATCAAAGGAAACAAAGCAATGTTTTGCAGCAACCAATCATTACAATTCTTCATAGCCATCTATAATCTAATCTAATTCCACAAAAGCTTTTCAGAGCAATTAGAGAAATGAGAGCATTCCGTACCCATGCCGCTCTGCTGTGAAATACAATTTCCAATTTCTTCAACCTATACGACAGATAAATCAAAGAAATCAAAATTTAGTGATTTTCTAATTTCACAAGTTAATTAAACTCAATTCTGACTATGATGTATTATTAGGCCTCGTTTGGGAACCCTTTCTTTTAGTCAAAAAGTCAAAAAGTTACTTAATTAGCCAAAAAGCCAACAACCCATACCAAAAAGTCAAAAATTCTCTTTTCTCTCTACTTTTTACACATCTTTTCGTAAAAAGCTAAAAAGTCATCCCAAACATACTAGTTTTTTTTACCTCATATTTTAGCCAAATAGCCAAAAAATTACTAAATTAGCCTATTCCCAAACGGGGCCTTAGTGAAGAAAAAGAAAACGAACCTTGAAAACTATGACGTATTATTCAACGAGTGTGCAAACCCATTGAGGCCAGCCACAAAATTCTTCAAGCACGCTCCATCAAAAACTCGAGTCTTCAATTCTGCACTAACTTGGGACTATGTTGTCACACTTCCTCAAATCAGCTTTCTGCAAACACTGTTGGATGTGAATCTCGGCTTCAAAATAGCACATTAACAATCCAAGGATTGTACTGGTTCACGATTGATCCGAATCTCGAGAATATGAGCTATCTTCAGCCAATCCTCCCCAGTCTGTTTCTCGCACCGACGCTCCAAATGTGGACATTCTATGATTGACAGCAATTTCAGAGTATTCTGATCCTGCAGCCCATCCGGCAAACACCTCAGATTAGGGCACTTCCAAATCCGTAAGGATGATAATGACCGGAGGCTTCCTAGCCAATTTGGTAGAGAAATTAATCCTCCGCAATTGACTATTTCCAAATCTCGGAGAGCATTCAAATGTTGCATACCCTCTGGAAAAGATTGTATCTCGGGACATCCATCGATACCCAAGCGCCGAAGCGCTGTCAGATATTGCATTCCATATGACAAAGATATTAGTTTATCACAGTGGTAAATTCTTAAGGATGTACGGGAAGTCAAGCCTTGCAACCCTTGCACTGGAAGGGACGTAAGACTATTACAATTTTCTATATACAGTCTCTGCAGAGTGTTGGAATAATCTTCTGTGTAAATAAATAAATAGAAACAAAACTAAATAAATAAATAATTAACGTACCGAATTTATTTATTGAACCAAAGGAAAAGAAAATTCAAAGACCAAATCGAGTGTGTGACACTCTATCCTTAAGACAGATTCGTCCTGCTACGGTGCTTACGGTTGAGTGGCGTCTATCTCCCAAGATACAATGATCTTCACAAACTTATAGTAGCACTCCACACAATTTGTATGGCGAACTAGAACCTTGTGTTCTATAACTCTCTGAAATTTTTCCTAAAATAATATGAAGAATAGAGGATGCAAGAGAGTAAAAAAATGAAGGCAAGGAAAATGAATTTTTGGAATCCATCAAAATTGGAATGGGGCTGCCTTTATATAGGCTTTGTTGACACCTATTCAATTTGAATAGAAAATATATGAAGAAGGGACATAACCCTTCT
Organism: Camellia japonica; assembly: GCA_030407325.1. Lineage (NCBI taxonomy): Eukaryota > Viridiplantae > Streptophyta > Magnoliopsida > Ericales > Theaceae > Camellia > Camellia japonica. Next base: position 30,041,030 of record JAPPVO010000017.1, read on the forward strand.
TTTAAAATAAAGAGACACCATGAAAAGTTTGCACCCTTTCATTCAAATGGAGGTTTGACCCTTCCTTTAAAATAAAAAAACACCATGAAAGGTTACACCCTTTCATTCAAAACGGAATCTATTTCAATTCACAACTACCTCTTTATAAATTTTCCAACAATCCCCCACATGAATGAAATTGACAGAGAGAAAATGCAACAACATGATGTAAATACAGAGAGTACAAAAATTAGAAATATTCTGCAAAGGATAGGTAGCTTTTGCTTTGAACCTTCCCTTGTGAGACACTATCGGATTTACTAGCTAATCAGTGAACATGATGTCTTGAACTGTTCAGCCGTTTGTGTAAACCATGACAATAGAACTCACACAGTATATCCCCAAACACAGTTTAGTTCTCACTATTGTGTTCATTTTGGCCCTGAACAACCTGGTCTTTCATGAGTACTCTAGAGAATTGTAGCCCTTCACAAATCTCATAGAACCGGTCCAGTTCACACTCACATAGGTGATTCTTATGAAGAGTATCCTGCTATACTCCATTAGATTTACCTAGATATAAGAATCATTAAAATTTTACTTAACCTCAAACGCTACAGACATCACTATTTCATTAAAGAAATGGGTAGGAGTTAGACTCCCCAGTGATCCTTCTGAGTCATTCACAACTCGGTTGTCCCTTTGAACCTAGATCTTGGGATCTCCAGTCAACTAGGTTGGGTTGTCATTGTGGTAACTCTTATTTAATAGGCTTAAGTCCCATTCCTCTCGATGAATTCTCAACTAACTTTCTTGCTAACCCTTTGGTTAGTGGATCCGCTATGTTGTTTTTAGACTTAACATATTCTATGGAAATAATTCCATTAGAGAGTAGTTGTCTCACGGTGTTATGTCGACGACGAATGTGTCGTGACTTTCCGTTATACATATGACTCTGTGCTCTACCTATAGCTGATTAACTATCGCAATGTATGCATATAGCAGGCACCGGTTTTGGCCATATTGGAATATCTTCAAGGAAGTGGCGAAGCCATTCTGCTTCTGCCCCAGCTTTGTCTAAAGCTATGAATTCTGATTCCATAGTAGACCTAGTAATACAAGTCTATTTGAAAGATTTCCAAGATACAGCCGCCCCACCAAGAGTAAAGACATACCCACTGGTGAACTTCGAGTCTCTAGTATCCGATATCCAATTTGCATCACAGTGTCCTTCAAGTACTGCTGGATATCTAGTATAATTAAGCCCAATGTTACGAGTAAATCGGAGATATCTTAGAACCCTTATAATTGCTTTCCAGTGTTCTACTCCTGGATTACTCGTATATCTACTTAATTTACTTACTGCATAAGCTATATCTGGGCGAGTGCAGTTCATCAAGTACATTAAGCTTCCAATAATTTGGACATACTCTAATTGAGAAATACTTTCTTGTACATTCTTAGAAAGATACAAATTAACATCTGCAGGTGTTCTAGCAAGATGATCATCATCTTTGCTGAATTTGTCAAGTATTTTCTCAATGTAATGAGATTGTGACAAAACATATCCTTCTGATGTTTTGGTAATTTTCATACCAAGAATTACATCAGCAATGCCCATGTCCTTCATGTCAAAATGTTATTCAACATTTTCTTAGTAGTTTTAATCATGTCATTATTACTACCTATGATGAGCATATTATCCACATAAAGACATACAATGACATAACCTTTGTCTGTGTTTTAATATAAACGCATTTGTCACACTCATTAATTTTAAATCCATTTGACATCATTGCCTTATCAAATTTCTCATGCCATTGTTTTGGCGCTTGTTTTAAACCATATAATGATTTAACCAATTTATACACTTTCTTTTCTTTTCCTGGAACAGAAAAACCTTCTGGTTGTTCTATGTAAATTTCTTCATTTAACTCACCATTTAAGAAAGCGGTTTTCACATCCATTTGATGAATTTCTAGATTGTATAGAGATGCAATGGCAATTAGCATTCTAATGGATGTTATTCTAGTAATCGGTGAGTATGTGTCAAAGTAATCAAGACCTTCTTTTTGTTTAAACCCTTTGACCACAAGTCTTGCCTTGTATTTGTCTATTGATCCATCCGCTTTCAATTTTCTTTTGAAAATCCACCAATTCCCAAGTGTGATTTTGTAAGATGGATTCAACTTCACTATTGATAGCTTCTTTCCATAAAAGAGCTTCAGAACTGGACATAGCCTCTTTAAAAGTTAAAGGCTCATTTTCTAACAAAAATGTTAGAAAATCTAGACCAAAAGATTTTGAGGTTCTAGTACGTTTACTACGCCTAGATTCCTCTTCCTCATTTTGATCTAAATCTTGCTCTTGTTCTTTATCATGTTCTTGATCCTAACTAGTAATGACATCATGAGATCTTTTATTGTTACTAGTCTCTTGTCCAGTCTTCTTTGGAAATACATGTTCAAAGAATGATGCATTCCGAGACTCAATAATAGTATATACATGCATTTCAGTATGTTCTGATTTATGAATCAAAAACCGATATGCACTACTATTCTTAGCATAACCAATGAAAATGCAATCAATAGTCTTAGGACCTATCTTAGTCTTTTTAGGACTAGGAATAGCCACTTTAGCCAAACACTCCCACACTTTTAAGTATTTGTAGGATGGTACTCTCCCATGCCACAATTCATAAGGTGTTTGATTCACTTTCTTTCGGGGTACTTTATTAAGTATATAATTAGCAGAAAATATTGCTTCCCCCCACAAGTTTTGAGGTAATCCAGAACTTATTAACATGACATTCATCATTTCTTTTAAAGTCCTATTTTTCCTTTCAGCAATTCCATTTTGCTGAGGTGAGTAAGGAGCAGTAGTTTGATGAATTATTCCATGTTCTTTACAAAACTCACCAAAAGGTGATTCATATTCACTACCTCTATCACTTTTAATTTTCTTGATTTTCTTACCAAGTTGATTTTCAACTTCATTCTTATATTGAATGAAAGTTTTCAAAACTGCATCCTTGGTTCGAATTAAATAAACATAACTATATCTAGTGTAGTTATCTATAAAAGTGATAAAATATTTTTTCCCACCTCTGGTTTGAATTGATTTAAAATCACAAATGTCACTATGAATTAATTCAAGTGGTTCCGTACTTCTTTCAATGGAATGAAAAGGAGTTTTAGATAATTTTGCCTCAACACAAATTTCACATTTATGATTTAAATCAATGTCAAATTTAGGTAAACATTTCATATTAATTAATCTACGTAAAGATCCATAATTAACATGTCCTAATCTACCATGCCATAAATTTGAAGACTCAAGCAAGTAAGAAGAAGATGTAGTATTATTAATAACTAAGGGTACAACGGTCATTACATTTAACTTGAAAAGGCCATCAGACATGTAACATTTTCCTACATACATCCCATTCTTAGTAAGTACAAATTTATCACTCTCAAATACTAGCCTAAACCCATTCTTACTCAACAAAGATCCGGAAACAAGATTCTTGCGAATGTCCGACACATGCAACACATTGTTGAGAGTGAGTTTATTTCCTGATGTCATCTTGAGAACAATCTTTCCTTGTCCTTCAACTTTGGAAGTTGAGGAGTTACCCATAAAAAGTTGTTCACCATTGTCCACTGTAGAATAAAATGTGAATATCTTTTTGTCGCCACAAATATGGCGAGTAGCACCAGTGTCCACCCACCATTCTTTAGGATTTCTGACAAGATTTGCTTTGGAAACAACTGCAGAAAGATTGATGTCATCTACACCATTAGAAATTTTGTCCACTTCGGTCATATGAGCTTGAGTAGGCTTCTTGCTTGTTCTTCTTTTGCTTTTGCTTTTGCCTTTGCTACGACAATCTTTCGCCCGATGTCCCGCTTTGTCACATATGTAGCATTTGCCATTAAACTTGTACTTTTTATTTTCCCCTCCTTTAGAGCCTTGTGATAAACTTTCTCCAGAAGACTTTCGTTTCTTGGTTTTTGAAGCATGTTCCACCACATTTGCCTTAGACTCCATAGGATAGTTACCAGCTCGTTTTTCAGAATTGCGGTTGTCCTCCTCAATCCTCAAACGCACAATTAATTCTTCCATAAAAATTTCTTTGCGCTTGTGTTTGAGGTAGTTCTTGAATTCCTTCCAGTCTTTTGGTAATTTCTCAATTAAGGCTGCAACTTGGAAGGATTCACTGAGAGACATGCCTTCTACGTGAATGTCATGCAGAATGAGTTGGAAATCTTGAGCTTGGCTGATCACAGTTTTTGAATCAACCATTACAAAATCCAGAAATCTGTCAACCACAAATTTCTTTGAGCCAGCATCTTCCTTTTTGTACTTTTTCTCCAACGATTCCCAAAGCTCCTTTGCTGTCTTGATTGGACTGTAGACGTTGTATAAAGTGTTGTCAAGTCCATTTAAGATGTAATTCTGGCAAAGGAAATCGGCATGTTTCCAGGCATCAACCACAGCAACCACTTGCCGGTCGGTTTCATCCTCTTTCAGGATAAAAGCTTCTTCACGGAGGAAACGAGCCAAGTTCAGAGTTGTAAGATAGAACAATATTTTCTGTTGCCATCTTTTAAAGTCAATTCCTGAGAACTTCTCTGGCTTCTCTCTATAATTTATTGGTACTGTCACCATAGGAGAGGGGGTTAGTGCAATTGCAGCCACCACAGTAGTACTTGTTTGGGCATTAGTTTCAGTAGCCATCAATTCTAATTTATAAAACAAAATTATAATTAGAATTTACACTACACAGAAAATTAAACCAAATTCACAGAATTAAATTCTGTAAAATAAAAGAAACAAGAATGTAACTTTTATTTTCCAATTAATTTAGAAATAAAATAAAATTTTATTCAACCAAATTAATTCCACACAAGAAATTAAATTCTGTAAAATAAAAGAAATAAGAAACTAACTTTTATTTTTCAATTAATTTAGAAATAAAATAAAATTTTATTCAACCAAATTAATTCCACATAGGAAATTAAATTCTGTAAAATAAAAGAAATAAGAAAATAACTTTTATTTTTCAACTAATTTGGAAATAAAATAAAATTTTATTTAACCAAATTAATTCCACACAGGAAAATTAAATTCTGTAAAATAAAAGAAATAAGAAAATAACTTTTATTATTCAATTAATTTGGAAATAAAATAAAATTTTATTCAACCAAATTAATTCCACACCAAAAATTAATTTCAATAACACTTCAATAATTAAAATACTGAAACAGAATTTTAATTAATGAAAACTCAGAAAATAATTTCTAAAAACCAAAATTAATTTTCTGACAAAATTTCACAAAAATATATTCTGAATTGTTAATAACACCAGTATCGTACTACTAGTTGTCAAAAAAAATAGACAGTATATTACTACTATATGTCAAATAGCATATAATCACTATTTGTTTTTCCAACCAGAATATTATTTTGTAAATCCACAGAAAATAATTTTCTTAAAAGAAGAAAGAGAAAAGGAAACAAACGGAAAAATTCTGCAAACAGAATAAATTCAAATCTGTCTTAAGATTGTTGGAACAATCTTCTGTGTAAATAAATAAATAGAAACAAAACCAAATAAATAAATAATTAACGTACCGAATTTATTTATTGAACCAAATTAAAAGAAAATTCAAAGACCAAGTCGAGTGTGTGACACTCTGTCCTTAAGACAGATTCGTCCCGCTACGGTGCTTACGGTTGAGTGGCGTCTATCTCCCAGGATACAATGATCTTCACAAGCTTGTAGTAGCACTCCACACAAATTTGTACGACGAACTAGAACCTTGTGTTCTATAACTCTCTGAAATTTTTCCTAAAATAATATAAAGAATAGAGGATGCAAGAGAGTAAAAAAATGAAGGCAAGGAAAATGAATTTTTGGAATCCATCAAAATTGGAATGGGGCTGCCTTTATATAGGCTTTGTTGGTACCTATTCAATTTGAATAGAAAATGTATGAAGAAGGGACATAATCCTTCCTTTAAAAAAAAGAGACACCATGAAAGGTTTACACCCTTTTATTCAAATGGAGGTTTGACCCTTCCTTTAAAACAAAAAGACACCATGAAAGGTTACATCCTTTCATTCAAAATGGAGTCTATTTCAATTCACAACTACCTCTTTATAAATTTTCCAACACAGAGAGTTTAGATTATCCAGTTGATTTGACAGGGTCTTCAGATTGTACATGAAATCTAACGATAGGAACTCCAAGGTCTTAAGATTTTGAAGCAGTTCATCTGGAAGAATCTTGAAATTACAATTAATTATCCTAAAATAGGAAATCCTAGTAAGATTAATCACTGACCTAAATAACATTTCATTACCTCCCGCAATTGTTAATCTCTTTAGTGTTGGAAGAAAAGGCAATTTAGTCAATTTGGGGCATCCAGATATCACCAACTCTCGTGGGCAAGGAAAAATTTCTCCTCTATCCACTACTGCCCATTCCTCTAAGCTTGGCATTTCATAGAACTCGAGAATCCTCAATGCAGGAAATGAACTTTCCCCATCTCCATAATCCCCATGGTTGAAGTACTTAAGAGAACACATGCGTCTGATCTCGAGAATTTTTAGGGATTGTAGTTTGCCAAGAGGAGGAAGATGTTCACATCTTTCACAATCTTTTAAAGAGATCTCAACCAGATTTTTAAGAAGCAAACCCCACATCCAATTTGGAAACTTTGAACCTTGGAAGAAATTTATGCTCAGCTTCTTCAAATTCGAATTAGGTTCGAGACTCTCAAGAACCTCTTCAACATTCTTTGATATGTTTTCTTCATTCTCTTGCTCCAATATAATCCCAAAGAAATAAGATCTTGTTTCCTCTTCAAATCGACCTTCTTGGCATCTTCTGAATTTCTTAGGTTCTCGAGTCTCATTACGCTCAACGTACCCCCAAGATTTAATTCTTTCAGCTCACCAATTTGGTAACCCTCGTCTTGGCCCACAATGAACATGCTTAGTCTTTGTAGGCAAGTCAATTGTCCCATTTTCTCAGGCATTGAAGAGAATAACACCCTGTGATATCCAAGTATGTGAGATTTCTCATGTGCTTCATGCATTTGGGCAACTTACGCAGTTGTTTGGAATATTGTAGCTTCAGTGTTTGCAGGTTTTGGAGATTACTTATTGATTTTGGTAGAATTTTTATATTAAAGTACGACATGTCCAGATACCTAGGATGACTGAAATTGGAAATTGACATTGACAACTTCTCACCAACTTTTGGACCAAAATCCAACACTAAGATACTTTTGTTTTGAAATGCAAGCTAAAGCAATATTGTCCCCGAAAAATGGAAGGACTAACCTGGGAAATATTAAGACAGATCGCAAAGATGGGACTTCAAATACAATCTCATTTCAAGGAACGTTATCTCGGGAGCCAATATCAAAAGACAAGTGATGAATTTTATCTCAAATTTTCATGCCCTCGTGAAGCTCCATAATAGAGCATTCATATCTCATAATAGATTGTGCAAGATCATGCAAAAGATCGTGCATTTTACAAAATATTGTTCCATCGGTGTTCTCTTTCACATCTTGTAAGAAGGACCTCCAAACCAATTCCTAGAAAATCCCATGGCCTATATTATGTAATGCCATTTGTTCTTTAGATGGAATAAAACCATTTGCCATTAACAATTGTATCAGCATGTCTTTCTCCATCTTATGATGTTTGGGAAATATACAACAATAAGCAAAACATTGCCTCAAATGTGGAGATAAAGCTTCATAGCTTAACCTCAAAGCAGGTAAAATGTCACTTCCATCATCTGATAAATCCCAAATCTCACTCCTTCACAGATTTCCACTCGCTTTCACTGCTTTTAAATTGCATGAGACTTCCTAATGCCTTTATCGCTAAGGGTAACCCTTTACATTTTTTCACTATTTCCCTTCCAATCAGATCCAACTGAAGGTTTTCCTCTCTTCTTCTGTTGCCAAATGCGCGTCGTTCAAACAGGACCAAGAATTAGCCTCCGACAGACCAGCCATGTGGTGTATAGGAAGTGTAGCCATCATAAGAGCAACTTTCTAATTCCTTCTTGTTACTATAACAGTACAATCATTAGCTCCACAGTTCAGTGCATTTTTTAGCCTATCCCACTTCTCATGGTACTCATTCCATACATCGTCTAAGACAAGGAAAAATCTCTTCCCACGCAGTTTTTCTTGAAGGCGACATAGAAGTGGATCCAAGTTTGTGTTGGGACTATTGGACATCAGAAATCAATTCCACACAATAACACAAGAATATTTACGTGGTTCGGCAATTGCCTACGTCCATGGAGAGCGATATATTATCCGGAGAAAGATTACAGTACTCACTCACATACACTCTCACTCTTGGTGTTCTCTCTGTGTTTGCTACTTATTTTCTCTCCTCTCAGCCTCCCCATTTATACACCTAAATGAAGGAAGCTAGAGAGCACAGCTGGCTCAACACATGGCCAGCTGTGTACTTGACTTTCGGTCCCTTTACTAAAGGTGTCGTTCACCTTTCAAGCTGGCACAACACATCACATGGGAGATAATTCTTATGAGCTGGAGCTAACAATTCTCCCCCTCCACGCCCATAAGGATAACTGACTTCTCACTTGAAGTCCATCCCGGTCAGATTCTTGCAAACTTCCAGTTTGTCTCTGGTGACACCCTTGGTCATCATATCAGAAGGATTCTTGTCTGTGTGAATCTTCACTAGCTTCATCAGTTGCTTTTCCATCACTTCTCGTATCCAATGATATCGGACATCAATGTGTTTTGTACGTGAATGGTACATGGAATTCTTGCTCAAGTCAATTGCACTTTGACTATCATAATGTACCATGTATTCTTCTTGCTATAGACCCAATTCTTGGAGAAACCGCTTTAACCACAACATTTCCTTTCCAACATCTGCGGCAGCAATGTACTCTGCCTCTGTTGTAGATAAAACAACACACTTTTGTAGTTTGGATTGCCATGAAACAGCTCCTCCTACAAAGGTGAACAGAAATCCTGATGTAAACTTTCTACCATCAAGATCACCTGCCATATTAGCATCTGTAAAACCCTCCAAAATTGGTTCAGCTCCCCTAAAACATAAACACATCTTTGAAATTCTCTTCAAGTACCGAAGAATCCATTTGACTGCCTCTCAATGCTCCTTTCCTGGATTGGCGAGGAATCTGCTCACAACACCAACTGCGTGAGCTATATCTGGCCGTGTACACACCATTGCATACATCAAACTTCCAACTGCGGAAGAATAAGGGATTGCCTCCATTTCTTTCCTTTCAGAGCTGGTCGTAGGACACGAACGCTTTGACACATTGAAATGGTTGGCTAGTGGTGTGCTGACTGGCTTGGCATCTTTTATGTTGAACCTTTGAATTACCCGTTCAACATATTTCTCCTGTGAAAGCCATATCTTCTTGGCATTCCTGTCACGAACAATCTTCATGCCCAAAATTTGCTGTGCTGGGCCTAAATTCTTCATGTCAAAATACTACGACAAGTCCTTTTTCAATTTGTTGATCATAGCAGTATCCTGTCCGATGATCAGCATATCATCGACATACAACAGTAGAATAATGAAGTTTCCATTCGAAAACCTTCGGAAATATACACATTGGTCTGCCACCGTTCTTGTGTACTCGTGATCCACCATAAATGAATCAAACTTCTTGTACCATTGTCTCGGCACCTGTTTCAGGCATTAGAGACTCTTCTTCAGTTTGCAAACTAGTTTCTGTTTTCCTGTAACTTCAAATCCTTCTGGTTGCTCCATGTAGATCTCTTCCTCCAACTCACCATGGAGAAAGGCAGTCTTGACATCCATTTGTTCTACTTCCAGATTCAAGCGAGCTGCTAATCCCAGAGCTACTCGAATAGAAGTCATCTTCACAACTGGAGAGAAGATCTCATCAAAATCAATTCCTTTCTTTTGCCCAAAGCCTTTGACCACCAAACGAGCTTTATGCTGCAATAGTTTACCGTTTCCATTTTTCTTTAACTTATACACCCATTTGTTCTTCAAGGCTTTCCTGTCTCTTGGAAGTGGAACAAGCTCATAAGTGTGGTTCTTCTGCAAAGAACTCATCTCCTCTTTCATGGCTTGCATCCAACAGTCTTTCTTTGTATGACTCTTGGCTTCCGAAAAACTCTCGGGCTCCCTCTCATCAGTAATCAGAATATACTGAGAAGTGGGATATTTGGTTGATGGCACGACAGCTTTTCCAGATCTCCGCAACTGAGGCCCAGTTGCCTCTATTTGAGGGGTTGCTCCCCTGCTCAACACCCTCTTCATCCGGGTCTTCATCTCTTTCCTCATGATCCTCAATTTTTGGTATAGGATCCTGCAACTCTGGCACTTCTTGTTGCACATCATCACATCTAGCATTTTGTGATGGCTTGGGAAATGGAAACAAGTCTGGAGTGATGACATCTCTAGACTTTGCAGATTTCTCAAAATCTGCTACTGTCTGGTCTTCTTGGAACACAACATCTCTACTCTTGAACATCTTCTTGTTCACTGGGTCCCATACCTTGTACCCAAATGCTGCATCTGAATAGCCCACAAATATGCATGGAGTGGACTTGTCATCAAGCTTCTATCTGTTTTCCTTGGAGATGTGTGCAAAGGCCTTACACCCGAAGACTCTCAAGTGAGAATATGATACTTTTTTTCTGGACCAGACTTCCTCAGGTATCGCAAAATTCAACGGGACTGAAGGCGACCTGTTGATGAGATAACAGGCTGTACAGGCAGTTTCAGCCCAGAATGACTTTGGCAACTTTGCCATTTTGAGCATACATCTGACTCTTTCCATAATAGTGCAGTTCATCCTTTATGCCACACCATTGTGTTGTGGGGTGCCGGGAACTGTTGTCTCGTGCCGAATACCTCTGCTGGCACAGTATGCTGCAAAAGCATTGGAAGTGTACTCGCCTCCATTGTCTGTGCGAAAACACTTCAACTTATTCCCAGTCTCTCTTTCTACCATTGCATGGAACTCCTGAAAGTGCTGAAATGCCTCATCCTTTGTCTTCAGGAAATACATCCACAACTTCCTTGATGCATCATCAATGAAGTTAGAAAATACTTGCGGCCGCCATGTGACTCCACTTCGACTGGGCCACAAACATCCGAGTATACCATATTGAGCACTTCTGTTTTCCTCTTGCTCGTTGAACTGAATGATACTCGATGTTGCTTGCCATAAAGGCAATGATCACACAGCTTCAAAGCACTCCCTTTGGATAAGGGTATTTTGGATTGCTTTGCCAATAGATGCAATCCCTTCTCACTCATGTCAGCCAGTCTTCTGTGCCATAAGTCCGGTGACTTCTTGTCTTCTGCTGCATTAAGACTTTTCAGACAGATCTTCGTTTGAGTCTTATACAGTGTTGAAGACATCTTCTCTGGCGATTGTCAAAGTCCTCCTGTCAGCTTCCAACGACCATTTCTGAATGTACTTGTATAGCCCTGTCGGTCCAGGGCGCTTTCGGAGATAAGATTGAGGCGCAAATCTGGAACATGCCTCACATCTTTGAGAAACAGCTTGTTCCCGACATTAGTCTGAATGCTAATGTCGCTAATACCCACAATCTTCGAATAACTAGAATTTCCCATTCGAACAGTGCCAAAATCTCCAGCGTTATACGAGCTGAAGAGTTCTCTGTGGGAAGTGGCGTGATTGGATGCAGCTGTGTCTATCACCCATTCTGTGTACCTGTGGTCAACCACGTGAATGCAATCTTCCTCTTCACCAACTGCAAGAAGTATTTCATCAGTTGTTGTGGCTGTTGTGTTCTCATCTCCTTTTGACTTACTGCTTTGGCCTTTCTCTTTCCGGTTTGGGCAGTTTCTCTTTATGTGACCCTCCTGGCCACAGTGAAAGCAAGTGAAGCTGGAGTTACCTCGACCTCTGTTATCTCTGGATTTACTCCTGTTGTTCCAGCTGCCTCTACTCTTGCTTCTTCCTCTACCTTTTCCTTTACCTCTGTCTCTGCCTCTATCTTCTGTGACAAGAGCATGGGACTGATTACCTCATATGTCTTTCATTCTTGTTTTTTCATTGTACATAGCGTCTGTGACCATACTCATGGTCAGTTTGCCTTTTAGTGCAGAGGTGCTGAGAGAAACCACCAATGTCTCCCAGTTGTCCGGTAAAGAACTGAGCAGTAGTACGGCTTGCATTTCATCGTCCAAGCGCATCTTGACGGTTGCAAGCTGATTCACCAGATTTTTGAATTCACTGGTGTGCTCGGCGATAGACACACCATTCTTCAACTTCAGATTTACTAGCCTTTTCATCACCAAGGCTTTGTTTCGGGCGGTCTTTGACTGGTACATGTCGTTTAACATTGTCCAAAGAGCATAGGTATCTGTCTCTTCGACAACATAATGGAACACACGATGGTCTATCCATTGTCTGATACAAGCGATAGTCTTGCGGTTCATCTTTATCCAGTCATCATCTTTCACTCCTTCAGGTTTAACCTTCTTTATAAAAATGGGGTCAAACAAGTCTTTTAAAAACAGGATGTCTTCCATCCGTGACTTCCAAATTGCATAATTGGAAGGAGTTAACTTGAACATAGATTCTGAAGTTGATGTGGAATCCTCCATCGTATACCGTCTTCTTACAAAAAATTCTGAATGAAAAATTTGACCGTACGATGTGTCCAGAATACTCCAAATAGTTGAAAACCACTATTAGATCGTCAAAAACGGACTCAAAATGGCTCTGATCAAGCTAAAACAGTTTGGACGGTTCAGATCTGCGGAATCTGGTGCGCCTGGGAAGCACTGGATGATTTCCCCGGTTCGGCTGAGTCAACGACTGGTCAACGCGGCTTGGAAGCGACGCAGCTCTGGTCAACGACGCGAATCTAGCTTGGCGGCTCAGCCTCAGCGCGGCTTAGTCAGCTCGGTCAGTGGCTTGGTCAACGCAGATGACGTGTCAGACACGTGGCACACGTGGCGCTGACGTGACGACGCGTGGCGATGGCTTGGCTGCCACGCGGTCGTCTTCTTCCTTAAGCTGTGCGTGGGGTGCGTGCGTGTATGCGAGCGGAGCGACGCTCCGTCTGCTGTTCGGCGCGTGGAGGCACGTGGGGCGCGTGTGACTCACGCGCTTTCTTTAGGTAGCGCGTGAGAGTGCGTCTGAGGTCTTCTGGAGCTCTGCTTTGCAGTTCTGGACTCCCCTCATTGAGACCTTGCTCTTAGTATGCTTAAAACTGTATTTCGAGCAACTTGATTTCTGGGCAGTTTCGAACAACACTCTGTTTTTGTTTTGAAATGCGACCGACGAGGCTCTGATACCACTTGTTAGGACTATTGGACACTAGAAATCAATTCCACACAATAACACAAGAATATTTACGTGGTTCAGCAATTGCCTACGTCCAAGAAGAGCGATATATTATCCGGAGAAAGATTACAGTACTCACTCACATACACTCTTACTCTTGGTGTTCTCTTTGTGTTTGCTACTTATTTCTCTCCTCTCAGCCTCCCTATTTATACACCTAAATGGAGGAAGCTAGAGAGCATAGCTGGCTCAACACATGGCCAGCTGTGTACTTGACTTTCGGTTCCTTTACTTTCGGTCCCTTTACTAAAGGTGTCGTTCACCTTTCAAGCTGGCACAACACATCACATGGGAGATAATTCTTCTGAGCTGGAGCTAACAGTTTGAGATACTACACCCACCACCTTCTATGGACTCTAGGATTGCTCTGGTTAGTCTCTCTACATCGAAATCAACAGAGACACACGCCCAAATTCTCAGATCGAAGTGGCTATCCACCCTTCTATCATTGTAGACCAATTGAACAAGTGTGGTTTTCCAAGTCCCCCCATACCACACATAGCATAGACCGAAACATCATCATCACGATCACTTGAATTGTTGAGCAACATTTCAATTATCATTTCTTTCTCATCAGTTCTCCCATAAATTTCCGATTCATTCACCATTGAATCAGTTTGTCCTCTCTCCATCCCATAAACTTCTCCGGTTTCCACCACACCTTCCCTCAAGTGGAACTTACTTTTCTCCCCAGCAATGGCATCTAACCTATCCCTCATATCCTCGATCTTATGCCCCATTTTCAATCGAAATATAAGCCGGTTTCGAAGAGAGAAAAAGGCATTACTTGGGGTTTTATGCCTCCCTCAGAATCCATCCTTCTTCTCTGAGCTTCAATCATGAACTCATCCACCAGATTGTCTGCATCATAAGCTGCATCATTGAGCTTTCTCAGCCAATTATTCAGAGCCTCGCTCTTCCCTCGCTTTGTCTCTGCATCTTGAAGGACTGCTTGAATGGTACTTAGAGTGCTCTCTAACTTCTCTAGCTCTGTTTTCAAACCCCATGCTATCCCAAACTCTTTTAGCGCTAAAGAGTTCAAGGTTGTCAAAATTGATCTAACAAAGGGAGAAATGAGTAGATCAGCCATACCGTAATCTGTTTCGAGAATTGGAATTGAAATCAACACAGATGAGAAAAGAGTTGAATCAATTTTCACTCACAACTTTTGGAAATGTAATGAAAAGAAATGCAGAGCCTCAAACAGTTTCAAAGAAATCAAATGGGAACACAACTATGATTGGTTGTTGACTTGTATAGTATAAAGATTCCATTTACATGTCTTTCACATCATTTTCTTTATTTTATTTTTCTAATGTTTATTGTCCTTTCCAAACATAACATAATGATTTTTTGGTAGATAGTAGTTGAGAGGAAATTGATCTCCATGTATCAGGATCCCTCTGAAGTGTTGGCCCTGAAGTGATCCCTGAAGTGTGTTGATCCAATGGCTGAGAATGTAACTAACCAAAACGACGTCGTTTTGGTTAGTTATTTCAAAAAAAAAGAAAAAATTTGAGTTGATTCAAAATTCCCAAATCATTCCCTCCAGTAAGCAAAGCTGTGTGGCGGGAATGCAAAAAAGAGAGAAGAAGACAGAGAGAGAAGAGAGGCGGGAGTGTCGTCTAGCCATTGCCACCGCCGCCATCCAGTCGTCGCCGCCGTCGTCCAGTCGTCGCCGCCATCGCTGAGGTGTGGGAACATTTCATTCATCCCTTTTAACATTGTACAAATCTATACATATATACCCCAATCTCTGCACAATCCCCAGAATTTTTTCGACTCAAATTTTTATGTATATGTATTGTTTAAAGTGTCCTTCATTTTTCACAAATTCCACCGTTTAACTAGATGAATGATGATTGAGATTTAAGGTTCTTATAAAGTGAAATGTGTGTTTACATGAAAACAAAAATACGCTGCACCTGTATCTCATTCAGAATGACGGAGAATGGAAAGGCAAAAGCAATGTCCCTGAGTGCTTGAGCCACTAACCATATTTTTTTAGTAGTAGTAGAAGCCGGTACACCTCCAATGCTACCCTTTATGTTTCCATCTCCTGCAATTTTACATTCTTGAGCATCTTGGTTTGATTTCATTTTCAGAATCTGTTTTCTGAAAAATACTAAAAAACTAGTTTGTTGAAAATAAACACCATCTTTGAATTTTCAATAACTATTTATGCACACAACCAAAAGGATGGTGATTGCCAAATGGAAAGAATTCTGGCAGTGATTGAGACATAGTTAGCAAAGAGGTCTGAAAAAGAAAACCATTTCAAGAAATGGAACAGTAAGTCCTCCATGAAATCTTATTTTTCTAGTCCTTTCTGAAAGAAGAAATGGAGGTATATGTATTGTTTAAATATAAGTTTATAACCCTTCTATGCCTTTTGCACATCATTTAGAGGCTGTGCTTTTGGGCAAACCTTATTTATTTTTTTTATTTCATATTAGTAATTTAGCTATTATCTTGATCAATATTGTGCAATTGTAGGTTATAGCCATTTGGTTGATTTTCTTACCCCTTTCTTTTTGTTTGCTGTGGAGGTGTGGAAAATTGTGGGCATTTTGTTTAATAGAGATGGTTAAAAATAAATGAAAACAAAAAATCAGCTTTAATTGACCTTAGATTAAAAATTATCATCATGGCTTATTGTTGTGGTTATCACTTTAGCTGATAAGTGATGTTTGTTTTTTAAACATTTGGTGCAGTCAAAGATAATGTATATAAATAGAAGTATCTTACATTTCATTCATCCATTTATTTTGTTTGTTTTTGTTGTTTAATTTTAATTTTGATTTTGTATGTTAACATGTTGATTATAAGAAAATTAAGGAATTTGTGTTCAATCTGGATCATTTAAAACATAATTTAACGTTGAAGACCATCTTTGTGCCCCTTTGTTTATATAATCTAATATGATTCAATTCTTGTAGCGTTTTTATTTAGTTTGTATTATTTTGCAAACATAATTTACAGTTTTTATGCTAATATTGAGCACTTTTTTTTTATTTTTTTAAGTGACTTGGCACAGTGATATGGAACCTAACAATGTTGAGAATGACGGGGGTGATTGTGATTGGAAGCCTAGAGTTTACATGACATTTGATACAGAACAAGAAGCATATAATTTCTATAATGCTTATGGAGGAAGGATGGGGTTTAGTATTAGAAGGGGTTATGTAAACAAGAACAAGGAGGGGCAAATCACTTCAAGGCTATTTGTTTGTAATAAGGAGGGGTTTCGGGGTATAGACAAGCGAGATCCATTAACAAAAAATCCTAGGCAGGAAGTGAGGACTGGTTGTCAAGCCCGACTTATCATTAAGTGGGATAGGAATATTCATAAATTTTTTGTTGGTGAGTTTGTTGAACAACATAATCATATTTTTGTACCAACAGAATGTACGCATATGTTACCATCCCAAAGGAAGATATCTGCATCACAGGCAACCGAAATAGATTTAGCTGAAAAATCTAGAATCCGACTAAATGCTACATTTGAGCTCATGGGTAATGAAGCTGGTGGAAGGGAGTCGCTTGGGTTCACAAAAGTGGACCAAAAAAATTATTTGAGAACGAAGAGGCAAAAGAGTTTAGCATATGGGGAGGCAGGTAGCATTTTGTAATATTTTCGTGAGAAGACATTGGAGAATCCATCTTTTTTTTACTCGGTCCAATTAGATAGTGAGGAGCAGATTACAAACATATTTTGGGCCGATGCTCAGATGATCATGGATTATGGGCAATTTGGTGATGTTGTCACTTTCGACACTACTTACAAGTTAAATAGTGCACATAGACCATTTGCGTCTTTCGTTGGATTTAACCATCATAGGGAAACTGTTATATTTGGCGCAGCTTTGATGTATGATGAGACTGCTGATTCTTTTATATGGCTTTTTAGAAGATTCTTGGAGGCAATGTCAAGTAAGGCTTCGAAAACAATTTTTACGGATCAGGATGCTGCAATGGCTAAGGCCATACCTATTGTCATGCCTAACACAAAACACCGCCTTTGCACTTGGCATTTGATGCAAAATGCATTAAGGCATGCAAATTCTATCTTCAAGGATAAGGAGGTGAGAGATAAGGGGATGAACAGTGTTTTATCCAAATTTATGTACGACATTGAGGATGAGGATGATTTTACGTTAAAATGAGAGGAAATGCTTGACAAGTATGAAGTGCGAGATAATCATTGGTTGAAGTTAACATTTGGAGTCAAGGAAAAATAGGGTTGGCCATATGTTAGAAATGCATGGGGTGCGGGTATGAGTAGCACCCAACTTAGTGAATCCTTTAATGCATTCTTGAAGGATTTCATTTAGTTTGATCATAACTTAATGCAATTTTTCATGCATTTTGATCGAGTTCTTTGTGAGAAGAGGTACAAAGAGTTACAAGCCAAATATGCTCTATGCCAAAAGTTGTCAAGGGTGAATATTAAAGTGAAGATTATGGAGCAAGCTGCAGATGTTTACACAAATAAAATTTATGAAGAATTTCAAGATGAGTATGTCAAGTCCCTTGAAGTAAACATTGAAGAAACTGAAATTTGTGGTGAGAGTACCATTTATACGGCTCTTGATAGCGATGGTGTAAAGGTGAGGAAGGTGACAGTGGAGTGTGATGGTTCACTCACTTGCAATTGTAGGAAATTTGAAATGAAAGGCATTTTGTGTAGTCATTGTTTGAAGATCCTTAGAGAAATCCTCAAATTCAAAGAGATTCCTTCCCAATATATTTTCAAGAGATGTACTAAAAAAGCAAGAGCTGAAAATGTGAAAGATAGGTGTGGGCATCATATTAAGGTTGATGTAAGATTGCATCAAACTTCACGCTTTAGATCATTGATTGCAATTTTCAGAGCAGTAGCGTGTAGAGCTTCCGAAAGTGAGGAAACATATAACTTGACGGTAGAGAAAGCGGATGACTTAATTGCAAATATTGAAAGCATGTTAAGCGCAAAATTCAATATGCCTTTCTCAGATACTATTGAACATGAAAGCCCTCCTGACACATGCCTCGAAAGCTTTGAAGTGGATGGTGTAGTGGATACAAATGTAGTTCAAGCAAAAGGACTCAAACGAAGAGAGTGCACTAGCAAGGGAGGAAGGCGGACAAAAGGTGGTTTGGAGCTTGCGTTGGCAAAGAAAAATAAAACAAGTTCACATAATGCTTCTCAAACTCCCATGTTTGTTGCTCCTCAACCTAGTTCACACAATGCTTCTCAAACTCCCATGTCTGTTGTTCCTCAACCTCCTCCCTTATTTTTGGCGAGTGCTCCTAAACCATCTCCCTCATTTTCACCGAGTATTCCTCAATCAGCTCCTTTATTTTCAATAAGTGCTCCTCAACTTCCTCCATTCTCGACGTGTGTTCCTCAAGTTAATGCTTCATCTACTCAATTTATGTATCCCGCCTATGATGTAAGTTACTTTAATAAGAAGTTTTATTATGACTTATTTGTAACTATTTTGTACCATTTTAAATTGATATGTGTTTGTTATTGTTGCAGCCAAGTTTTCTTCATCACAATATGCATTTTTCAATGCCATCGATGTATTCGGTCCATGGAAGCTATCAAGCCTTGCTTAACAATGCAAGCGGTTATGACTCGCAAGCCTCGAATAGTCCTGCATATAGTGAAGTAATTTATTTTTCACCAATCCTCTTTTATCTTACCATTCATTCATTTAAAGTTCCATTTTATTTTATGGTTCCTTATATATATTTGTTTTCTTTTTTAGGTACTATATGGGCATGGGCGTGGTCGTGGGCGTGGCCAAGGCCATGGGAATGTGGATCACACGTCAATATCATAGCGTTGAATTTTTTTGTTGGATATGTAATATTGAACACTTTTCATGTTAATGTAGAAATTTGAGAAATTTGTGAACTTTTTTGTTGGATATGTAATATTGAAGACTTGGCAGATTGTACTGAAATTTGAATGTTGAAATGACCTTGACCTATTTTTATGTGAATGTTGATATGTTGTTGAAATATGTGCTGAAATGGTGCTGAAATTTGTGTTGATATGTTGCTGAAATTTGGTTGAAATGGTACTCAAATTTGTGTTGATATGTTACTGAAATTTGGTTGAAATGATGCTGAAATTGGTGCTGATATGTTTGTGAAATTTGTGCTGATATGTTGCTGAAATGGTGCTTAAATTTGGGCTGATATGTTGCTGAAATTTGGTTGAAATAATGCTGGAATTGTGCTGATATGTTGCTGAAATATGTGCTGAAATGGTGCTTAAATTTGGGCTGATATGTTGCTGAAATTTGGTTGAAATGGTGCTCAAATTTGTGCTGATATGTTGCTGAAATTTGTGTTGATATGTTGCTGAAATAGGTGCTGAAATGGTGTTCAAAGTGGGCTGATGTGTTGCTGAAATTTGGTTCAAATGGTGCTCAAATATGTGCTGATATGTTGCAAAAATTGGTGTTGATATGTTGCTGAAATATGTACTGAAATAGTGCTCAAAGTTGTTGAAATATGTTGCTGAAATTTACGTTGTGTTCAAATCATGGGAATCTCATTCTAGTTTGATATCAGCCAAAAAATAAGTTTATTTAGGCTGATATGTTGATATCTGCTGCTATGTAAACCAAATAAACCAAATATGTGCTGATATGTTGCTCAATCATTATAACCCTTCAATTTGAATAAAACATTATTCCATTTGAATTTCCTAAACTCTGAAAATACATGTTTGGTCATAACAATGGTCTGAAATTGAGTGGGACACAAATTTGAGCATCACATGAGGATATAGATCATTGGAGTGTCCTGATTTATATCAAAGTAAACAAATGGCAACAGTCCATGGAATTCTATATATGTATACATGGACCATTGTCCTTCATATCTTCAATAACAACATAAACTAGAAGCACAAAAAACAGTAACATACCATACCAACAATCCAAACAAACAAAAGAAGTCAACAACCAACTTCATTTACACATAATATTTAGTTCACAAAAGGCAAAGTTCAAATCCGAATTTAAATTACACTTAATTTTTAAACAACAAAAGAAGTCCAAATCCAAATAACATTATTACAATAGCGTAGTGCAACTTTTTCTGAAGTTGTCTAATCTCTACAACCATTTGTTTACTTTCTTTCGTAACCATTTGTCGTCGCTTTCCTCCCTTATCATCTTCAACCATTGACGCTGCTTATGTACAGGCATCCATCACTGAAAGAAGCCGCATCCATTGGTGTTGTTTGAAGGGCAAGCAAAGTATACCATCCCCGGATTGTCCTTTAACTCTGAAATCCTGAATGCTGCTCTCACCCCGCAACGACATTTCCGATTACTAAACTGAATTTCGCTAATATCAGTCATAGATGCATTTGATGTTGACATTTTTTTACCTGACATAACAAATGGAACAAAAATGAGTAGGATTCAAATTCTAAATCACATGAAATGGGTAATGGGAGTGATAAGTAATCAGTTGATTACTAAACTGATTACTAAACTCAGTTTTGCCCATAACCTAAATGGGTAATGGGACTCAAATTCTAACTGATTACTAAACTCAAATTCTAAATCACATGAACTTCTAAATCACATAAAATAGTTTTGCCCATAACCTGCAAAACTAATATCGAGCATTAAGTAATCAGTTTTGGGGGAAAAAAAAAAAATCAAAGTCTACAACCAACTTTGATCAGTGGATTTTGATATATATTTCTTATTGGTATGAAATATTTAGATATGGTAAATATGTTGTTTTGATTTATGAAAGGCATTATCAGAATAAGTATGAATGAATCCTTTCGAATATGTGCATGAACCCTTTAGAATAAGTAGGCATTATCAGGATTAAACTTTTCTAAAAATGTAGGAGAGTTGATTATTATTGATAGACTAAAAAACTAATGGGGAAGAAAGATTTGACTTAGAAGATAAGTATTTTCCTATGATTTTACCCAATTAGAATATGTGCATTGTTATTTCAAATCCATTATAATTTATCATGAGTCACAACAAAACTCTCAAACTCAATGAACATCCAAATTTAAATTTGAGTTGTCCCCTTGAACAATAAGTTATCAAATCTTTTTTCCTTAAAATCCATAATCCAAATACACGAAATATGTACACACTTTTTGTCATCTCAAAGTAGCAAATGATGTGAAACAGGAAATATTTTTCCAGACTCTAAATTCCAATATGTCTACGGAATTCCAAAGCCTCAATAGAATGAGAGGTAAATAAAAAGATTAGCCCAGTAACAATTATCATCATCATGCCCACAAAGATCCAATTGCAAATTGAAGAATAAAATATACCCAGTTCTGGTACCAAAAACACCAAAAATAAGGCTTTCAATTTTTAATTCACACATAAGTTTGTTAAATTTCTCACAAATCATTGTTCTATTCAAGAATTTTCCAATACGGTTTTTGTACTACAATTGAAAATTTTGACCTACCAAAACATTTCCCTTCCCCCAATGTCAGATCTTATATCAAATTCAAATTTTTTTTAACCATATCTCAAAAAACAAAGTTCCAAAGGCCAAGTAAAATTAAACTAAAAGCAAACAGAGAACAGAAATTAAAATAAAATAAAAAATTGTATGGATTAAAATAAAATAAAATAAAATAAAAAATTGTATGGATTAAAATAAAAAATTGTATGAAAGAACATGAAGAACTAAGATTCGTAAATATTCATTAGATTTGAAACGTCACCATAGATTCAACTTTGGATTAACAAAACACTACATACACAAAGATTCTTGTATAAACATCATGATCACATTTACAATGACAGAGTGTACCAAGTTCAGATTTTCGCTAAATTTTGGATTCAAAGCCCTAATATTTTAACTTTGGAGGATAAACAAACTTGTGCTCTTTTCCTTCAATTTGTTGGAGTATGGCGGGGCAGCGGCGTGGCAGCGGCAGCGGCGTGGTAGCAGTGATCGGGGGTGGATCGGAAGCTCTTCTCTCAGTCCTTTTCTCTCTCTCTCTCTCTCTCTTTCTCTCTCTCTCTCGTCTCTGATGCTTCACGTATCACAGATGATTTGGGAATTTTGAATCAACTCAATTATTTTATTTTTTTTTGAAATAACTAACCAAAACGACGTCGTTTTCGTTAGTTACATTCTCAGCCATTGGATCAACACACTTCAGGGATCACTTCATGGCCAACACTTCAGAGGATCCTGATACGATCTCCATAGCTTACCTACTGATTGGTCTGGTGATTGGACGGAGGGCATCAAATTGTCTCATCTTCTTTCTCTTTTTCCTTCCCTTTGCCAGGAAACTCCATGAGCAAGCTTAAATCGGGTTTGGTAATTGCTTGGTTTTATGTTATAATTTTTGTATATGTTTGTTAAAAAAATTATTCAGCATGTTTGGTTCTGGTTTTCAAAAAATAATTTTCAAAAAAATTTATTTTTTATTTTTCGTATTTTAATATTTTTAATGAAATTTTAAAATATTTTAAGTAATTTTTAAAAAAAATTTAGACTCACTGAACATAGAGTTTTTTTTTCTTTTTAAATATTCTACAAAAAAAAAAAAAAACAATGTAGAGAATTGATCCATTTTTCAAACTATTTAAAAAACTAACCTACTTTTTGAAATCGCATTTTGAAAATGTGATTTAGAATTGAAATTGCATTTTTAACATGCAATTTCATCTTGAAATCGCATGTTAAAAATGTAATTTCAAAAAGTGAAGTCCATGTTATCATAAATTACATTTTCAACATGCGATTTCAAAGTGAAATTGCATGTTAAAAATATAATTTCAATTTAAAATTGCATTTTCAAAATACGATTTTAAAAAGTAGGTTAGTTTTCTAAATAGTTTAAAAATTGAGTCAATTCTCTAAATTGCTTTTTTTTAAGAATATTTAAAAAACAAAAAACTCACCTAACATAAATATACTTAAAAAGTATAATATTTATAAAAAAAATCTTTAAAAAATACACTAAATTTAAAAAATACAAAAAATATAAAAATTCAATACATTTTTCGTATTTTTATGTATTTATTAATTTTTTTACAAATATTTTACTATTTAGATATATCTAAGTAAGGTGCATTTAAAAAATTAAAAAATTTGCTTAAAATTTAAAAAATATTCACTAAAAATAAAAAAATACAAAAAATAAAAAAACTCAATTTTTAGAAAATTAAATTCAGAAAATTGAAACCAAACACACTAAATTATTTTTTTTATTCAATTTTTAAAAAAAATAAAGCATATGGATACTAACATTCAATGCACTAAGGCCTCGTTTGTTTTGGATTATAGGGAGGGGCTTGGGATTCATAGTGAGGTGGGACCCACTAATATCATATTTGTTTTGAGAGATGGAGAGGGGATTCGTAATCCCCTTCGAACTACGAATCCCCTTGGGGAGAGGATTAGGAGAGGTCCGTGGGACTTGATATTAGAAATTAGTCTGCTGGACTATTTTTTTTTTTTTCACATATTGGGCATTTTTTTTTTGAAACATTAATGTTTAATGTTTTTGTAATTTTTATTTGTTTTATTATTTTATATAAAATAATTTAACAATCCCTATACCAACAACTATCATCAAAATAAATATAATTTTATTTATTTCGCTTACTAATAATCCTCTTATTATAAATCTCCTTTATTCTAACCTCTGAAAATATACGGAACCTTAATTTTTTTACAATATACTCTAAATATTAAATTTGAACATTTTAAATAAGTTCAAACTGAACTCTCGACTTTTGAGAGAAGTTATTCCATGTTTTTTGGAATTTCACATCATAGTATATCTGGTCAATGTGAACAATACACAGAAAAGAAAAGAAAAAAAAAAAAAAAAGTAACAATATATGGAGTAGTTTTGGAAACTATACAAATAATTATCACATTCTGTGAAACTTCATTGATTGAGTACACCATATTAACATGAAAACATGGTATACCTACCCCATTGAATAATTTCTCCTCCATTTGAAAAATACAACAATTACTATTGGTTATGGGGTTTTCACCCCCTTTTTTTTTTTTTTTTTGTCAGATGGGCTCCACACTTTGTTGACTATTCCATTTACATCTCTTTCCCATTATTTTCGAGTTTTTTTTTAATATTCTTAAAAAAAAAACAATTTAAAGAATTGACTCATTTTTCAAATTATTTAAGAAATTAACCTACTTTTTGAAATTATATTTTGAAAATACGATTTTAAAATTAAAATTAAATTTTCAACATGCAATTTTACCTTGAAATCACATGTTGAAAATACAATTTCAAAAAGTGAAGTCCATATCATCATAAATTGCATTTTCAACATTGTATTTCAAGGTGAAATTGTATGTTGAAAATACAATTTCAATTTAAAATTACATTTTCAAAATGTAATTTTAAAAAGTAGGTTAATTTTTTAAATAGTTTGAAAAATGAGTCAATTCTCTAAATTGTTTTTTTTTTTATTTTATAGAATATTGTTTTTTTAAAAAAAAAACTCCATTATTTTCTTATTTTTTTCCAAACATAAGATAATGAGTCTCTCTCACTCTTCACTTTTCTTTTTTTTTGAAAAACATGGAGAGGTTTTAAAATAATTGTAAATGTGTACATTTTTTTTTATAAATATTAATAATTAAAATTATAAAAAAAATTATGAATATGTATTTTTTTTTTTTCCTTCTTGACTTACATTGGGGTGCAATTACCTTCATTTTTTTTTTTTTCTTGAGATAGATATGCTAAAAAAAATTATAATTTTATTTACAATAATATAAAAAGAGAGTTTAATTTATATGGTTGAATGTGTATCATGCCATACTATTATTGGTCAAATTAGGAAAAAAAATTTTGAGATCACAAATATATTTTTTTTCATTCATTAAATTTGTTCAAAATTTATACTAAAAATGTCCCTTTTTTATTTATTTTTAGCCATCTTTTTGTAAAATTTTATGATTGTTTTTAAAAACTTTTTCAGTCCATCTTGTGTAAAAAAATTTAAAAAGACAAATCTAATATGTTTTTAAAAAAATTCGAAAAAGTTTAAAAAGCCAACTACTTTCTTTTTTGGTCCTTTCCAGATTTTATTTTTATTTTTATAAATGTTTACTTTTTCAGTATGTCTAATCGAGTAAAATCTGAAAGTCTAAAAAAATTTTGAAAAAAATTATAAGAAGTTCAATAGAACAAAAAAAATAATAAATAAAAAAACCTCAAACACTTTACTAAAAGCTTTATTTGACTTCAATAATGAAAAATGTGAAGGTAAATTCATCTTTTCATCTAAATTAAAAAATCGGCTTTTTTCATCAAATGCAAAAATGACAACACATTATTTCAAAAACCTTCTTTAACCAATTCAGGTTTTTGTTTTAAAAAAAATTCATTTTCAATCATTCAACTTTTAACAATTTCATTAAATTTAAGTATAAGAAGAGTTGTTAGAATTTAGTGAAATGTTTGGATTATACATAATTTGATGAAATATTTTGTAAAATTTTCATTTATACAAGTTTGATGAAATGATTAAAATTTATTTTCACCACATTTCAATAAATTTAAATTTAATAAAAAAATTGACCAATAATTGAGAATGCTTAATGTGATGTAATTATTAGAAAATTGATCTCCATAATTTTAGTGATTGGTTTGGTTATTACACGGTGGCCATCAAACTTTTCTTATCTTCTTATTCTTTTTCTTTGGGAAATTTAGCTATAAATTCCTTTTACCTTTCTTTTATTGTTAAAAAGATTAAGAAAAAAATTATACTTTCTAAACCCCTCATAATTATAAAGTCTTGCATAAAGGATAAAATTTATTATTTAAATATTTTATAGGACTATTATACCCTCAACTTCTACATATATAATCAGCTTCGTCATCAACTGTATCATAATCACCATAGTTGCATCTTCCAAGGTTCAGCAGAAGGTTGTCGACAAGCCGCCGCCATAGTCGCGTCTTCCAAGCTTCAGCAAAAGGTCCTCTCTTCATCTTCATAATCAGCAACGATGAGGCTTTGAGTATGTTGAAATTGAATGAGGATGTCGTTGGAGATTCGAAAGCTAGGGTTTCAGAGCAGATGGGGGAGATTCGGAGCGCGGTGGAGATGGCTCAATTGGAAGCGGAGAAGAAACATGATGAGTTGTTGATGAAATGCTGGCGATGTTGAATGCGAAGGCTGAAGCTTCGAGATTGAAAGAAGTTGAACAGGAGGTTGGAAGGATGTGGATGAGGAACAGTAGAATATATGTATATATATATATATATATATTTGTGTGTATGAGTGTTGTTGAACACATGTATTCTTTTTCATTGAGATGTGTGATTGTTGATTGAGTTTTAGAAGTTTTTCGTTTCAATTAGATATGTGGATTTGTTGATTAATTTGTTTTGTTTTTGTTTGTTTATTTTTTTTGAAGTTTTTTTCTCAATTAGATATGTTGATTTGTTGATTAATTTGTTTTGTTTTTGTTTGTTTGTTTGTTTTTGATTTATTTTTGTTGTTTTTTATCTAATTTCATTTGACAAAACCAGAGTAAAATTTTACTCTAGTTCTATTGCTCTGTTTTTTTCATTTGACAAAACCAGAGTAAAATTTTACTTTTATACAGAGTAAAATTTTACTTTTGTGTAGAGTCTAACATTTTACTAGTTTTTCAGAGTAAAATTTTACTTTTATACAGAGTAAAATTTTACTTTTATACAGAGTAAAATTTTACTTTTGTGTAGAGTCTAACATTTTACTAGTTTTTCAGAGTAAAATTTTACTTTTATACAGAGTAAAATTTTACTTTTAGTTTCAGAGTGTAACATTTTACTCTTATTCAGAGTAAAATTTTACTTTCATACAGAGTAAAATTTTACTTTTAGTTTCAGAATGTAAAATTTTACTTTTATACAGAGTAAAATTTTACTTTCATACAGAGTAAAATTTTAGTTTTATACAGAGTAAAATTTTACTCTGAAATATATAGTGAAGATGGCTTAATAAGAGAGCTGATAGATATGAGGGTAATATAGTAAAAGAAATAAGTTTTAAAATATTAGGGAGTTTTGAAAGTACTTATATAATTCTTGTCCTTTTGAAAGACAAATTAAATAGTGAGGGCGCTATCACCAAATCCCCCTTTTTCTTTCCCCTCCTTTTGTCATCATTTTTTTTCGTTTATTTTTTTAATGTTTATTTCCCTTTCCAAACATAACATAATGATTTTTGGGTGGATGGTAGTTGTGAGGAAATTGATCTCCATAGCTTACCTTACTGATTGGTCTGGTAATTGGGCAGTGGACATCAAAATTGTCTCATCTTCTTTCTCTTCTTCCTTCCCTTTGCCAGGAAACTCCATGAGCAAGCTTTTAAATTAGGTTTGGTAATTGCTTTTATATTATCAATTTTTGTATATTGTTTAATTTTTTAAAGAGTCTTGTTAACAAATGCTTCAGGGGCATAAATAAAAAATAAAAATAAATAAAAAAGACGAAAAAATGTTGAACCCAAAATACTAATTGAAGTATTTTTTAAAGAGTCTTGTTAACAAATGCTTCAAGCGAGTTGGATCTAATTGAGTGTATATAAATCATGTCATAAGGGAGTTAGAGCTTCTAAGTTTCAACCTTTTGAAGTATTTGAAGTGAGAAACCATCCACTAGCTTCACATATCAAACAAAATAGGATGTTGAGACTCAAACCTAAGACATTTTGAATTAAACCTAAACAACTTAATCATTTGAGTTGACGCTCACAAGTAGCATTAGTTCTATATCAAACAAAGCCTTCGTTTGAAAAGTGAGTTAGCTTTTTAATTTTTTGATTTTTTTGACTATTTTAGCCTGGGGTTAAAAAGCCTGGTTTGGAAAAGACTTTTTGACTTTTTTGACTTTTTGGTGAGGTGTCTTCCTGTTAAATTACCAAACTACCCTTCATCCACGTGGAACAATGATTCAAAAAATCTGGTCGTCCACGTCAGCCTCCGTGGAGGACCGAAATTGTTGTTCTTTTTTTTGTTTTTTTTTTTTATTTTGGGTTTGGATTTGGCGTATTTTGCTTAAATATTTTTTTTTTTTTTTTTTTTTGGGTTTGGATTTGGCGTGTTTTGCTTAAACTTGTTTTTTTTTAAATTTATGTTTTTGTCATTTTTATATTTTTTATACATTAAAATTAGTTCTTGTTCTTTAATTTACGTTTTTTGCCTTATTTATTTTTATTGGTATACAATAACATTTTTTTAATTTATGTGTTTCATGTATTTGTAAATTACCTGGCGAATGGTAATTTATGTTTTTATGTTTTTTTTTATATATTTTTGAATGAGGCGTATTTTTCTCGTTATTTTTTTTTAATTTACGTTTTTGTCATTTTTTTATTCATACACATTAATTTGTTTTTATATTTCAAAAATGGGTTTTCATGTGTTTTATTTATTTGTAAATTACATGGCAAATGGTAATTTCTGTTTTTTTTTTTTTTTATCTTTTTGGATGAGGTGTATTTTTGTCGTTCTTTTTTTTTTTGAATTTACGTTTTTGTAATTTTTTAAATATTTTTAAATGAGGCGTATTTTTTGTTAAATAATTTATGCATTTTAAATTTATTTTTTTTTTTTTTTGAAAATGGTTTTTTCATGTGTTTTTTATTTTTATTTTTTATGTTTTTTCATTTTCTGTGAAATGATAAAAAGTGAGGTTTTAATTTATTGTCCTGTGTATTTTAAATATTTTAATTTTATTTTTATTTTAAATATTTAATTTTAATTTTAATTTAATTTTAATTTTCATTTTAATTTTAATGTTATTTTAATTTTTTTTAAATATTTAAATAATGTAAATAATCTAAAAAATTTAATAAGCAAAAATTTAAAATAAATATTCAAAAAATTTAAATCGTAAAAATTTAAATAATTTAAATATTCAAAAATTATTTGAACAAAAAATTTAATAATTTAAATATTCAAAAATTTAAATAATTTAAAATGTTAATATTTAAATTTAAAAACAACTCTACACTTAAATTGTAACCAAACACATAAAATAAAACTGAATTAATAAATTATTTTAAAACTCATAACCAAACACATAACTCGAAACGTCATACTACTTTCACAACTCTACACTCAAAAAATAATCAAATACATAATTTAAAAAAATTAAAATACTTAAAAATATTTTTATAATAGAGTTTGGATTTATTTTTATAAATATTTTAACAAAAACAAAAAACAAAAAAATGTTTTAAATTTTTTTTTTCAACTTTCTTGGTTTTCTGGGAAAACGTGTTTTTTTTTTTTTTGGAGAAAATATTGACATTGGAGTCTTCTTTTAGAGTAGCCCAAATAGCCCAGGGGTAAATTGATAGTTTCATCCCTCTTTGTGTGAAAGTTATGCTCCAAAACGGAGGCTTTTTATGTTTTGTCCGTTTGTAGCTAATTTAGCCAATTTTGTCGGTTTGTGGCTAAATTAGCCCACAACCCACATGCCAAACACAGGCAAAATTTCACAAGCACACATTCTACTTCTAGCAAAATATTCTTCACCATAAATAACTATATAAGCAACCCAAAAAAAAAAAGAACGAAAATCCAGGCAACAAGAACTTTACAAGATGGCACCATTAGTTTATGGCATTTCCTGCATTATTATGCATCATCATCAACCATGCCACAATACAAAATTACAATTTCTGCTCTTCCCTCTTTTTCAAAAAAAAAAAAATAATAATTAATTAATTTCTTTTCTTCTTCCCCTTAAATGGGGATAGATGAGTTGAGTTGAGTTTCGAACACAATAAACGATTTAAGTCTGCGTCTTCCAATTCTACATTTGCCATCAAAACACTGCCTTCAAATGTGAATGTACTAGTCTAAACTTTGGCAAGTAAGAAACACCTGTTCAAAATATCACGATACAAGATATGGTAAAACAATCTAATTATATAATAAAATTATAATTAAAATATTAAAAAAGAAGAAGACGAAGATGATCAGATTATTGCATGTATTGCAGGTTGTTACATATAGGAATCCATAATTTCATTTCAAATTATGCATTTAAATGTAATTGTTGTGACATTTCTATCATATTTCCTAGACTAGTCCGATTGCTCCTAAATCATCAAAGCTCCTTCCTCAATAGGGCATTTGACCGATTTTTTTTTTTGGCCAAACTTGAGTTCTTTTAAATCATTTTTTTTTCAAATACAAGTTATTTTAAACTTATTTCTGAAACCCATGTTGTTATGTGAAACAGGACTTTAAAGGTTAAAGTCATGTTTTCATTGTTTTCAAAACACAACTTCAAGTCTCAAGTACTATTTTCAAAACAACATGGGTTTGGGAAATAAGTTCAAAGCAGCTTACATTTGAGAAATATGAAAGAACTCCACTCTGGTAAAAAAACTTTCATTCGACCATTAACAAGCAAGATGGAATTTCCATGTTGAGGTAAAGTAACTACTGCACTACTGTGTAAACACATTTGATATTCATTCTTGCCAACAAAGAGAAGATGCTTCCCACACAATGAATTGAAGAAAGATTAAATAAATCTTGTATTACATGAGGGGAAAAAATGAACAAGATATGAGGAAAGTTAAGGTACTTCCCTTAAAGACGAGAAGAAAGTTGAAGGGACAGAAATTTAAAATAAAATAAAATAAAAAAATTTGGTCGTGAAGTTTCTTGGAATGTGAGCAAGAGGAATATGGAAAAGAAGCTCCATAGCTAAGAAACATAAAGATGGACACAACACCGACATAGTATATATGCTTCTTAGCTCCTTAGGCTTACAATGGCTCATTAAAAAGCTATTGTAAATCTCTCCATGAAGCCAAATAAGCTAACTCTTTCATATACCAGAATGGTCTCTCTGCTCCAAAGCAATGATTATGCTTTTTATTTTAACACTTCCTGTTATTTCTAAATTTTCAATTTTCTATCATTTTCTATCACAATTCCCAGCTTAACAAGAAAAAAGCTTGTATATGGAATAATTTTTATAGGAAAACAAACGGCAAGTGTATGTGATTAACATAACTCGAACAAAATTTTGGAACAAATAGGTCTTCCCTTTTACAGTATGAAGATTCAAATGCAAAATTTATGCTACAAAATTTATTTTTATTTGTGGATATTTTTAAGTAAAAACACAATGTTCACATTACCTTTTAAATCTTAAGGAATTGGTGATGAAGTTCAATGGGGGCTACCATCCTTACTCCTTTCATCTACACTTGTACTATAGCAGTTATTGGGGCTCCACTGTGAGTCACTATGTTCTTCCTCAGTAAGAGAGAACAATGGATCAAATGCATTATTCCCTCCTCCTTCCTCCTTCAAATTATCACCGATCCCAACATAATCCAAATTTTGCAAAATATTTGGAATAAGAATACCACTATCCTTGCTAAGCACGCCTCCTATTTCTATATCT
The DNA here is from genome assembly GCA_030407325.1 of Camellia japonica. NCBI lineage: Eukaryota > Viridiplantae > Streptophyta > Magnoliopsida > Ericales > Theaceae > Camellia > Camellia japonica. The sequence goes on from JAPPVO010000017.1 coordinate 30,072,847, forward strand.
AATTTATCTTTTGAGCTAATCATTCCTCTGCCAAACTTTTGATTTATGGATTCCATAATTGGATCAGCTTCTTCCACTACCCATTCTCTGACATTGATTACTGAAGGAGGGGTCTTAGAGAGGAAGATTTCTTTAAGATTCTTCACTATCCCCTTGTTAAATGGGTTTTCCCTCTTGTCATAGTGATAACGAAAGTTCTTATAAGTTGTCTGTAAATATGCAACGATCAGTAGAGAATATTAAGCAGCGTTTGGTAGAGTTAAATATGATTTGAGAATAGGAGTTATATTTTGAATTTGTGAGTTTTGGAATTATGATGAGTGTGGAAAAATTGTTTGGTGAATGAGTTTTGAATTGAGTGGGAAATTTTTGATGTGACATATGATATTTGATACAAAACTTACAACTAATAACCAAACACACAACTCAAAATTCTATTCAAAGCTCATAAAAATATTTAAAAAATTCCGAATTTTTTATTATTTAAAATATAAAAAATAACAAGTGGCAATTGTTAAAAAAAAAGAAAATGCACTGTTCCGGTCAACCGGCCGGACGTCCGGGAGGATGACCGGTTAGCCCAAATTTTTCCGTTTTGGACAAAGTTTTCAAAAGTGAGTATAAAATTAATTTTTGAAAATTATGAACAAACATCACGTGCAAACCAAAGGGTGAAACTAAAGTTCCAAAACTCTACCGAACAGAGCCTTACATTCTTTAGCAAAAGACTAAAGCGTAAATAGGCATCATGTGTATAAACAAAACAAGTAGCATTGCGAAATAGGTTACCATGCATGTTGTGATTTTTAGCATGTCAAATAAAGTGATGTCATCATTTACTTTTTTCTAGATGTTAGTAAACAATTTGCGCATCAATGATCTATTCTGAAGGCATACTTCATTTAGCAAAATATGGATGTCTATTCACCATGAAGGAAAAAGATGCATTTAGCTGAAATCCACCATATATATCTCGGGATCAAAATGAGCTTCAAAAACACTCACCCAACACAATAAAAAGCACATATAGCGGTATGGAAACAGATAATGGGGGTGATGAAACCTGTTAACAGTAGCAATAGGGCACCAATAATGCCTATGTGCACAAGGAAACAAAATCATAGAAAAGTGCACCAAAGAATCAATGTGCCCAGATTAATTAATTGATTTTACGTTTTTTTTATTCTAATTAATTAATTGATCGTTCTTTTTGTAAAATTCAAGTTGTGTGTAGGATTATTTTATTAAATAGATTAGTAATTAAATTAATTTATATGGGTCATTTATTAATATCAAAGAATTAGTTATGAGATGGCATTATATTTCCTATTACCTAGATGGGTAATTTTGTAACTTTGAAAAATTAGGTTAATAAGCCCACCTATTGTGGCTTTAAGTCTTGGAAAACAAACAAAACAGAGGCTGTGAATTGCTCCATAGGCGGCTAGGGTTGAGAAGGTAAAAGAAAAAAAGAAAAGAAAAAGAGAAGAGAGGTTCAAGTGAGGCTACAATAGGGATTGGAGGCAGCACGTTGGTGATTTTGGAACACCCATTGGTTAAGGTAAAATCTGTCTTTACTGTTAATTTTTAAGTTTATGTTGAGGAATTTAACAATCAATGCATTAAGGGGATTTGGTAGATCTATAAGTGCCTACTTAGGTTTTGAGAATTGGGTGCAATGTGTAAGTGTAACTTTGGGTGGGTAATAGAAACAATGGAGTTTTGTATCATGGGTAAGGGTGTGTTTGGCTATAAAGTTGGGTTGAATGGTTTGATCACTTGGATATTAAAGCAATACATTAATCTAATATAGTGGGGCTTTTGTGGGTGTATGTAACATGTAAAAAATATTATTATTTGAGGTTTTATTTATTAGGTTTGTGTGATTGAAGTGGTGGAGCTGGGTGTTTGGAATTGGTGTTGGAGTGTTATTTCTGAGCGTTTGAGGTAAGTAACCCTCTATCACTGTTGGTTCATTTTTATTCCTATCGAATCGTTTAAAATCATAAATATTTATTTATAGCCTTCATGTTCTCTTAAAATAAAATATGGGTCAAGTATAAAAACAGCATCGAAAATTATTATGAAAATTATTTGAATATTTTGTGGAACTATTATGAAAAATGTACTAAATGTTTATTATGAAAATATCGAATATTTCATTTAAAAGTTGTGTATTGTTTGAATTTTGAACATCACTCTCATCTGACTATGATTTGGACCCTAGCCAATAGGGGTTATTTATTGGCACAGAAACTAGTTTCTTTTGGGGCTTTACCACCGGCCTATGTGTGGTTCTGGGCCTTGTCACGGGCTAAGTGACCGTAGTCACCAAGACTTGGGTTTTGTGAATTGCATCATTGAACAATTTGAATATCGAACCATCAATTTTGAACAATGAAATTTCATCGAATTACCTCATTGTCTTTTCAATTAAAATGTATTGCTACACTGTTTATTTTCATCTACGAAACCATCTTACAAAATAATTGTTCATTTATTGAATGATGGCAAAAAATATATTTATTGGTGAGAGGGTAATTTATAAACCGAAGTAGGCCAAGCTGCGTATTGGGCCTTAGGGCCGAAATGAAAAGGGCCAGTAGAAAGGCCATGAAAGCTACTCCGGTTTGGAGAAGTAACTTTGAAGAATAGACCGGTCGCACAGTTGTGGTGGTTAGCCCGGTCTCGGAAGGATTTAGTTCTACTCCGGTTGAGAGGAGTAGCACGAAGGCTTCGGTCTTCGATAGTTACTTCGGTTGTAGCATGTGAGAACCGAAGTAATTTGTGGTTCTAAAATATAGCTCGGCTTTAACTCCCTTGTGGATAGCTCGGTCCTAGCATGGGAAGGCCGAGGTAAGGGAGAGTAAAGTGAGGGCCGAATCAATAGTTATTTCGGTTGTACAGGAGTTCGGCCCTAGCAAAGCCATCTCACTTGGCTTAAGCAGTGAGGAGGGTGTTGGAGGATAAGCATTATCTTCCAGGAGTATGAATCCTAGGAGGACTCTACGCATGGAGGAGTAATCCTAGAAGGACTCTACTTGGGGGAATAAGAGTCCTACCAGGATTGTGCCACGCGAAACCTATATAAGCTCACCAATATCACCTTTGGAGAGGTAATGCAACTTTACTCCCTGAATTCATAGAGCTTTTGTCTATTTGTCAAGCTTTCTGACTTAGGCATCGGAGAGGTTTCCGGCACACACCCGCCGGCTAGCTCACGTGTGTATTTTCAGGTGGTTGAACGACGTCGTACGGAGGAGCGCAGACTTGGTCAACAGGATTATACGAGAAGGTGTATTTCTTTCCCGTACAATTGGCGCCGTCTGTGGGAAATCAGACAAGAACAACCTCTTGATCAAGCTTTTTCTCCTAAAAAAATCAATGGCGAACAACGAAGAATTACCTCAGTCCGCCGTCGACGGACTAACTCCAGAAGGGGGTGCAAGGCGCGAAGGCCTACCCGTGGTCACTCCCATGGCGAACCTGGAATCACACAGACAAAATTCCAGGAGAGATGCGAGGGGACGAAGGCGGAATAACAGCCCTCATCCCTCTCGTTCGCAAAGCCCAGAAAGACAAAGACGCAGAATTGATCCTCAAACTTTGGAAGATCGCGTCAGAGAACAAGACGAGTTGATCCGTCGGATGGCGGCAGACATGGAATCTCTGAAACGCAGGTGAAAGGAAAAGAAGTGGCGACAGGAGAGGGGCGCACGAACAAGACGCCCCCTCGCCACTCCGAAAGTCGTAGCAGGAATACTACACCCTCACAAGGGGAGAACAAGAGCCTCAGGACAGGCGACGCGCAATCTAGATCCTCCAGAACTCATCACTCCAGGCCTGAGAGGACGAGGTCTGAAAGGTCGCACACCGAAGGAAGCACATATCGGCCCTCACACTCACACCAGACAAGGTCTAGGCAGACAGAGTTGCCCAGATCGTCCGACCTACGGACCGTGCTAGAAGAGAAAGCGCGGTGGAAGGAGGACGCAAGAGCGCGCGATCCACAGAGTCTCTGCCTTACAACGGTTGGCTCCTCGGACGCATGGAAGCGTCGAGGTTGGAATGCCAATACCGCGCCCGGCCTACGAACCAGCGGACAAGGCATTGGCGAGGCTGCAAACCTCACCATTCGTCCCAGCAATAGAGAACGCGCCCCTACCGTCAGGCTTCCTACAGCCCAAATTCACAACATATGAGGGGAAGACGGACCCTTACTCACACTTAAGCCACTTTCGCCAGGTCATGGCTGTATACCGGCGGAATGAGGCCTTGATGTGCATCCTATTCCCCTCAAGCCTAGGTGACCTAGGCCTGACTTGGTTTGAAAAGCTTCCAGAGGGCAGCAGCCTCCTGGGCGCAATTGGCGGAGGCGTTTGTAACACGATTCAGAACAAACACAAAAAACCCCGGTGGAGATCGACCAGTTACTCTCCATCGATATGGGCGACAAGGAGACCCTGAGGTCATACAACAGTCGCTACTGGGAGACATTCAACCAGATTGGGGACTGCCCAACTAACCTCGCCATTGCGCAGTACAAAAGAGGCCTTCCAGTCGGAAATAGACTAGGGACTCTATCACCATGACGCCACCTCTCACAATGGAAGCCCTGATGGAGAGAGTGCATCAGCACATCAGGGTAGAAGAGGATGGCGCTCGCGCCAAGGCAAAATCTGGCGCGACCACAACACCAGAGAAGAAGACCTCGGCAAAGGTCAATACGGTAGATCGCCAAACCGAAAACAGGGCAGGAAAGACAACGGAGAAGACCAAGACAAAAGATGGTTGAGAGTCCGCACTGCCATCACCACAGTCTTCAAAAACCGATCTACCTTATACTTAGCGAAATTCGAGACGAGCCTTTCGTCAAGTGGCCAGCTAAGTTAGGCGAAGCTCAGAAGGACTACGATGACAGATCGAGGTGCACCTTCCACAAAGAAAAGGGGCACCGCACTGAGAACTGCACACCATTGAGGCAGCATCTGGAAGAGTTGGTGGCGGCGGGTCACCTGGACAAATACATAGAAGGAGGGGCGCAGCCAGCCCCCCAGGACCACAATGTGCCCAATGGAATGCCAAACGACGCTCCACCTCAAGGCGTCATCAACGTAATACATGGAGTCTTTGAACCTGAGCGTGTATGCGAGCTCAGAGGTTCAATCAAAAAGGCTGAGCACTTCAGAGAGGTGCTAAGTGCCCAACCAGTCGCCAAAAAGGGGAAGATGGAGGCCACAAATGTCATGTCCTTTTCAGATAAAGACTTGGCAAGGATTTATTGCCCTCACAACGATGCCTTGGTCGTCACTCTCCGAATCAAGGATTTTGATGTCAAGCGGATTCTGATTGACCAAGGTAGTTCGTGCGAAATCATGTATTATGAAACCTTCAAGCAACTAAAGCTTCAAGATAAAGACTTGGCGCCTGCCGTATCTCCCCTTATCGGATTCAACTCCATGCCAGAGTGGCCCGTCGGCAAAATTATCCTCCCAGTCAGAGCAGGGAGTGTAACGAAACAAGTGGAGTTCTGGGTGATAAAGGTCCCCTCCACCTACAACGTTATCTTGGGCAGAACATGGCTGCATGCCATGCGCTCAGTGGCATCCTCCTACCACCAAGTGATGCGATTTCCCAACGATACCGGCATAATTGAAGAAGTATATGGGGACCAGATCATGTCCAAACAATGCTTCGTCAACAAACGGAAGCCGTGCGGCCAAGGGGTATGTTCATTCGATTGAAGAACCTGAGAGTAATGAACTGTTCGCAGAGGTTGGCAAAGCAGCTGATCAGAAAGCGATAGAAGATTTGGTGGAGGTAAGAATCGATGAAAAGAACCCGGATAAGTTCTTTTTGCTTGGTTCGACGTTATCCAGCGCTGAGAGGTTGGAGGTTATGGAATTCCTGACCTCCAACATCGAAGTGTTTGCCTGGACGCCTTACGACATGCCAGGCATTGATCCAAACCTAATCTGCCACCAACTCAATGTCCACCCATCTGCCAGACCGGTCATTCAACGCACACGCAGATCGGCACTCCATCACGCTGAGATAGTGGCAGAAGAAGTGGGTAACCTGCTGGAGGCAGGAGCAATCAGAGAGGTACATTACCCCAAATGGATCTCCAACACAGTAGTGGTGCCAAAGAAGAATGGCAAGTGGCGTGTATGCGTCGACTACAAACGGTCAACAAGGCGTGCCCAAAGGATAGCTTCCCCCTACCAAGGATAGATCAACTGGTAGACTTGACGGCAGGGCATAACAGACTTAGCTTTCTGGACGCATACAGAGGCTACCACCAAATTGCCATGCACAAACCAGACCAGGAGGTCACGTCCTTCACCACGCCAAGAGGACTATACTGCTACAAGGTCATGCCCTTTGGCCTAAAGAACGCAGGGGCGACATTTCAGAGAATGGTCACAAAGATGTTCGAGCCATTGTTAGGCAGAACAATGGAGGCGTACATCGACGACATGGTGGTCAAAAGCAAGGATGCGGATGACCACCTAAAGGACCTAGATGAGATGTTCCAGATCCTGAAGAAACACAAGCTGCGCCTTAACGCTTCTAAGTGCGCATTCGGTGTGGGGTCTGGCAAGTTTCTAGGTTTCTTGGTGACCAACAGGGGTATTGAGGCAGACCCCTCCCAAATCAGAGCAATTCAGGAGTTAGAGAGGCCTAACTCAGTAAAAAGTGCAGCATCTCACCGGCATGGCAGCAGCACTTAACCGATTCATCAGCCGGTCTTCAGACAGATTGCGTCCATTCTTTCAGTCACTAAAAGCTAAGTTTGAGTGGGACGAAGAATGCGACCGAGCTCTGGAGAGTTTGAAGGAATACATGTCTTCTCCACCACTACTTGTCACCCCAATACCTGGAGAAGAACTCTTCCTCTACTTGGCAGTCTCTCAGCACGCGGTAAGTGCAGTGTTGGTTCGAGCGGAAGGGTCCAGCATCTTCCAATCTTCTATGTCAGCAAGACGTTGTTAGGCGCTGAAACGAGGTATTTGCCACTGGAGAAACTGGCATTGGCCTTAATGATGGCCTCAAGGAAGTTGTCACATTACTTTCACGCCCACACCATAGTTGTTCTCACAGCCTTCCCACTTAAGGCTTATTCGAAAGGGCGAACTTCTCTGGGCGAATTCTGAAGTGGGCAGTAGAATTGGGACAATATGACATCAAGTTCCAACCCAGAACCGCAGTAAAGGCCCAATCCTTGGCAGACTTCGTCGCAGAGTTCACCCCTGGAAGCCATCAAGTCTGCCCAATTGACCTGACTGACACAACCGAACTAGGGATGGAGATGACGCCGGAATAGCGCAACCCCTAGTGCAGGTTACTCAGCCAGTGCCAAGGCAGACCAGAGTAGAGAAGGCAAAACAAACAGACCATGCTACACCAAGTCAGGACTCGCCAACAATGAAGGCTTGGTGCAAACGGAAAGTAAGGGGCAGACAACGAGCATGGACTCTGAAGAAGACACCAGCATCATGGAAGATCCCAAGGCGTCATCTGATCCCTCCACCTGCTGGAAGTTGTTCGTCGGAGAGATGTGGAAGCTCTTCGTGGATGGAGCATCCAACCATGGAGCAGGACTTGGCATAGTCCTCATCTCTCCAGATGGCCTAGTGGTGGAGCAAGCGATCAACCTTGGCTTCCCAGCATCAAACAACGAAGCGGAGTATGAAGCGCTTCTGGCAGGCCTCAAGTCAGCCTTCTACATGAAGGCCACCGAACTAATGGTTTACAGCGACTCACAGTTGGTGGTAAACCAAATATCTGGCGACTACGAGGCAAAAGATGATAGAATGGCCAAGTACCAAGAATTGGTCAGAACAGAAATCAAGAAGTTTGAAGTGGTAAGGATAGAACAGATCGGCAGAGAGGAAAATAGCAGAGCAGACGAACTAGCAGGCTTCGCCTCAATGGCAGACACCTCCATTCCTCACCCATTACTAATCGACTATCTGCCTAGACCAAGCATTGAAGACCCAGAAGCAGAAGAGGTATGTTGCGCAGAATTAGGCCCTTCTTGGATGGATCCCATCATACTTTTTCTGAAAGACGGCACCCTACCAGAAGAGAAGAAAGAAGCCAACAGAATCAGAGCAAAGTCGCAGCGATTTTGGCTCTCTCCATCCCTGGCACTATACAAAAAGTCATTCTCAGGACCTTACTTGAAGTGTGTTCACCCCAGCAAAGTGGAAGCATTCCTATTCGAAATACATGAGGGTGTTTGCGGCAGCCATCAGGGAGGAAGATCGCTGGCGTACAGGGCAATTTCACAAGGATATTGGTGGCCGTACATGCAAGCAGATTCGGAGAAGTATGTTAAAAAGTGCGAAAAGTGTCAAAAATTCGCACACCAAATACACCAACCTGCCAGAGAACTTCTACCTCTAACCAGTCCATGGCCTTTCGCAATGTGGGGGTTGGACATAGTAGGCCCACTTCCAATAGCTCCAGGCAACAGGAAGTTCTTTCTTGCCGCAACTGACTACTTCTCAAAGTGGGTGGAAGCAGAAGCCTTGGCGTCAATCAAGGAAAAAGATGTGAAGAAGTTTGTCTGGCAGAATATCATCACTCGATTTGGCATACCAAAGGCACTGATCTCAGACAACGGCACTCAATTCGACGGTAGGATTTTCAGAGGCTTTTGTGAAGAGTACAAGATAGAGTTCTATAATTCTACACCGGCATATCCCCAAGCAAATGGTCAAGCAGAGGCCTCAAACAAAGTCGTTTTGGACGGATTGAAGAAAAGGTTAGAAAGAGCAAAAGGCAAGTGGGCAGAAGAGCTCCCTCATGTTTTATGGGCTTACCGCCCACGCCGCGACGATCAACAGGAGAAACACCATTCTCCTTAGCTTACGGCATGGAGGCAGTCATCCCATTAGAAGTTGGCCTCCCCACAATCCGAAGCGAAAACTTTGATCCGACTTAAATGGTGAAGCCATAGCATAGAGCTTGACCTTGCAGAAGAAAGAAGAGACAGAGCATTGGTTCACATCGCCTCCTACCAACAAGAGTTGTCTAGAAAGTATAACAAAACAGTGCATCCAAGGCAATTCAAGATTGGAGATTGGGTACTGCGCAAGTGATGGGAAACACCTTAGTTCCAGGAGATGGCAAGCTAGGACCTAATTGGGAAGGACCTTATAAAGTGGTCGGATTAGCAGGCAAAGGGGCATACCACTTAGAAGATGAGGACGGCAAAGCAATCCCCAGGCCATGGAACACGGCCAATCTCAAGCTGTTTTATTTTTAGCTTCTTTTCTTTTAAGTATGTAATTTTTTACTTTCTCAATAAAACAAAGTCGATTCTTTTCAGCATTATGGTTTTCAGTAGAAAGTAGCTTTAGAAAGTTTGTATTGTAAACATAGTTGGCCGGAATAACCAACTATGACCCCTCCTAAGCCCAGGATAAGGATCCAGGCTGCAGGACGTTTTGGTCGGAAAAACCAAGCATTTTTTCTAAGTTGGCTGGAAAAACCAACTTAGAGGTTGGCTGGATTAAACCACACCCTTCCTATGAGTCAGGATAACGGATGATTAGGATCCAGACTGCAGGACGTTTGGCCGGAATAACCAAACATGATATTCTAAGTTGGCTGGAAAAAACCAACTTAGAGTTGGCTGGATTAAACCAACACCCGTACTCTTCAGCCGAAGTAAAGTTATGGCTGAAGAGTGGTTGGCTGATTAAACCAACACTTTGTACTCTTCAGCCGAAGTAAGCTATATCGGCTGAAGAGTGGTTGGCTGGATTAAACCAACACTTTGTACTCTTCAGCCGAAGTAAGCTATTCGGCTGAAGAGTGGTTGGCTGGAATAAACCAACACTTTGTACTCTCAGCCGAAGTAAGCTATATCGGCTGAAGAGTGGTTGGCTGGATTAAACCAACACTTTGTACTCTTCAGCCGAAGTAGTTATATCGGCTGAAGAGTGGTTGGCTAATGAGTTAGATAGTTTAGCCAGATGAAAGTTGTACAATTAAGTTCATGGAAAATTCATTACAAAGTACAAAAATGCAGTACAAAACCGAGATGAGAGTTGAAGAAATTTTTTCATTGATCTACAAACCAAGTACAGATAGGGGACCGCAGCCCGGTTACAAAAGTTCAGAACAAAAGGAAAAAAAAAAATGAAAAATTAGCGGAGAAGATTATCAAGCTCGGCATCGAATTCTGTATCATCATTCACTTGGAGTCCGGTGTCAGAGGGGAGCACGGTTCGAAGTGCGAGTTCGGTATCAGCCTGCACTCCGGTGTCAGTCGGCTGCAGCCTTAGAGCTGGATCTTCAGTAACTACTCAGACCGAACTGTTTGATCATTCGGCTGTTCATTGACAACCGGAGTATGAGATTGCTCATCATCATCTTCATCATCATCATCTTCGTCATCCGATGAGCCGAGAAATTGTTTCTGGATTTCATCAGCGTAATCTTGCATTGAGACCGGAATGAAGTGCTCCGGAGCGTTGTAGGCCTCGGTTTCAGGCCCACAACCGACTTCTCCATTGCACCTCTCCAGCCGCACTGAAAGAACAAACTCTTCGTTGCTTCGCATTGTAGGGAGTAGCCAGCTTCGGCCTCTTTGAACCCCTCCTTGGATGCATCTTCAGCCTTCTCTTTCAAACGCTGCTATTTCGGCGTCTTTTTTGGTCTGCATTTGCGCCATCTCCCTATATTGGTCTTTCACCTCGGTCACGCGGCGCGCTGTTTATCGCTGTCAGCCGAGGCAACCAGTCCGGTAAGACGCGCTATCTCGGCCTCCAGTTCGGCGACCTTTGCCTGGACAGTGCAGCTCGGCAGTCCTGGTCTCGGCATCCCTTATTGCGTGCCTTGTTGTTTTTCGGAGTTCCATTATTTGCTTGTGTGCTATTGTGTTTTTCTGGATGGCCTGCCAAGGTACATAAGTTCAGTATTAGCCGTGCTCAAGTTGGAAAACAAACAAACAAAGGAGAACAGTAATACTTACCAAGATCATGGACTTGGTGGATGACCGGATGGCTTTAAAGCTCGTGTTTCAGTTGCTTACTATGGTGCTCCATGTCTTTGGGAAGACAAACGCCCCTGGCCAGGTTGAAGGCCAGTAAGTGCTCCTTGTCAGCAAACGGAGTCATCTTCATTGATATCTCGGTTGTCGAAGACGAAGGGTGGAGCCCATTTGTTCGTAGGCGCAGCACGGTCAGATGACTCCGGTTGCAAGTTGGGTTCGGGGTTCGGCGGAATGATGGTGTCGTCCTCATCGACCAACGCAGCTCGGTCTCGGTGGTCCGGGCGCGCTTAGCTCGGCGAGAGGATGATGGCTGTTGGGATGGAAGCGCGATCACGGCTTCAGTAGTTTGGTGGGATGGTGGCACTTCGGCCCTGGTAGTTGCGGTAAGCATGGCCTTCATCCGGTTCTTCTTCGCCATCTCTTGTTCGGCTGTTAGGGGCACGAGCACAATTTCTGGCAGGGTTGGGTCCGCTCGGGTGGATCTTCAAGGAGGAAATCAGTCACCTTTGATTTTCGCGACCGGAGTAGCGGTAGGTCGGTTGGAAGTCGAGGAGTTTAGCCCAGCTTCTTTCTCGAACCCGAAGTGCGGCGCGGAGAACACCTAAGTTGGGGTAGCCGTACTGGGAGTGGAGAAAAGCTGAATCTGCAAGAAATAGAACAAGTGTAAGTTCGGTTATAGAAGGGCACCGAAATCAACAAAAAATGAAATGCAACCGAAGTATGAATACCGGGCTCTCCTTTCTTCCAATTTATTCTTCGGCCTGGGATTCGGGCCTGGAAGTCTTCGAAATTTCCAGAAACCCAAAGAAGTCGTCATCGTTCAAGTCCTTATCCGGTGTATGTTTTATTATCTTTTCTCTACCTCGGCGCACTCTCAATAGTAGCACCAGCCTTGGTTTTTGGATCCTATTGAGTACTGATGTAGTATCTCGGCCAGACCTAGGTTCAGACCGGTTTGTTGGTTCAGAGCATCTATGCCCATTATTATTCGGTATGTGTTGGTGGATAGTTGGGTTGGGCAAAGTCTAGTCTGCCTAAGAAATTCGCATATAAGGGGCTGAACGGGGAACCTGAGTCCGGTCTCGATTATTGACTGGAGGGTGAATGGTACGAAGCCTTCTTCATCCCAGGGGTCTACTCCTTGTCCAGCTAGGACCAGGTTTACATCGGCTGGGATTTGGTAGTCCTTCCTGAATTCAGCTAGGCCCCCTGGGGTTTCTACAAGACATCTATACTTCCCCATTTTATTGTATAAGTTAAATAATTTATCTCGGTGTAAGAGGGTGCTCGTAGCTCGGTTGATGGCACGGAGGTATCTGGGCAACCTAAGTCTGCAAAGTGAAAAGACAAGCTGTTAAGCACAGATCGAGGACCGTGCTACAGAAAAAGCAAGAAAAGGCCAAACTTATTTCGGCTCTACAGGGTACTATGTTTTCACATCGGTTTGCAAAGGATCATGTTTCTCGGTTTGACAGGGCATTCGGTTAGCTCGGTTTTTACTATTTGGTTTCGTCATTCCGGCTGAACGTCGAGGGCAGCTTTTTTAGTTCGGTTTGGGAACTCTGAATGCTGGCTTGGCCCTGGAGTTTCAGCTCGGTCAAGTACTACGGTTTCTAGTTCGGTGGGTTTTGTTTCGGCTATTATGGGATCGATTAGTGACCTATTGAAACTACTTTGATGTGCGCAAGTACTAGTTCGGTTTCAATTCTCCTATATCTGTACATACATCGCAAACATTGTTCTAGTCCGGTTGGGGCATGTGCAAAGATCAAAACTACGTTTTTACAGGTTGCTTCATGGCATTCATTGTGTTCTTGTGATGAATTTTTCAGAAAGTGCAGGCTTAGCATAAAAAGTGTTTCTAAAGGGAAAAAAACAACAACATAAACAGTTTGCTAGGGATTCAATAAAGGAACAATGAAAGCAGAAACAGTGAAAAGAGAAGCAGATTTGATAAATACTTACCAGGAAAGGAGAGAAGCTGGAGGCAGAGTAGCAACAGCAATGGGGGCACGAGTTCTTGAGATACAAGGAAGAAGGGCAATAGAACAAGAGAATTGGGCAAAATGAGGAATGTGTTTTGTGTAAAAGACAAAAAGGCGGGAACTATTCAATTTTTTCGGAGTACGAGGGCGGCTGTACAGCTGTGGAGGACAAACCAGAGCATGCCACGTGTCATGGGAAGGACAAGCGTTTCAGTTTCTGCAACTGAAGAGACGTTTGACCGGACATTCTCAGCTCGGCTTAAAGTTAGCTCGGCTGGATAAGCTAAATGGCTTTTAGCTCGACTGGAGAAGCTACTGGGTTTGTAGTTCGGTTGCAAAGGTTTGCAAATTCTAGCTCGGCTGTATGGGCAGGTCGGTTTTATTACGGGTAATCCCTATCATGTTGTGCAGATGGAATTAAGGGGCAATTGAGAGGGTAATTTATAAACCGAAGTAGGCCAAGCTGCGTATTGGGCCTTAGGGCCGAAATGAAAAGGGCCGAGTAGAAAGGCCATGAAAGCTACTCCGGTTTGGAGAAGTAACTTTGAAGAATAGACCGGTCGCACAGTTGTGGTGGTTAGCCCGGTCTCGAAGGATTTAGTTCTACTCCGGTTGAGAGGAGTAGCACGAAGGCTTCGGTCTTCGATAGTTACTTCGGTTGTAGCATGTGAGAACCGAAGTAATTTGTGGTTCTAAAATATAGCTCGGCTTTAACTCCCTTGTGGATAGCTCGGTCCTAGCATGGGAAGGCCGAGGTAAGGGAGAGTAAAGTGAGGGCCGAATCAATAGTTATTTCGGTTGTACAGGAGTTCGGCCCTAGCAAAGCCATCTCACTTGGCTTAAGCAGTGAGGAGGGTGTTGGAGGATAAGCATTATCTTCCAGGAGTATGAATCCTAGGAGGACTCTACGCATGGAGGAGTAATCCTAGAAGGACTCTACTTGGGGGAATAAGAGTCCTACCAGGATTGTGCCACGCGAAACCTATATAAGCTCACCAATATCACCTTTGAAGAGGTAATGCAACCTTACTCCCTGAATTCATAGAGCTTATGTCTATTGGTCAAGCTTTCTGACTTAGGCATCGGAGAGGTTTCCGGCACGCACCCGCCGGCTAGCTCACGTGTGCATTTTCAGGTGGTTGAACGACGTCGTACGGAGGAGCGCAGACTTGGTCAACAGGATTATACGAGAAGGTGTATTTCTTTCCCGTACAATTGGTTATCGACTATTTTTTTTTTGTATACTTGATCCAGCTAACAGTGATGGTTGGTTATTTACTGGGCTGTCTAGCTTACCCTTATTTTATTTTTCAGATTCTGAGGAGTAGAGCTGCACGGGGTTTTACTTGTGGGAGTGCCGAGAGTAGGACTATGATTTAAGTACTTGGATCATTATTATTGTTATTTTTATTAGTGGACTTGGTAGACAATTTCATATGATAAGAATTATCTATTTGTATAGTTTTTAGCATTATGATATTTAAGGATTTAATTTGAGTATTTTACATTTTGGTTATGTATTGAACTCTTAGCTTTGCATGCTCACTTAAATGAGTGTGCGGCGTTGTCACGGAGCTTGGGGCGTGACAATTTTAGATTTAGAAAATGGGCATGGATAAAAATAGGAACTGATTCTACTCCTTAACCATGAATTCAACTTATTCACATTGCTTTCGATTGGCAGACGTAGTAAACCTATAAAGTGATATTAGGGCTGTTCACGAGTCGTGTTGGGTTTGCCACTGACCCGTCGCCCAACCACCCATCTTCTGGTTTATTTAACACCAACCAATTCTCACCGAAGGTTAGTTCGAAACCCTCCGCACATGGTAGATCAGTTTGCCCCTTTTTCTCTTTCCATGCTCTTCATCATGTTCATTCCACGTAAGATTTTTTTTCTACACTTAACTCAACCCCCTCTAAACAAAAATTCTACTTTCATCCCAACCTACAATTTCAAAGATATTGTCAAGGATCAAGGTGTGGATGTGTGATTCCAATCAATTTAAGTTGCGACCATAAGGCAGCCATCAGTATCCCACAGCTTGTTCAACATTATATGACTAAGCAAACCAAGCTAGATAACAGTTCAACAGAGAATAACTTATATGCAGATTTACACCCCTTTTCAAAAGCCAGAGATGGGCAAGAAAGATTTCATGAATGAATGAAGGAGATTCCACTCTTCATCATACACTAAGCAAGTTGGCCACTAACAAAGTTAAAGGGAAATGCTTTGAATTTGTCTCTATTTGTAGGGTACAATATAAATTATGCAACCTTGGGCATATTGCAAATAATTTTCCTTAAAATGATATGATTGGCAGTTTTGGGACTTAGAGAGAATGAACCTCTCTCGCTCTCTCTCTCTCTCCCCTCCCATCTTCCTTTTCTTTTTTCTCTTTGCCCAAATGCTGAACTGCATACACTTTGCATGGATGACTGTAAATATGTGTATAAGAGCAAAATATTTGCGAATAATATGCAGATGCCTCATCAACAACAACAACAACAACAACAATAGAATCAAATAAATAAATAGAATAAGATAATTCCACATGATTTTGTGTTTCTCACACTTCAATTCTAAACTATAGATAGCATTTTGAGGGTAAGAGGATCACCTGGTTTGTGCAAATCAGATAAAATGAAAAACAGTGAGCCCACCAACAAACCAGACGGCTATGAAGCAATAAACTATTAGAGTAACTGATATGATATCTCCTGAGATATTATTCCATAAATTGTTCTTCAGTCACATGATATTTATCAATGAAAACATGAAGACATATATGCACAACAAGGCTGATGACAAAATAAACAGGATGAAGAATCGATAATTCCGCTGCAACCAAATCAATAGGAAGACGTGGGTTATTTTGTTCCCAACAGTTTGAAACAATTTTTCTTCAATGCAATAAAAAAATCTTACCATTATGTAGTGATAGCATGCATTATCATCAAAGAAATGGTTTAAAGTGCCTGCATAACCAGAAGCCATTTCTCCTAAGAATGGTTTAACACAAATAGTAAATTCATTCTGTTTTCTTCAGCATGAGGTATAGATTGATAATTGTAAACAAACAACAAATTTTCTTATGCTCTAGAAACAACGGCGAAACTTCCTAAATTGTTTCCCAGATCACCATTTCAAATGTACTAAATAATCTTTTAAGGATTGTTTGAATTTTGAGTTATCAAAGAAAGAATATGTCGGATTGGGCCAGTTTTTGGGGTCCAGTGGATTTTAACGTACAAAGACAAGCCTAAATGGCCATTCTAAAGCTTGTGATGGTTTTTCCCCACCCTGCCCCGTATAGCTTGAGAAAATAAACAACAGAGAGAAAAACATTTATTTTATTGAGGCATTTCATCAAACAAGTTATGGTCCAATACACTGACCCACCCACGGACAATGATGATCAATCATGTCTACACAGTTGTTGCAAATGGAGCAATGAGAAGCACGTAAAATTCCTGACATAGATAGGAAAGAAAAAAAAGAAACATGCTTCATCAGTGTGTCAGTCTGTAAAAACAAAAGCAAAAATCATATTTGGCACAAACGTATTTTAAAAACTTATTTTGAAAATAAATAAGAGAGGTGATTGTCAATTATTGGAGATGATGGTGAAAGGTGATTGCTTAAGAAGGTCACCAACAATGGTGTGGCCAGAGATAATGGCTAGCGGTGGTGATGAGTGGTGAATGATGGCCAGAGGAAAAAGGAATGAAAGTTTTTTCTAAACAAGTGAAACATTTTTTTTTTTTTTTGAGGGGTGGTTACGAGGCATTTTGTAAATTGTTTAAGTTTTTAGGAAATTTGGCTATAAACTCCCTTTGCCTTCCTTTCATTGTTAAAAGGATTAAGAAAAAATTATACTTTCTAAACCCCTCATAATTATAAAGTCTTGCATAAAGGACAAATTTATTATTTAAATATTTTATATGACTATTATACCCACTCTCTTCCCCACTCTCTTCCTTTCCATCACCGTCTGCGCCATCAACAATGTCGGAATGACAAATCTACTCTTCAAGCAAGCTGTGGTAAGAATACTTATGATGATTGTGTTTTATACATGCATGTGCTCACCGAAGCTACCAGATTCTCATACATTCCCTTCATAATAGTTCATTGCAGTACTATAGAAAGAAATAGATTACATATATTTATATATATATTGAAGGCTTGAGTAATTGTTTTGATTGGTTTGCTTTTGTTCAACAATGGCGAGATGATGATTTTCTTATTGATTTATTATTACTTTCGATTTTTTATTCTTCATTATTTTGCTTTCAGATTAGCGATTCAATGATCGTTCAGAGGAGTTGTTGAGTCCAGTTGCGTCTGATGAAGGCATTTCAGTTTTTTTTATTGTTGTTGTTGAACAGATCTGTGTTAAATTTGCTTTTTGTTTTTTATTTTTAATTTGAAATTGTTTTCCATTAACGGTGGATTTGAGCAAGTTTTCTATAATTATTGTAGATTAAAGATCCTCGGTTTATTTTCGATCTTCTCAAGTTCTTTTTTTTAATTATTATTATTATGTAAGTTTAGATCATATATGAATACAGTTCTTTCAGATTTTTCATATATATATGTGTGTGTTTGTGTGTGTGTGTGTGTGTGTGAGGGAGAGATTTTTCATTTGGATAGTGTTGTTAAATTCTTAAATTGATCTATTGATGAGTTGTTACTATGTTCTCTCAACTTTTTGTTGTAAAATTGTTTTTGATTTTGATAAATTTTTGTGTCGTGAGTGAGCAATATGGATTGTATATATGTAATAGATAACAGAGAAGCCAAAGAGGTGATACGAAAGAGGCAAGTAACTGTGAAGAAACAGAAGAACAGTGGTTGTGAATGATCTAATTTCATTTGATAGAACCAGAGTAAAATTTTACTTGGTTCTATTGCTCTGTTTTTTTCATTTGACAGAACCAGAATAAAATTTTACTTTTATACAGAGTAAAATTTTACTTTTAGTTTCAGAGTCTCACAGTTTACTTGTTTTTCAGAGTAAAATTTTACTTTTATACAGAGTAAAATTTTACTTTTAGTTTTAGAGTGCAAAATTTTACTCTTATTCAAAGTAAAATTTTACTTTTAGTTTTAGAGTGCAAAATTTTACTCTTATTCAGAGTAAAATTTTACTTTTATACAGAGTAAAATTTTACTTTTATAGTTTCAGAGTGTAAAATTTTACTTTCATACAGAGTAAAATTTTACTCTGAAATACATAGTGAAGATGGCTTAATAAGAGAGCGGATAGATATGAGGGTAATATAGTAAAAGAAACAAGTTTTAAAATATCAAGAGATTTTGAAAGTACTTATATAATTCTTGTCCTTTTGAAAGACAAATTAGATAGTGAGGGGCTATCACCAAATCCCCCTAAGTTTTTGAAAACAAAAATAGACCAAACAAGTTTTTTAAACTTTTTGTAAATATAAACATAAGGTTACCAGACAAACACTTATATCAGTATTAAGCCTTTCGTTGATCCAAAAGGCTAGGAACAAGTGAAGTCCAAAAGCACATTTATCAATTTAATTACTTACATGCAGACAAAACAACGAATATTAGTCCGTAGAAGTAATAAATAAATAAATAAATAAAAATTAAGAACAATAACCAGAAATGTGTACCAAAAGAAAACCCAGAGCAAAGTTGCTTTCCACTTGAAAAAAAAAAATCATGTTGAGATAGAAAAAAAACCATTCAACTTCTGGGAAACTACTGCCGCTCATAATGAATTGTTGTCCAAGTCAAATGCTTGTGGGAGGAGAGGGGGAAAAAAAATCAACCAAATACAGTAAGTGAAATTTCTATTCCCCGTAAATGTTTTTAAACAAGGAATGCAATTAACCAAACAAGGCATCATATTAATTAATATGCCCCAAGAATCTTCTCAAATATATATTGTCATCTATTGCTGGTAGAGGGACGGGTCGAGCAGAGGGAAAAAAAGGTCATTCTAAGTCTGGTAGAGGCAGAGGGATCATCTTAAAAATATTACAAGTTGGAATTAGATAAAAACCTCCGATGAATAATTTAAGACTGGGTTTGCTTCATAAATTTGAGGAGAAATTTGAAAAGAAAAAGAAAAAATGTATATAAAATTTTCATTAAATGTATATAAAATTTGATGAAATATAAGTATATTTTATTTAAATTTCATCTATCTCTTCTTTTTCTCTTTCCAAATCCATCTCCAAATCTTTGAACCAAACATAACCTAAATGAATTTAGAAAATACTTTTGAGTAATCAAGGCCACGTTTGGTAGTTCCAACTTCCACTTGTTGGCACACCAAACAAACACTTTGGACACCAAGTAAGCGAGCTATCCCTCCCTCCACTTTCTTTACATCTCAAAGCTAGGTTGGCCTTGTTTGGTGGTATTAAGAGAAATGTCCCACCCTTGTTTCTGTTAAGTTTCAAATGTTTTATTTTATATTTTATTAATATTTATTGAAAGCTCTAGTCATGGTATGTTTGACCAAGTCTTTGGGTAGTTGGTTATTTGATTTCGTGCCTGAGAAAGTGGTATGTGTGATCCTATTTTATAGGAGTTGTGGTTAGTGCTAGGATGTAGTGGTTTGATGGAAAGCCTATTTATAGGCCCTCTTCTTTTATCAATAATGTGAGCTTTACCATTTTTCAACACATCTCTTTTGCTTTTGTTTTTTGACTTTGTATCAGTTTGTTTTTAACTCTGTATCAGTGGTATCAGAGCACAAACGTGTGAGAGAAAGCAAGAGAGAGAGACAGTTCCCAAACAGCATCGATGGCTTCCGATTCAAATTTTGTGCAGGCAGCGATTCCACGTTTTGATGGTCACTATGACCATTGGAGTATGCTCATGGAGAATTTTTTACGGTCAAAAGAGTATTGGCCGATCGTTGAATTTGGAGTTGCAGAACCAGCAACAAATACAGCCTTGACAGATGCCCAGAAAACAGAGTTGGAAGGGAGAAAGCTCAAAGATTTGAAGGCCAAAATTACCTTTTTCAGGCAATTAATCGTTCCATCTTGGAAACAATTCTTAGCAAAGAAACTTCCAAAGATATTTGGGATTCCATGAAGCAAAATATCAAGGCTCTGCTAGAGTGAAGCGTGCACAGCTTCAAGCTTTGAGAAGAGATTTTGAGACTCTACAAATGAAAATGGGGAATCTGTCACCAACTACTGTGCCAGGACTATGGAGATCAGCAACAAAATGCGATTTCATGGTGAGAAGATGGACGATGTCACCATTGTGGAGAAGATATTGCGTTCCCTAACCCCAACGTTTGATTATGTCGTGTGTTCAATTGAAGAATCGAAAGACATAGATGCATTCTCTCTTGATGAACTGCAGAGCTCCTTGTTGGTCCATGAACAAAAGATGAACCGAAGTTCAACATCAGAGGAGCAAGCTTTAAAGGCTTCTACCTCTGCTCATTTCTCCAATTTAGAGGAAGGGGTAGAGGTCGAGGTAGGGGAAGGGGAGATCGAGGCAATAGGGATGGCAGCAGGTATTTCAAAGTGTGATGATCAATTTCACGGCAAAGGCAGAGGACGAGATCACCATTTTGACAAATCCAAGGTAGAGTGCTTTAGATGTCATAAATTTGGACATTATCGTTCTGAATGTTATACTAGACTGCCTAAAGACAAAGAAAAGGAAGTGCAATCGAATTTTGCCGAAAAGAAGGAAGTGGAAACCTTGTTAATGGCTGTTCAAGCTAATCAGGAACCTGAGTCTGATGTTTGGTATGTGGATACGGGTTGCAGTAACCACATGTGTGGAAGTAAGTCTTCTTTTTTCTTATTTAAATGAAGGCTTTCATTCTACAGTAAGTTTTGGTGATTGTTCCACTGTGACAGTAAAGGGAAAGGGTGATATTGAGATAAGAACCAAGAATGGTTTTGTAGAAACAATCTCTAATGTTCTTTACGTTCCTGACTTGAAAAGCAATTTGTTAAGTGCTGGTCAATTGCAAGAAAAAGGTTATGTAATCACTATTCAAAAGGGTGTTTGTGAGATTTATGATCCTACTAGAGGTGCTATTGCTATTGTGCAAATGAGTTCAAACAGGTTGTTTCCATTGAAGATTGAAAGTGCGCAACCTTGTTTGATGACTGATGTAAAAGATCCTTCTTGGTTATGGCATTTTCGTTATGGTCACTTGAGTTTTGGTGGATTGAAGACCCTCAACAGAAAAATATGGTGACAGGTCTTCCTCAGATTAGTATTCCTTCCCAAGTTTGTGAAGAATGTGTTGTTGGCAAACAACATCGTTCTCAATTTCCCCAAGGGAAGTCATGGCGAGCAAAAGGTGTTTTGGAGCTAATTCATTCCGATATGTGTGGCCCGATAACACCAATCTCTAATGGAGGTAAAAGATACCTAATTACCTTCATTGATGATTATACTCGAAAAACTTGGGTTTATTTTTTACAGGAAAAATCAGAAGCTTTTTGTGCATTTAAAAGCTTCAAGGCTCGTGTGGAAAATGAAACAAGAAGCACCATTAAGACCCTCCGAACAGATCGTGGTGGAGAATATTGCTCAACCGAATTTGAAAATTTTTGTGAAATTCATGGCATTCGAAGAGAGCTGACAGCTACTTATACACCACAACAAAATGGTGTATCAGAGAGGAAAAACAGAACCATCCTCAATATGGTGAGAAGCTTGTTGGCAAGAGGGAGCGTTCCAAAACCTTTTTGGCCTGAAGCAGTAAATTGGAGTATTCATATCTTGAACAGAAGTCCTACATTTGCTGTTCAAAATATGACACCAGAGGAGGCTTGGAGTGGAAGGAGACCAGCTGTAGATTATTTTAAAATTTTTGGCTGTATCGCTTATGCCCATATCCCGGATGAGAAAAGGAAGAAACTAGATGATAAAGGGGAAAAGTGTGTCTTTCTTGGTGTTAGTGAAGTATCCAAAGCGTATAAATTGTTTAATCCACTAACCAAGAAGATTGTGACCAGCCGGGATGTTGTTTTTGATGAGGAAAACACTTGGGATTGGAATAGGCAGCAGCCTACTCAAGTTCTTTTTGACAATGATTCTGAAAGAGAGCCAACTCCAGCAGTCATTATGCCTGCAAATTCATCAGACGCAACTCCAACAGCTGTTGAAAATTTTCCAACAGCAGCAGAAACTACTGATACAGCAGCTCGATCTCTTCGTCGTATTCGAAAAAGGCCCGCATGGATGGAAGACTATGAGAAGGCGATGGATGAAGAAATTGACGCCATTGAAAGAAATGACACTTGGGAGCTTACTGATCTTCCGAAAGGGCACAAAACCATTGGTGTAAAGTGGGTCTTCAAAACAAAACTAAAGGAAAATGGTGAAGTTGACAAGTATAAGGCGCGTTTGGTAGCTAAGGGTTACAAGCAGGAATATAGGATCGACTATACAGAAGTTTTTGCTCCCGTTGCAAGACATGATACAATCAGATTGGTGATCGCATTGGCAGCACATAACTCGTGGCCTATTTTCCAACTGGATGTCAAATCGGCATTCTTGCATGGGAACTTGGAAGAACAGGTATTTGTAGAACAACCCTTGGTCATATTAAGATCGGAAGTGAACATAAAGTATATAGGTTGAAGAAAGCTCTTTATGGATTAAAACAAGCTCCACGAGCTTGGTATAGTAGTCGTATTGAGGCTTATTTTTTGAAAGAAGGCTTTCACAAATGTCCATATGAGCACACACTTTTTGTTAAAATTGGAGATAAGGGAACACTGCTCATTGTCTGCTTATATGTAGACGATCTTATATTTACTGGAAATGATGGTGTCATGTTTAAAGAATTCAAGAAATCTATGATGGTTGAATTTGAAATGTCTGACCTTGGTATGATGCATTACTTCCTTGGCATAGAAGTAGTGCAATCAGATTCTGGGATCTTTATATCTCAAAAGAAGTATGTGCAAGATATTTTGGACAGGTTTCGGATGAAGGATTGCAATCCTGTAAGAACTCCAACTGAGTTTGGCTTGAAGCTAAACAAAGATCATGAAGGGAAGAAGGTGGACAGCACACTTTACAAGCAAATTGTTGGCAGTTTGATGTATTTAACTGCAACAAGACCAGACATAATGTATTATGTGAATCTAATAAGTAGATATATGGAGAATCCAACAGAAATGCATTTGTTAGCTGCCAAGAGAATCCTTCGTTACTTGCAAGGAACTAGAGATTTTGGGTTGTTCTACAAGAAGGGTGAAAAGTTAGAGTTATTTGGGTTTATTAACAGTGATTATGCAGGAGATCAAGATGATAGAAGGAGCACTTCGGGCTATGTTTTTATGTTGGGCACAAGGGCCGTTTCGTGGTCTTCTAAGAAGCAACCAATTGTCACCTTGTCAACTACAGAAGCTGAAGTTATTGCTGTAACAGCTTGTGCTTGTCAAGCTATCTGGTTTAGAAGAATTCTTGAAGAGCTACGGTTCAAGCAAGTTGAAGCTACTACAGTTTTTTGTGACAACAACTCAGCAATCAAACTCTCTAAGAATCCTGTGCTACATGGAAGAAGCAACATATTGATGTGAAATATTATTTTTTAAGAGATCTTAGCAATAATGGGACAATCAAACTGGTTTATTGTCGAAGTGAAGACCAAGTTGCAGAAATACAAACCAAGCCTCTCAAGTTGGCTACATTTGTGAAATTGCGTGGTCTACTTGGAGTTTGTTCTCGTGCTGCTGCAAGAGAGGAGTGCAGTGTGTGCAGAGGGTTGAATTCTTTTTGAACTGATTTCTGCAGCAGATTTCAGTTTAAGGAAGGGTGTTAAGTTTCAAATGTTTTATTTTATATTTATTAATATTTATTGAAAGCTCTAGTCATGGGTATGTTTGACCAAGTCTTTGGGTAGTTGGTTATTTGATTTCGTGCCTGAGAAAGTGGTATGTGTGATCCTATTTTATAGGAGTTGTGGTTAGTGCTAGGATGTAGTGGTTTGATGGAAAGCCTATTTATAGGCCCTCTTCTTTTATCAATAATGTGAGCTTTACCATTTTTCAACACATCTCTTTTGCTTTTGTTTTTTGACTTTGTATCAGTTTGTTTTTAACTCTGTATCAGTTTCATCACCTCTAATTGCATCTCTAATAAGATGGTAAATAATAATAAAACAAACTTAAGATTAAACATACCAAACATACAATGGTGGACCCTAAGAAATTCTGATAAAAATTAAATAAAAATAACTAATATCCATGTAAATGGCTCTAAATATATAAAAAATGAACAAATAAATGGAAATCACATCCCTCAAGGAAGAACGATGAAACTAGGAAGCAACCTGGAACAAATCAATCCATAATATCTAGCATCTGAAAACACCATCCTGTGCTTAGAAATATAAAATCAAAGGAAACAAAGCAATGTTTTGCAGCAACCAATTATTACAATTCTTCATAGCCATCTATGATCTAATCTAATTCCACAAAAGCTTTTCAGAGCAATTAGAGAAACGAGACCATTCCGTACCCATGCCGCTCTGCTATGAAATACAATTTCAAATTTCTTCAACCTATACGACAGATAAATCAAAGAAGGAATCAAAATTTAGTGATTTTCTAATTTCACAACTTAATTATATTCAATTCTGACTATGATGTATTATTATTCAAGAAAAAGAAAACCAACCTTGAAAACTATGACGTATTATTCAACAAGTGTGCAAACCCATTGAGGCCACCCACAAAATTCTTCAAGCACGCTGCCTCAAAAAACTCAAGTCTTCAATTCTGCTGCACTAACTTGGGACTATGTTGTCACACTTGCTCAAATCAGCTTTCTGCAAACACTGTTGGATGTGAATCTCGGCTTCAAAATAGCACATTAACAATCCAAGGATTGTACTAGTTTATAATTGATCTGAATCTCGGGAATATGAGCTATCTCCAGCCAATCCTCCCCAGTCTGTTTCTCGCACCGCGCTCCAAATGTGG
This sequence comes from Camellia japonica, assembly GCA_030407325.1. Taxonomy (NCBI): domain Eukaryota; kingdom Viridiplantae; phylum Streptophyta; class Magnoliopsida; order Ericales; family Theaceae; genus Camellia; species Camellia japonica. Next base: position 30,097,810 of record JAPPVO010000017.1, read on the forward strand.
ACATTCTATGATTGACAGCGTTTTCAGAGTATTCTGATCCTGCAGCCCATCCGGCAAACACCTCAGATTAGGGCAGTACCAAATCAATAAGGATGATAAACTCCGGAGGCTTCCTAGCCAATTTGGTAGAGAAATTAATCCGTCACAACAGACTATAGAAATATCTCCGAGAGCATTCAAATGTTGCATACCCTCTGGAAAAGATTGTATCTCTGGACACCGACTAATACTCAAGAACCGAAGTGCTGTCAGATATTGCATTCCATCTGACAAAGATATTAATTTATCACAGTTGGCAATAGTTAAGGATATAAGGGAAGTCAAGCCTTGCAACTCTTGCACTGGAAGGGACGTAAGACTCTTACATCTCTGTATTTCCAGTGTCCGCAGAGAGTTCAGGTTTTTGAGTCCTGACAAATTTTCAAGTTCAGGACAATTACAAAGTTCTAAGGACTTTAGAGCAAATAGATTATCCAGTTGATTTGACAGGGTCTTCAGATTGTAAATGGAATCTAACTGTAGGTACTTCAAGGCCTTGAGATTTCGAAGCAGTCCATCTGGAAGAATCTTCAAATTACACTTACTTATCCTAAAATAGGAAATCCAAGTAAGATTAATCACCGACCTGAGTAACATTTCATTGCCTTCGTCAATTGTTAATCTCTCAAGTGCTGGAAGAAAAGGCAATTTAGTCAATTTGGGGCATCCGGATATCACCAACTCCCGTAGGCAAGGGAAAATTTCTCCTCTATCCTCTACTGCCCATTCCTCCAAGCTTGGAATTTCATACAACTCAAGAGTCTTCAATGCAGGAAATGAACTTTCCCCATCTCCATAATCCCCATGGTTGAAGTACTTAAGAGAACACATACGTCTGATCTTGAGAATTTTTAGGGATTGTAGTTTGCCAAGAGGAGGAAGATGTTCACATCTTTCACAATCTTTTAAAGAGATCTCAACCAGATTTTTAAGAACCAAACCCAGCATCCAATTTGGAAACTTTGAACCTTGGAAGAAATTTATGCTCAGCTTCTTCAAATTTGAATTAGGTTCGAGACTCTCAAGAACCTCTTCGACATTCTTTGGTATGTTTTCTTCATTGCTCTTGCTCCAATTTAATTCCAAAGAAATAAGATCATGTTTCCCCTTCAAATTGGCCTTCTTGGTGTCTTCTGAATTTCTTACGTTCTCAAGTCTCTTTATGCTCAACGTACCCCCAAGATTTAATTCTTTCAGCTCACCAATTTGGTAACCCTCATCTTGGCCCACAATGAACATGCTTAGTCTTTGTAGGCAAGTTAATTGTCCCATTTGGTCAGGCATAGAAGTAAGAGAATCACACCCTGTGATGTCCAAGTAAGTGAGATTTCTCATGTGCTTCATGCGTTTGGGGAACTTACGAAGTCGTCGGCAATGTCCTAGCTTCAATGTCTGCAGGCTTTGGAGATTACTTATTGATTCCGGTAGAATTTCTATATTAGAGCACGACATGTCCAAGTACCTAAGATGGCTGAAATTGGAAATTGACATTGACAACTTCTCATCAACATTTCTACCAACATCCAACACTCTAAGATACTTTTGTTTTGAAATACAAGGTGAAGCAATATTGTCCTCGGAATTTGGAATGAAAGACTCCAATATTAAGACAGACTGCAAAGATGGGACTTCAAATACAATCTCATTCCAATGAACCATCTCTCCAAACCATCAATATTAAAAGACAAGTGACGAATTTTGTCTCGAATTTTCATGCCCTTGTGAGGCTCCATAATAGAGCATTCATATCTCATAATAGAGTGTGCAAGATCATGCATAAGATCATGCATTTTACAAACTATTCTTCCATCCTCAATCTCTTCCACATCTTGTAAGAACGACCTCCAAACCAAGTCCTTAAAAATCTCATCGCCAATATGCAATGTCGTTTTTCCTTTAGATGGAATAAAATCATTTGCCATCCACAATTGTATCAGCATGTCTTTCTCCATCATATGATCTTTGGGAAATATACAGCAATAAGCAAAACATTGCCTTAAATGTGGAGGTAAGGCTTCATAGCTCAACCTCAAAGAAGGTAAAATACCACTTCCATCATCTGGCAAATTCCAAATCTCACTCTCCTTCACAGATAACCATTCACTTTCACTTCTTTTAAATTGCATGAGGCTTCCCAAAGCCTTTATTGCTAAGGGTAACCCTCTGCATTTTTTCACTATTTCCTTCCCAATGAGATCGAATTGAAGGTTTTCCTCTCTTCTTTTGTTGCCAAATGCACGTCGTTTAAACAAGGACCAAGAATCATCCTCCGACAGACAAGCCATGTGGTGTATAGGAAGTGTAGCCATGATAAGAGCAACTTTTTGAATCCTTGTTGTTACTATAACAGTACAGCCTTTAGCTCCACACTTGAGTGCATTTTTAGCCTATCCCACTTCTCATGGTACTCATTCCATACATCGTCCAAGACAAGTAAAATCTCTCCCAAACAGTTTTTCTTGGAGGCGACATAGAAGTGGATCCAAGTTTGAGATACTACACCCACCACCTTCTATGGACTCTAGGATTGCTCTGGTTAGTCTCTCTACATCGAAATCAACAGAGACACACGCCCAAATTCTCAGATCGAAGTGGCTATCCACCCTTCTATCATTGTAGACCAATTGAACAAGTGTGGTTTTTCCAAGTCCCCCCATACCACACATAGCATAGACCGAAACATCATCATCACGATCACTTGAATTGTTGAGCAACATTTCAATTATCATTTCTTTCTCATCAGTTCTCCCATAAATTTCCGATTCATTCACCATTGAATCAGTTTGTCCTCTCTCCATCCCATAAACTTCTCCGGTTTCCACCACACCTTCCCTCAAGTGGAACTTACTTTTCTCCCCAGCAATGGCATCTAACCTATCCCTCATATCCTCGATCTTACTTATGCCCCATTTTCAATCGAAATATAAGCCGGTTTCGAAGAGAGAAAAAGGCACTTACTTGGGTTTTATGCCTCCCTCAGAATCCATCCTTCTTCTCTGAGCTTCAATCATGAACTCATCCACCAGATTGTCTGCATCATAAGCTGCATCATTGAGCTTTCTCAGCCAATTATTCAGAGCCTCGCTCTTCCCTCGCTTTGTCTCTGCATCTTGAAGGACTGCTTGAATGGTACTTAGAGTACTCTCTAACTTCTCTAGCTCTGTTTTCAAACCCCATGCTATCCCAAACTCTTTTAGCGCTAAAGAGTTCAAGGTTGTCAAAATTGATCTAACAAAGGGAGAAATGAGTAGATCAGCCATACCGTAATCTGTTTCGAGAATTGGAATTGAAATCAAACACAGATGAGAAAAGAGTTGAATCAATTTTCACTCACAACTTTTGGAAATGTAATGAAAAGAAATGCAGGCTCTCAAACAGTTTCAAAGAAATCAAATGGGAAACACAGCATTTAGGATTGGTAATTTTTTTACACATTGGGCTCCACGCGGTGTTGACTGCCGCAGAGACTCGAGGAGGCGTCAAGTTGGAACCAAACCAAAGAATAAAGATTCCATTTACATCTCTTTCCTATCATTTTCGTTTTTCTCTTTTTTTTTCTTTTTTTTCTTTTTCTGTTCTTTTATTTTTCAGTCATGAGCCTCTCCCATCCTTCATGTATAATAATAATCGATCGCGCTAAGTAGCTCGAAAGCAGAGAGCCCAAATGGCTCGATTTTTTTTTTTTTTTGCAGAATAAGAACGAAGACCAGGAAGAAGAAGGAAGAAAGGAGGAGGAGGAGGACTGGAGGGGGCATAATATTCAGGGGAAGAGGAGGCGGAGACGGGGTGACGGCGGTCGGAGGCTGCGGCGGGGCTGAGCTGGGCGACGATCGGCAGATCGGCGGCTGGGCGGAGCGACGATCGGCGACTGGGCGACGATCGTCTTCTCTCTCTCTCTCTCTTCCCCTCTGCTTCTCTCTTTCTCTCCCTCTCCCTCTCCCTCTGCTTCTCTCTTTCTTTCCCTCTCCCTCTGCTTCTCTCTTCCCCTCTGCTTCGAAATCGAGCCATTCAGGACAAATGTTTCGAGCTACGAAACATTTTCCAATAATAATAATAATAATAATAAATATTACGTATTCATAGATTCACCACGATGTGATAAAAAAATTTGAGCCTATATAGTTGTTAAAAAAAAATTAAATTGTGACAAATCAAAAGTTAATTAAAACAATGTAAGTCAAATTAACAAAAAAAAATAAAACTTTTTTAGAATTCTCAAATATTTTTATTTTTTTAATTAAATTTGTTAAAAAATTTAGACCTAAAATCTTGATTTGACTTCTATAGTTAAAATTAATGTTTATCAAATCTTTTTAAAACAACTTAATTTATTTCAAAACTTCCTTTAACTGAAATAAAAAATAAAAAACTCTTTTCCAATCTTTCATCCTTAACAATTTCATCACATTTATGTGTAAGAAGGGTAGTTGAAATTTGCTTAAATATTTAGTTCATACCTGATTTGATAAATTTTTTAGTGAAAAACTTAACTCAAACAAATTTGATAAAAGAACTAGATCTTATTTTACCAAATTTTATCAAATTTAAATTTTTAATAAAATTAATAAAGGATTAAAAATACTTACATTGTGTTTGATTGGAGGATTTGAGAAAGAATTTAGAAAGAAAAAAAAAAGTGTGAAACTAAGTAAAAATATATATATATATTTTATTCATATTTTACCTATCTTTTCTTTTTTTCTTTCTAAATTCTTTTCTAAATTCCCTAACCAAACACAATATTAATAAATATATATACAGTTAACATCAAAATTTTCTTATCTTCTCCTCCTTTTTCTCTTCTTTCCTTTGTCATCCGCAAATATAAGGCAAGTTTGGTTAATTGCATTTGAGTAATTTTTATGTGGATTTTATTTTTTCATTAAAATTTTAAATTAAATAATTTTAAAAATCAAAAAATTACTATAAGTTCTTTCTATTTTTTTGCACATTATTTTATAAAAAGTCAAAAAATTAATTAAAATAACCAACTCCCAAACAAACCCAAAATGAAATCCACACCTAAATTTTTTTTCAAAGAAATCAATGGACAAAGTGTTTCATATATATTTTTTCATTTAGGGTTGTCTACGTAGCCAAAGTTGTTAGCCAAGGTGCCACATGAATGAACCAAGTTGTCAGTGCTACTATATTGTAATTCAAGATATTTGGATAGAAAACAAGATTCTTAGATGACATCAATCTACCTATTTGGATAGAGATGGAACTCTTAAGAAAGTTCATCTTAATCTGAATAGTGTGAGTTGTGATAAATGTCATTCTTATAAAGAATAGAGTCTCATGAAGTAAGACTTCTAGGAGAACTTGGACATTAATCATTAGATAAAGAGGGCATTCTCGTGGGTCGAAGGTATGCTTTTACTTGTGCACTGATTACTTGAGTTGAGATCTTGTGAGATTGTTGACTGACTTGATCGTCAGAATGCTCCTGGGTGGACGAGCTACTGCAGTATTTTTCACATTTTTGTGTGCAGGTGCTTGGCTTAATCTATTTTGCCTTATGCTCTCCAGCTAAGTTCCTTGTTTAGTTGTGAGGTCAGAAATCAACATCTACAATTTGGCCCCGTCTGTGGGAACTTAATAAGAATAGATGGCCAATGCCGAACAAGGAGATCGAGTCCAAGACGATATAACTAATGAGGAGCTGACATGTCATGATTGGTATGATGGTTGAGTTTATTTTGAGGTGACAGATTTTTCGAATCTTGATGTTCTTCAACTAGCGAGTCACGATCTCGGTTAGTAGTGCGATCTCGGATGAGATGTTGGTTCTTCGTTCCTAATGAGTGGACACTTGAATCCTTATTTCTTAACGCCGACGAGTCATGATCTCGGTCGGAGAACATCTTCTAACATGTTGTTAAACCGACATGTTGGGAGGTCAGATGATGCAGGTTCCATCACCTCAGTTTGCCGAAGTAATAGAACTTAGGAGCAATTGTGGGGACATATTTTTAGGGTAGTCCACGTGACCGAAGTTGTTAGAGGTGTCACATGGATTAACCACGTTGCCAAGCTATGGTGTTACCGTATCGGAATCCAAGATATTCGGATAGGGGACAAGATTTCTAGATGACATCAAGCTACCTATTTGGATAGAGATGAGACTCTTGAAGAAGTTCATCTTAATCTGAATAGCGTGAGTTGTGATAGATGTTATCCTTGTAAAGGATAGAGTTCTAGGAAATAAGACTTCTAGGAGAAATTAAACACTAATCATTATATAAAAAGGGCATCCTGTGGGTCTAAGATATGCTTTCACTTGTGCACTAATTAATTGAGTTGAGTTCTTATGAGATTGTTGACTAACTTGATCGTCGGAATACTCATAAGTGGATGAGCTACCACGGTATTTCTCACTTTTTTGTGTGTAGGTGTTTGGTTTAACTATTCTGCTGCGTGTTCTCCAATTAAGTTCCATATAGTTGTAAGGTCAAAAATTGACACCCACACATCTCTTTCCCATCATTTTCCTTCCCTTTTTCTTTTTTTCTTTCTTTTCAAACATAACATAATGTGCATCTCTAGACTAATACTTGTTTGTTTTAGTCCAAAAGCAGTGGAATTAGATTAACAATTTAGTGAGTTCTACATAAATTATATTTATTTTGAAAAATTGGTATTAACCATGTCACGGGATTTGGATTTATAGAAAAATTCTAATTTCAAATAACATTTACTCTTAGAATACATTTGTCTCAATTCATATATTAAAAAAATTTATAATTTACTCACTCCATGTACAAACACACACAATTATTTTAAATATATTATCCCATGATAAAAAAAAAAGTAAAAAATGTACACACCCATGTTACACTCACAGTGTTACTCCTTCCCAAGAAAAGTCCTATTAGACCTCTAGAGACTTCCATCATTTGAAGGTGTTTTTATTTTATTTATTTTTTTTCTATTTTTTTAAGCACTTTGGCACTAACCAATTACATTTGGTTATTATGGGGTTTTTCATTTTTTCCATGTTGGGCTCCACACGGTGTTGACTGGAAGGACCCAGCATGTTGGGACAGTATTCCATTTACTTTTGTTTCCATCATTTTGTTTTTTTTTTTTTTTAATTTTTTTCTTCTCCTTTACAAACATAACATGATAAGCAGATGTAACCTTTCCCCCTTTTCTTTTACTTTCGAGAAATTACAAATCACTATAAAAGATTAAAAATAATAATAATTATAAATATATGAAGATTCAAATTTTTTCTGTGCCAAAAAATTACGACAAAAATTATATTCCACTTTACATTGTCTTTGTAATTTCTCTCTTATTTTTTATTAAATTTATTTAAAAACTTAGACCAAAAACTTGATTTGACTTTAATAATAAAAATTAAAATTTTCATCTTGAAAAATCTAGAAACCTTCTAGATGTTGATTTGTGATTATGTATCAATTTAAGCAGAATATAACAATCCCAATCAAACAATCAAGACAAAGAGACACAACGATTTTACGTGGAAAAACCACAATTGGACACCTCCAATTGTGATCAAAAAATCACGGGTAACAGCCACAAGAACAATCCACTAAGAAGATGTAAAGGAATTACACAGGTATACTCTCAATTATCTAGCGAATCTACAACGCCTAATTGAACCAACTTCTATGTGCCTCTTCCAACCCCATCTTTACCACGGAATTGTCTTTCTGATGAGCCACTCCAGAATCCACCGAAGCTTCAGGCTCGAATTCTTCAGAATTCACCGAAGAACAACTCTCTCTTTTGTTTAACAAACAAAACCTTTGATGTATTCTTTTTTAAACCATGAGTTGAATACTCAATAAAAACAACAAAGAAACTAGCAAAATATCCCCAGATATAAACCTTAAGAACCACAAAGAAGATCTGGAGGAAAAATTAATGAGTAGTTTAGTTTTGGGAGAAAACCAACTACTTATAGAAAATCCAAAGTAATCATGTTTTTGGAAGAAAACCAACTTCTTAAAGGACTCCAAAGTAATCCTAGTTTGACCCAACATGTGAATTTAAAAAATTACAACCTTAGGTTTGATCCATGGAATTTGATAACAAAGATGGAATTTGACAACAAAGAGTCCTAACAATCTCCCCCTTCGTCAAATCCTGGACAAAACCATGCTACAACAGTTTTCCTAACAAAAACACTAAAACAATTTTCCAATCAAAACAAGAACAACACCACCAACTAGGAACCAGCACTTATAACCAAATCTCTTTACAAACTTATTTCTCAAAGTCATGATCTGCAAAACAACTATTAGTGCCACAATCTCCAAAACAACTATTAGTCCCACAAGAGTATATGAAAAAAATAATAAACATATGACAAGATTATCTTGAAGTATGAGATGAAAAACATGAATGATATGAATAGATGCAACTTGGAGATTTTAAGAACATGTTGCATGAAAACCTGAAAACTAAGACATATGCACCCAACACATGACATGAATACATGAAAAACAAATTTCTCCTCCTGTTTGTCACGAACAAAGGAATCTCAAATAACAAAATCAAGATCAAAACCCATACAAGCAATGACATGATAACGATTAATCGAACTCTCCCTCACTAAAAGCAACCACAGATACTGAAAAAAGTGAACAGAAAGTAAACCGACAAAAATAACATGGTGGAGCAAGCAGGGAATTTCAGATTTGTACCTTAAAACACACAAGACTATCCAAGAAGCACAATTACTTGAAAACAAAATGTGCACAACCTCTAGAAGATTCCTCATAAAAGAAAGTGATGCATTATGTGAAAAGTATAGATCCCATGATAAAAGTGTGTGTGTGACTCTTGGAGTTCGACAAACACTAGATTCAAATCCTAGTAGTGATATAAAAGCTGGTCCTCCAACAAGAGAATCTAAGCATAACTACGGAAAGTCAAACCACTAGGAATCAAGGGGTATTTGGTGAGTAAAAGCGAAGGCTCCCCCTCAATCAATGAATCATTTATTTATTTATTTATTTATTTATTTATTTCATATCTTTTTCTTTTCTTTTTCACATTTTTTTTTCTTTCTTTTACACACTCATTGGCGGCTGACAAGCTCAAGAGTATGGAAACCGAACCAGAGAAGCATGGATATAATAAGGATAGCCTGGTTGGTGACTCTGAGGTAGCATTTTCCTCATGCTTGGACTACAAAGAATAGAGGAGAAAGCCATGGAGATGCAAAAAGATGGAAGATGGTTAAGAGACTCAACATCACCCATGATATGCTAGTATAGGTCAATTCCTCTAGAAAAGCAAAAGACACAATGCCAGAAGTCCATAGAGAAAAATAATCACTAAAACGGAAAACTCCGATATTTGCTAATCCAAGAGTGTGTACAGAATGAGACATACTAATCAAAAAACACACACTCCAAAATGAGTAAGGACCATAGAAAGCACACACATATTGACATGTAATGGATATTCTCATCAATTCCAATATGCACCAAGGACATTTCAAAAAAATTCAAACTTGCAAAACCATACTAAGAAAATCTTTTTGGGTTTTTTTTTATTTTTTTTTCTAAACAAAGCAAGACAAAAAAAAAAAAAAAAAAAAAAAAAACAAACAAACAAACAAACAAACAAACATTCACACATTTTTTATTTATTTATTAAAACAACAACTAAAACAAATAAACAAATTAACACAAGTCAAGTTTTCTCACCCAAACCTTTTTGGTCTTAACAAAATCAGGTCTAGCGGTCTTGGTAAATGACGTGGTGTTGTGAACATCCTCATGAATCCTGGTATTCTACCTAGACATGTAAGTCAAATTTCTACCCTTTTGAGGCACTCTCCCATGCAACTTATAACAATAAGGCGAATATGACCATGCATACCACAATGATGACAAATAAAAACAGGGTGTACCTTCTTTTTTTTACCTTACCAACTCTAGGGAGTTTGAGAAGTCTTTCCTCTTGTTGAATCTTTTGTCATCCCTTTCCTTGAGTTCTTGTATCACGAGATGTGGAAGCACTCTGTTTTTGCTCTCTCATATCTCCAAAGCCATCCCACTCTTGTCTGAACAGATTTGTTGAGACCCAATGATATCCTCCAAAGTCTTTGATCCTTGTTCCAAAGACCAATGGTAGCCATAGCACACTCTAGCTCTTCCTCTTTCTTGATCATTAGTTCTTCGAAAGCAACTTGAGACATCTCAAGAGATTCAATCTTTTCTTCAAACATGGCATGGGTTTTCTGTAGCTCATTCCTCTCTGTCTCACAAGTCAACAATTTTGCACAAAGAACTTGTTGATCATCAGCTATCTTGATGGCATTGATCCTAGCCTCAGAAATCTCTTCCTTAAGTTTGATATTCTCACTTTCACATGCTTTGGTTTCTTTGTGAGTTTGTCATTCAATTTGAATAAATTAAGAGACTCCTTATACAGCTTTCATAGGCTTGCTCAAGCTCTTCATCATCACTACTCGATGATTCATCATTAGTGGTATTCTCAACGACCTCTTTGAATCCATTATCACAAATCAAACAAGATCTCGTTCTAAAAAAAAATATTTTTGTTTTAAACAAAATAGAACGACCCGCTCTGATACCAATTGAAAAATCTAGAAACCTTCTAGATGTTGATTTGTGATTATGTATCAATTTTAAGCAGAATATAACAATCTCAATCAAACAATCAAGACAAAGAGACACAACGATTTTATGTGAAAAAACCACAATTGGACACCTCCAATTGTGATCAAAAAAACCACGGGCAACAGCCACAAGAAACAATCCACTAAGAAGATTTAAAGGAATTACACAGGTATACTCTCAATTATCTAGCGAATCCACAACGCCTAATTGAACCAACCTCTATGTGCCTCTTCCAACCCCATCTTCACCACGGAATTGTCTTTCTAATGAGCCACTCCAGAATCCACCGAAACTCAGGCTCGAATTCTTTAGATCACCGAAGAACAACTCTCTTTTGTTTAACAAACAAAATCTTTGATGTATTCTTTTTTTAAACCATGAGTTGAATACTCAATAAAAACATCAAAGAAACTAGCAAAATATCCCCAAATATAAACCTTAAGAACCACAAAGAAGATCTGGAGGAAAAATTAATGAGTAGTGTAACGCCTTCAGAATTACACCCATAATACATAATATTAACATGCGGAATTATAAGGAAATAAAGTATCTTATTCCATTCATCAGAGTACCATAAAATAAAAACATCATAATAAGTGCCCTATGGGCTTACATCTTGCCAAGCCAACACTTGGACACAATTCCATGAGTTCTAACTCAAAACAAATAAAGCCCTAAGCTGAAAGTTTACAAGTTATTCAAATAAAACACTGAAACAAATAAAGCCAGTCTTCGAGTCCAAATCCTCACAAGCTAAGTCCTTGGGGTAATGAACCACCTGAACCTGAAAATGAAGTTCCCATATAGGGTGACCACAGCCCAGTAGAGAATACTAAACCAAGCATAAGAATTAACTAAAGCATTAGCATTCGATACATGGTTAACACAAGATAATCAGTTTCCAATTTCATGACACTAATGTCTACATTGTCTATGACATATAGTCTATGACACTTTTCACTTTCCAATCATATCATTATGGCTCAGAACCTGGCCAACTATAATAGTGATCCAGATGTCACAAAATAAATGAGATAACGCTCAAATCACAACACTCCATACTTCCAATTGATACACATTATAATGATGCATCATATCAAAACAAATAGCAATATTGCTATTATCAATAAGCACACATATGAGTGATGCTACTGGAGTCCATCCCCTATCTCCTCCAACAAATCCGGTTTAGAGGTCCATCCCCTATCTTCCCTAAACCGTGGAGTTCATCCCCTATCTCTTCCAAATGAAATGCATATGCAATGAAATACACAATTGCCTATACAAACATAATCAATACAAGTAATGTTCTGTATTAATTCAACTGTCAACATAAGTGACATAATTTCAGTTATACCTAAGCCGCATGCAAGGTCTACAACAATCAATGGCTATCCTCCACCGAGAGCCCAAAACAGTTATTTCTAAACAAGAAATAAATACAACATTGAATATAAAATTAACATTCTCATAGGTAAGTATTTAAACTACCCAACTAGATCATTAATCTCATTAATTTTCCAACCTCATGAATTAAACTAAATCCACAATTTTCCCTTAAATTAATTATGCAAATTAATCTAAGCCAAAACCCTAAGGTTCTCCCAAAATTACCAAACTACCCCCACATACCAAAATACCAACACTTAGGATTAAAAATTAAATGGAGTAGGAAATCCCTACCTCGAAGCAAGAACCCAAAAAAGAAGAAACGGAGATGATAGCCCCAACTCCAAGTGCTCCAAATCAATAACCGTTCAGATTAAATGAAAGCCCTCACTCTCCTCTATCTTATTTGTAAAGCAACTAGGGTAAAAAACACACCCTAACTAGATCAAACCTAGGAGAGAAGGTGAGTTGGGAGAGAGAAAGTTCGTAACTAGGGTTTCTGGATCTAAAAGTTGTAAAAAAAGTGATTTAAAACTGTTTTCTGCGTATTTAAACTGGACAGGCTCGCTCGAGCGAAGACATGGTCACTCGAGCGACCAGACACAAAATCCACGCTCGAGCGAAGAAAAGCTCGCTCGAGCAAAAACTCGATGCTTCAGGTCTGCAACCCCGAAGCTCGCTCGAGCGACGAAATGCTCGCTCGAGCGAAGAACTCGAAAACATACACCTCGCTCGCTCGAGCGAAGGAATTCTCGCTCGAGCCAAGAAACTCATCTATCAGGTCTAAGTACTGGACGCAAAGCTCGCTCGAGCGAAGGAACCCTGGCTCGAGCGAAGGAACAAAAACAAAGACCTCGCTCGGGCTGACGACTCTGTGCTGTAACAAGCCTCTTACGGATAAGCTCAACTTTCTCCGTCGTTTCCCTCACCAACTCCGGACCCAATAGAGGTGCATCACCCACCTCAGCCAACAAACTGGAGATCTACACGGTCGGCCATACAAGGCCTCAAACGGTGCCATACCAATACTAGACTGGAAACTGTTGTTGTAGGCAAACTCCACCAATGGCAAGTGCCTCTCCCACGACCCACTGAAATCTAGAAACAACCCGAAGCATATCCTCAAGGATCTGAATAGTACGCTCGGACTGCCCGTCAGTCTGAGGATGATAAGCCGTGCTAAGGGTCAACTAGTGCCTAAAGCACTCTGCAAACTCTGCCACAACCTGGCAGTGAAACGAGGATCTCTATCTGAGACGATCGTCACTGGGACCCGTGCAACCTCACTATGTCCCGGATATATAAGTCGGCAAGATGATCTACCGAATCTCTAATACGCATAGGAATGAAGTGCGCCGACTTCGTCAACCGGTCTACAACCACCCAAATAGCATCACTACCCCGCTGAGTCCTCGGAAGACCCACAACGAAGCCATAGTGACATGCTCCCACTTCCACTCGGCAATAGGCAAGGTTGCAACAAACCCACTGGCCTCTGGTGCTCGGCCTTCACTTGCTGACAAGTAAGGCACTTAGACACGAATGCTGCCAAATCTCTCTTCATACCCCGCCACCAAAACTGGCGACCCAAATCCCGATACATCTTAGTACCTCCCGGATGCACCGCAAGGCGCGAATGATGAAACTCGGAGTACCTCCTCGGCAAGACTCCGGCACAAACATACGGTCTCGGTATCTCACACTCAGGTCGGGATACACACCGTCAAACCCTTCTCAACCTTCCCAATGGAAATCTTTTCTCGGAGAGATCCTACCTCAAGATCACCCCTCTGAGCCTCTAACACTCGAGTCATAAGTGTAGGCTGTGCAACAACAGAAAATAAGGCCGCAGCCTCTACGGATTCGCCCAGATGCAAATCAAACACCCCAACTGCACCCAACATCTCCCACTCCCGGATGGCTATACTAGCTAAGTCACCAACAGATTTCCTACTAAGGGCATCGGCCACACATTGGCCTTCCCCGGATGAGTGCAACTCGAAGTCATAATCCTCAATGAACTCCATCCACCTCCTCTGCCTCAAATTCAAGTCTTTCTGTGTAAACAGATATTTCAGACTCTTATGATCCGAGAATACCTCGAACCTCTCACCATAAAGATAATGCCTCCAAATCTTCAAGGCAAAAATCACAGCTGCTAACTCTAAATCGTGCGTAGGGTAATTCTTCTCATGAATTTTCAACTGACGTGAACCATAGGCAACCACTTTCCCCTCTTGCATCAACACACAACCCAGACCCTCTGGCCAGCTGGTGTTCAGAGAGCATGTTTTAGATGCGGACAGTTTGGCCACTTGTTAAGGGATTGTCCAAAAATAGTTAATCCTACAGCCAGCCCCTCTGGCCCAGTCAAGAGAACCGCGGGACCGGGAGGAGAAAAGAATGACCAAAACTGCCAAGGTCGGGCTTTCGCCTTGGTACCTAGAAAATCGAAAGTTACCGAAAATGTTGTGTCAGGTACACTTTCTATCTGTGGTCTTTTAGCTCATGTCCTTATTGACTCTGGGTCAACTCATTCTTTTGTTGCACCACACTTTGCCACCAAATTGACATCAACACCCGAACCATTAGGATATACATTGTCTATGTCTTTTCCTTCTGGTAAGTCTGCCTGTAGTACCGATGTGTACAGATCTTGTGTTGTATTCCTAAAAAGCAAAACCTTATATGTAGACTTGATTCCCCTCCGCATTGGAAACTTTGATGTAATCTTAGGTATAAATTGGCTGGCTGCCAACCACGCCTCTATCGATTGTAAAGCCAAAAAGGTCTTCCTCAAGTTACCTAACCAACCCGAAATTATCTTTGATGGGGCTAAAGTTTCTAACCCTTCCTGTATCATATCCTCTATGGCGGCCCAACGACTCCTAAGAAAAGGTTGTTATAGTTATATTTGTTATGTGATTGATACACAAAAAGAGGCCCCCACCATTGATGCAATTCCTATAGTTCGAGAATTCCCGGATGTCTTTCTTGAAGATCTACCCGGTATTCCAGTTGATCGGGAAATCGAATTCACCATTGAAACCCAACCTGGCACGCAACCTATATCAAAAACTCCTTATCGCATGTCGATGGCAGAATTGAAAGAGCTGAAGACTCAACTCCAGGAACTCTTGGACAAAGGTTTCATTCGGCCTAGTACCTCACCCTGGGGAGCTCCAGTACTATTCGTAAAGAAAAATGATGGCACGATGAGATTATGCATCGATTACTGAGAGCTGAACAAGGTCACCATCAAGAATCGATATCCTCTGCCGCGAATCGATGACTTGTTCGATCAACTGCAAGGCGTATAAGTATTTTCCAAAATTGACTTACGTTCTGGCTACCATCAACTAAAGGTTAAAACAGAAAGCATTGAAAAAACTGCCTTCAGAACCCGTTACGGGCACTACGAATTTCTCGTCATGCCTTTTGGCGTCACAAATGCCCCAGCAGCCTTCATGGACCTCATGAACAGAGTGTTCAAACCCTACCTTGATGAGTTCGTCATCGTCTTCATTAACGACATCCTCATATACTCCAAGTCACCAGAAGCTCATGAGCGGCACTTACGAATGGTTCTACAAACACTACGTGATCACAAACTCTACGCCAAGTTGAAGAAATGCGAATTCTGGATCACTAGTGTACACTTTCTCGGTCACGTCATTAACAAAGACGGCATCTCGGTTGATCCCCAAAAAGTTACAGCAATCGTGGACTGGCCACGACCTACTAATGTGTCGGAAATCCGAAGTTTCTTGGGTCTAGCTGGCTATTATCGACGCTTCGTGCAAGATTTCTCAAAGATAGCATCGCCCTTGACCCAGCTAACTCAGAAGAACACACCCTTTGAATGGACTGATAAACAGGAGCGTTGCTTTCAAGAATTAAAAGGTCGACTTGTGTCAGCCCCTATACTAGCACTCCCTACCGGAGCAGATGGGTTCGTAATTTATAGTGATGCCTCATACAATGGGTTGGGTTGCGTTCTCATGCAAGACGGAAAAGTCATTGCTTATGCGTCACGATAATTGAAGACTCACGAGAAGAACTACCCGACTCACGATTTGGAATTGGCTGCAGTGATCTTTGCTCTCAAAATCTGGCGTCATTATCTCTATGGTACAACCTGCGAGATTTATACTGACCATAAAAGCCTAAAATATCTATTCACACAGAAGGAACTAAACATGAGGCAACGGCGGTGGTTGGAATTTATGAAAGACTACGATATAGAAATCCATCACTATCCGGGCAAAGCTAACGTGGTGGCCGACGCACTGAGCCGAAAGTCGACAAGAAGTTTGGCATGCACCCTCGTTTCTCGCAAGGTCAATGGGTTACTCGCCAACGTAACCGTGGAACCTGCATTGATTGGAGAAATTAAAGCGCGCCAATGGGAAGATAAACTCTTGAAGAAAAGGTACGAGGAACAAGGAAGCACGCCTGATCCTGATTTCATTATAAGCAATGGGATACTGAAATTTCGGAACCGAATTTGCATACCCGACATCCCGGATCTCAAGAAGAAGATACTGGAAGAAGCTCATAAGTCAAAATTTGCAGCCCACCCTGGCAACACAAAGATGTATTGTGATCTGAAAGAACACTACTGGTGGACCGGAATGAAAAGAGATATAGCAAACCATGTTTCTAAATGTCTGCATTGTCAGCGTGTTAAAGCAGAACATCAGAGACCGGCAGGGCTACTGCAACCACTCCCTATTCCTGAATGGAAATGGGAACACATTACTATGGACTTCGTGGTCGAGCTACCACAGTCTTTTTCAAAGAATGATGCAATATGGGTTATAGTAGACCGATTAACAAAGTTAGCACACTTTCTACCAATCAGAATCATGTATCCTCTGAATAAGTTTGCCACTTTATATATCAAGGAGATTATTCGGTTGCATGGTATCCCAATATCGATCGTGTCTGACCGAGACCCTCGTTTCGTGTCTCACTTCTGGAATAAATTGCAAGAAGCTTTGGGAACTACACTGAAGTTCAGCACGGCCTATCATCCACAAACCGATGGGCAATCCGAAAGAACAATTCAGACGTTGGAAGACATGTTACGTGTATGCGTGTTGGACCTCAAAGGTAACTGGGATGAGCACCTACCTTTAGTGGAATTCGCCTATAACAACAGCTATCAGGCAAGCATTGGAATGGCACCGTACGAAGCACTATATGGAAGGAAATATCGATCACCCCTGTGCTGGACGGAAGTCGGGGACAGGAAATTGTTAGGCCCCGAAATTGTGCAAGTCACCAGTGAGAAAATCCAACTCATCCAACAGCGGATTCGCACTGCTCAGAGCCGCCAGAAAAGTTATGCGGATACTCGAGGCGAGACTTGGAATTCCAAGTAGGAGATCATGTGTTTCTCAAAATCTGACCAACAAGAGGAGTGATCCGATTCGGACAGCGCGGAAAGCTAAACCACGTTACATCGGGCCATTTGAAATACTGGAAAGAATTAGTCCTGTAGCCTATCGCCTTGCACTACCTCCTGAGCTATCTAAAATTCACAACGTGTTTCACGTATCAATGCTTCGACGGTATCTCCGAGATCCAGAACATGTCATCGACTATGAGAACTTGGAAGTTCGAGAAGATCTCTTTTACGAAGAACAACCAGTACAGATTCTCGATCGACGTGATCAAATTCTCCGAAACAAGACCATACCATTGGTAAAGGTCTTATGGCGAAATCATCGCATCGAAGAAGCTACGTGGAAAACCGAAGAACAAATGCGAGCTAAATGCCCACACCTTTTCGAAAGTTAAGGTACGTCGAGTTTGGGGACAAACTCCTATTTAGGAAGGGAGAAATATGACACCCTGAATGTTTAATTAAATGTCACATAAATGTTTATAGTTATGGGTGTATGTGATATATAATTAAATAATTAATAATAAATACAGAATCTAATTTAGCACTGGGTTATATGGGATTAATTAGGGATTTTTATTTAGAGCCAAATTAACAGAAATATGAAATTTTAAGACTAGTTAGGTCAAATTAAAGTTAAAGATAGTAAATAAATAAATAATAATAACAACGATATATGGAATGAGAAGAATAATAATGGCAATAATAAAATGAATAAGTTATATGTGCTAGGTAAATTAATTTATCATTATGGTTATTAAATATATAACGAAGAAATTTATTAAGATAAATTAAATACCAATTTTATTATTAAATACTAATTTTAGTTAAGATATATTAGTTGTGTAGATAAAAACAAATCAGTGGCTATCAAATACAATCTTGCCATATTATCCAAACAGATCAAGGGCCATTAATGAGTTAGATTACAAATCTGCCGAGTGAGAAACGGGGAAGCCACCTGACACTAGACTCGGATAGAGGAATAAGTACTGGAGCCTAGGTGTTGAGTCATCACTTATATTGTGTATAAATAGGGGTGGTAGTGTGTGTGTGGGGGTGAAGGAAAGAAGTAAAGAAAGAAAAAAAACCGAGAGAGAGAGAGACTCGTCAATTGAGGGTGAAAGGAATATACTAGGAGAGTTCTGATAAAAAGGTGGACTAAGGGTTATAATTAAGGTGAGATATGTTATACCTTGATTTACCATTATATGTTTTACAAATGTTTTCAGTTACCATAGCTTATTTATTACAAGTACATTTATTAAGTTATATAAATAAAAGTTATATCTCAGTTACGTGGATTACTTTCTAAACTCTATTTACTTAAAAGGAAACCCATGGATATGTTAGTTTAAATTTTAGTATATATTTGACTATAACCTTATAAACAATTATGTTTTGTAAGTACCACCACGGGAGTCCCACGCCTTGGGGGACTTAATAACCATTGGCTTCTGTTTGACCACTTTGTGGTCCTCTGTTTGTCATGGATCCATTGACCTCTGTTCTGACTGTCACTTCTGTGACCTCTGTTCTGTTCTGTTTTATACCGTGATTATGAATATTTATTTACATGATTTCTGTATTCTGCCACTTTAAATAAATTGTCATTTTAAATTAAAATTTGCAAATGTTTTAGCCTAATTAATTATCCATGGATATTTTGTATTCCCTACACTTGGCATAACATTTCTCACTCTGCTGTGTGCTTATAGCTGTTACCCTTTCAGGTGACGAGATGTGAGGAAAATCCATAACCCTACAACATGGAACCTGCATATGGACTGATGATGAATCACTATTTTACCTTTCTTTTTTTATATTTTTGCTTCCTTTTGTCTCTATTCGGGGCTGGTCACTGAATAATAAAATAATGAAAGCCCTAAAAATGTATTTCCTTTTTCTTAAATAGTAAGATGTAGTAAAATTTCTGTTTAATTATTTTTATTTGCGCAGCTTAATTTATTTCGAATGAGAATAAGTTAGTAAGTCACGATTTCAACTCTAAGCCCCTGGGGTTGGGTCCTGACAAATACAGTGCTAGTTTTTTTTTTTTTTGAAAACACTTGACAACATATATATAAATCAATGATATACTTCTGATAGGCCTATGTGTTTTGATGGTATATTTGGTGTTGATGTGTTGCGTGTGCTAAACAATATAAACTGTGAATATTCACATCTGTTTTCTTATGTTGAAATTTGTATGAATGTTCACATCGTAATTTATGTTCAATAAATGTGAATGTTCAAATTATGTCCTATGTTTACTGTGGTTGATTACAGATGTTAATATTCACATTATACATTAATTAGGTGTATGATCTATGCACAAATATATTAGAATTAATGTGAATCTTCACATCTATTTATTACATTGTGAATATTCGCATCATACTGTGGTTGACTACAGATGTTAATATTCACATTATACATTAATTAGGTGTACGACCCATGAACAAATATATCAGAAATTGGTGTAAATGATATCGTAATTTATGTTAATGCCAATTTTCAATTAATGTGAATGTTTAAAATATGTCTTATGTTTACTGTGATCGACTACAGATGTTAATATTCACATTTTACATATATAGGGTGTATAATTCATCCACAAATATATCAAAAAAGAATATTGACTACACACAATGACAGTTGACCAAACAATGTTCTAAACTATATGAAGTGTGAACATCCATATCTGGTCTCTTATGTTGAAGTTGGTGTCAATGTTCACATCGTAATTATGTTAAGACCCATTTTCAATCACATTATGTCTTATGTTTATTATAGTTGATTACAGATGTAGATATTCACATTGTACATAAATAAGGTGTATGATCCATCCACAAATATACTAGAATTAATGTGAATCTTCACATCTATTTGTTACATTATGAATATTCACATCATTTTTGTATCAAAATAAACATTGTGGATGACTGAATACAACAGCCTGATATGAACTTAACATCACAATTGTATAGTAATAATGAACACAGTGAAAATATATACACTATCTATATATTATCATGATTTCGGCGAGGGTGCGAGTTAAGGTAGGGTTGCAGAGGAGAGAGAGTGAGCAGATAGTGTGGAAGATGGAGTAAGAGAGGTGGCGGCGGTGGGCAGCGAAATTAGAGAGGAGAGAGAGAGAGTGTGGAAGAGAGAGAGAGAGCCGTGGTCTGGTTGGAGAGAGAGAGAGAGAGAGTTTGGAGGAGAGGAGATGGTGGAGTCAGAGGTGGAAGGGTTGAGGATGAGAGATCGAGTGAGAGATAGAGCTTGCAGAGAAGTGGAGGCAGTTATGGGTTTTTTTTTTTTTTTTTTGATCGGCAAAGAAAAATTTCATTTAACAGCATGAAATTAAAAGTACAAGAAGATGACGTGCATTGAGAGAGATTCGAAAGTATAAAAATACCCCTACTACTGCTACTCGCACCCATACAACCAACCCCTAAGCCTCTCGAATTTTAAATAAAAAACGTTAAAAAGAACTTAACTGAAAAATTAAAATACAAGAATTCTCACATAATCAACCCACCAAAACACTCAAAACAAACTAAAAAGAAACTAAACCAACACCCAAACAAAAGCTAAACAAACTAAACCAAACACAATGGCCCACTCCTCTGCAGCAGCTACAGCCACCCACTCCTACACAACCTGCAGGCACCCTATGCTGCTACCCTCACCACCCTATGCTGCTGCCCACGCCTGCTGCCTACGCCACCCCTAAACAGCTGCCAACACGCAAAGCCCACACCGCCATGAAAGCTGCTAATCCGGCCGAAAAAACTCCACGCCAATGCTGCTGCGGCTCAACACTAACTGCTGATAACACCCACTGCAGATCATCTCCAATGACAATGCAGTTCATCACCCACGCCAAAGCTAGTGCAGCATTATCACCCAAGGACCAGCTGCTGCAGCATTCTTCTAACTCACTGCCAAAACCCACACCACGCCACCGCTGGGACACCGCCACTGCAGATCCAAACACCAACCAGCAGTTCTACTTCCATTCCAGTTCTTCATCTTCTACCCCTCAAACTCTCACACGAAAGGAGCGCTCGAATGAAGACCAGACAGATCGGAATCGACTCCGACACCCAATATTCCGCCCAAACCAAGCATCGAAACTCCACCAAAAACCTGAACCGGAGTTCACCCCTCAAGCTCGTACTCGTAAAAGAGCGCACGAGTGAAGATCCTGGACATCCCCTGCTGAAAAACAACACACCAAAACGCCCAAAGAAACCGCTACCACGGCCCGGAAACACCAACAAAAAGCCACACACCGCAACACACCGAACACTCCAAGGTAGGAAAATAATGGGGGACTCAAGTTTATTAATGGAAAGACAACATTCAAACACGACAGCAGCTAGCCCAGCCGACCGCCATAGCCAAAGACGGCGGCCGGCCGGCCCAAAGAGAGGCCCGGGGGGAGGTTTTTAGAAAGAGAAAGGTAAAGGTTTTTAGAAAGGTAGAGAGAGAGGAGGCAGTTATGGGTTGGCTGAGAATTTGCTCGAATTTGGCACGAAGTTGTTGCTCCATTTATGGAGTTGGTGTGCTGTGAAGTTCTCTGAAGCAATTTGAGACGATGGAGTTGATGTGTGTTATGCTGTGAAATTATATATATATGAAATGTGTATATCATTTTTCTATGTAACACATATCAACAGTAGACATAAGGGTATAATAGTCAAACAAATAATATAATCAGGAAAAAAATGATCTTATGGAATAAAAGTATAAATACATGAGACTAATTAGGTTATAATTTTTCTTAATGGACTTATTGGGTTAGAGTACATCTAAATGTGATTTATCAATAAAAAAAAACCCTACTAAAAAGGTCCCTTTTTATTATTATTATTTTTAATTTTTAGCAATCTTTTTGTAAAATTATATGATTTTTTTTTTTTTTAACTTTTTCAGTCCATCTTGTGTAGAAAAATTTAAAAAGACAAATCTAAAATGTTTTTAAAAAAATTGGAAAAAGTTTAAAAAGCCAACTCTTTTTAACTTTTTTTTGTCCTTTCTAGAATTTTTTTTTTTTTTTGAATTTTTTTTTTAAAAGTTTACTTTTTCAGTATGTCTAATAGAGTAGAATCTAAAAGTCTTAAAAAAAATTGAAAAAAATTACAAGAAGTTCAATAAAATAAAAATAAAAATAAAAATAAAAAACCTCAAACACTTTACTAAAAGCTTTATTTGACTTCAATAATGAAAAATGTGAAGGTAAATTCATTTTTTCATCTAAATTAAAAAATCGGCTTTTTTCGTCAAACGCAAAAATGACAACACATTATTTCAAAAACCTTTTTAATTTATTTCAAAAACCTTCTTTAACCAATTCAGGTTTTTGTTTTTAAAAAAAAAAAAAAACTCATTTTCAATCATTCATCTTTTAACAATTTCATTGAATTTAAGTATAAGAAGAGTTGTTAGAATTTAGTAAAATGTTTGGATTATACATAATTTGATGAAATATTTTGTAAAATTTTCATTTTATACAAATTTGATGAAATGATTAAAATTAATTTTCACCAAATTTCAATAAATTTAAATTTAATAAAAATATTGACCAATAATTGAGAATGCGTAACGTGATGTAATTGTTAGAAAATTGATCTCCATAATTTTAGTGATTAGTTTGGTTATTACAGGGTGGCCATCAAACTTTTCTCATCTTCTTATTCTTTTTCTTTCTCCTCCTTTTGTCATGAGCATACTTTAATATATTTACATGTCTTTCACATCATTTTCTTTTTTTTATTTTTTTAATGTTTCTTTCCCTTTCCAAACATAACATAATGATTTTTGGGTGGATGGTAGTTGTGAGGAAATGGATCTCCATAGCTTACCTTAATCATTGGTCTGGTAATTGGGCAGTGACATCAAAATTGTGTCATCTTCTTTCTCTTTTTCCTTCCCTTTGCCAGGAAACTCCATGAGCAAGCTTTTAAATTGGGTTTGGTAATTGCTTTTTATATTATAAATTTTTGTATATCTTTTAAAAAAAATCAGTGGTTTATTTTTGTTTAATTTTTCAAGGAGTCTTGGTAATAAATGCTTCAGGGGGCATAAAAAATAAAAATAAATAAAAAGACCAAAAAAATGTTGAACCCAAAATACTTTTCACTCATTTTTAAACATTTTATTAATTTTTTTTCACCATTTCAATTTTTGCACTAATACCAAAATTAAACAATGTTATGACTTCACCCAAAAAACATTAAACAATGCATAGGGCACTTGTTAGCATTTGTGTTTTTCAAAAAATAAATCACTTTATTTGGTTTGGAGTTTCAAAAATATTTTTCTATATTTTTAATTGATATTTTTTTAGTGAATTTTTTTTACTTTTTAAATTCTTTTAATCTAGATACACATAAAAGGTATAAAATTTGTACAAAAAAATTAAAAAATAATTTATTTATATAATAAAATACGAAAATATATTGAATTTTTATATATATTTTGTATTCAATGAATTTGTGAAAAATTTTACACAAATTTTGTATTTTTTAATTATATCTAAATTAAATGAATTTAAAAATTTTAAAAATTGATTAAAATATTTAAAAAAATTATTAAGAACAAAAATATATAAATTAAAAACTCAAAAACTATTTTTAAAATTTTCAGACCAAACAAAGTAAGTTTCAAAAAAAATCAAATGGGAAACACTGCAATTACGATTGCTTATTTATGGGGTTTTTTATTTTTTGTGTAAAATATCACATTAGCGAAATTTGAAAAAATAATTACAAATTAATAATTAAAATTATAATTTTTTTTCATGACTTGCATTGTGTGTAATTATTTACTGTGTTTGGTTTCAATTTTTTAGAAATTAAGTTTTTTATTTTTTTATTTTTAGTGAATATTTTTAAAATTTTAAGCAAATTTTTACTTTTTTAAATGCACATTTCTTAGATGTATCTTCAAAATAAAATATTTGTAAAAAAATATTTAAAAAAAAACAATAAACACACAAGAATACGAAAATGTACTAAATTTTCTTCTTTTTTTTTTGTATTTTTGGTAATTAGTGAATTTTTTAAAGATTTTTTTCACAACTATTATACTTTTTAAGTATATTTATGTTAGGTGTATTTAAAATTTTTAAAAATTACTTAAAATATTAAAAAACTTCAATGAAAAAAAAATGAAAAATTAAAAAAATAATAATTTTTTAAAAAGCGAATCCTAAAAAGTGAAACCAAACAAGCTTAAATTATGGGGTTTTTTTTTTTTTTTGTGAAAAATATCATTAGTGAAATTTGAAAAAATAATTACAAATTAATAAAAAATTAATAAATATTAATAATTATAACTATAAATTTTTTTATGAATATAATTTTTTTTCCTGACTTCCATTGTGTGTAATTATTATATTTTTTTTCATTTCGGAATCCATACGCGGTGTTGTTGACTTCTGCAGGAACTTGAGGACATCAAGTTGGAAAAGTATCCTGACTCCATTTACTTCCCTTTCATTTTTGGATAAATTACATTTTTAATCTTAAAATATATGTCTTGCGTTATTTTTTATTTTCAATATATAAAACTATTTTAATATTTAAATTGTGTCAATTTGACATCTGATATATAAAAATATTTCAATTTAGTCCCTTATGCGTCTATTAAAGTTAGATTGGAAAACTAAATTGAAATACTTTTTACAGTAATGACTGAGACCCCAAAAAAACACAACCTCCACTCACTTATAATTGGTCCAGGAAGAAGAAGAAAAAAAAACACAAACACAAACACATGATTAGTCCACATCATTTTGGGAGTGATGGAGATCCCCAAAAATGAAAGTCTCACTCATTTTCCTACTTTTTATATATTAGAAACCAAATCAACACAATTTAACCACTGAAGTTCAATTAAAACACTTTTATTCATTGAGAGTAAATTGATACAATTTGAAGATTAGGAATTAAAATAACACGAAACTCATACTGTAAAGACCAAAAATGTAATTAGCCCTTTATTTTTTTTATTTTTTCCCTTTCTTTTCCACACATGAGCATATATAGCAAATGAGTTGAGTCTGACTGAGTATATGATAAATTAAAAATATACTCCCTCCGTCCCAAAATAATGGTCCCTTTTGGGGAATCTAACTTTTTTTGATAGTCACAATTATTGCATTTGAAAAAAGTTGATTTTCCAAAATTATCCTTTTGATAGTACATTTTTTGGAAATATCAATATCATAATTGTACTTTTTATATTGTTTATTAATTTAAAAGAAGGGTAAAATAGGAAATTTATATAGTTTTGTACTTGATTTTTGAAGAGGACTAATATTTTGGGACAATGAAAATGGAATAAGGGACTAATATTTTGGGACAGAGGGAGTATATAAATCATGTCACAAGGAAGTTGAACTTCTAAGTTTCAACCTTTTGAAGTTGTTCATGTAGAACAAAATAGAATATCAAGACTCAAACCTAACACATTTTGAATTAAACCTAAACAACTTACCATTCAAGTTGACGCTCAGAGGTAACATTTAGTTCTCTATCAAACAAAAGTTCACAAGCACACATTCTACTTCTAACAAAACATTCTTTAACATAAATAACTATATAAGCAACCCAAAAATAGAATGAAAATCCAGGCATCAAGAACTTTACAAGATGGCACCATTAGTTTGTGCCATTTCCTGCATTATTATGCATCATCATCATCAACAATGACACAATACAAAATTACAATTTCTGCTCTTCCCTCTTTTTCAAAAAAAAAATTAATTAATTAATTTCTTTTCTTCTTCTCCGTAAATGAGGATAGTTGAGTTTCACACACAATAATCGATTTAAGTCTGCGTCTTCCATTTCTACATTTTTGCAATCAAAACACTGCCTTCAAATGTGAATGCACTAGTCTAAACTTTGGCAAGTCAGAGACACCTGTTAAAATATCATTACACAAGATATGGTAAAACAATCCAATATTCAAATATATATAATAAAATTATAATTAAAATATTAAAAAAAAGAAGACAAGCAGGATCAGATTATTGCAGGTTGTTACATGTAGAAATCGATAATTTCATTTCAATTTACGCATTTAAATGTAATTGTTGTGACATTTCTATCATACTTCCTAGACTATTCTGAATGGTCCTAAATTATCAAAGCTCCTTCCTCGATAGGGCATTCGACCGAGTTTTTTTTTTGGGACCAAAGTTGAGTTCTTTTAAATCATTTTTTTTTTCAAATACAAGTTATTTTAAACTTATTTTTCAATCCCATGTTCTTACGTGAAACACGACTTTAAAGGTTGAAGTCATGTTTTCATTGTTTTCAAAACACAACTTCAAGTCTAAAGTAGTATTTTCAAAACATGGGTTTGGGAAATAAGTTCAAAGCAACTTACATTTGAGAAATATGAAAGAACTCAAGTCTGGTAAAAAAAACGTGCATTCGACCATTAGCAAGTGAGATGGAATTTCCATGTCGAGGTAAAGTAAGTACTGCACTGCTGTGTAAACACATTTGATATTCATTCTTGCCAACAAAGAGAAGATGAGCCACACAATGAATTGAAGAAACATTGAATAAATCTTGTATTACGTGAGGGGAAAAAATGAACAAGATATGAGGAAAGGTAGGGTACTTCCCTTAAAGAGGAGGAGAAAGTTGAAGGGATGGAAATTTTAAAAAAAATAAAAATAAAAATTTGGGCGTGAAGTTTCTTGGAATGTGAACAAGAGGAATTTGGAAAAGAAGCTCCATAGCTAAGAAACACGGAGATAGACACAACACCGACATGCACCTTCTTAGAAGTGTATGTGCTCCTTAGCTCCTTAGGCTTACAATGGCTCATTAAAAAGCTATTGTAAATCTCTCCATGAAGCCAAATAAGCTAACTCTTTCATATACCAGAATGGTCTCCGTGCTCCAAAGCAACGATTATGCTTTTTATTTTAACACTTTCTATTATTTCTAAATTTTCAATTTTCTATCATTTTCCATCACAATTCCCAGCTTACCAGTTGATCCTCAGACTTATTCCCTTGTTCCATCAACTAATCTTAATCTTATTCTTGGATCTTGTTCGTGATATTGATAAAATTAATCTTTTTATAGATTCTTCTAATTTATATGTATACTAAACTACTACAGTATCATAATTTTTTTTATTTCTATTTTTTTTCATTTTCTTTTAGTGTCTTCTTTGTTATGTTTCCTTTTCCTTTAGATGAATCTAAAACTCCAAAGTATATCTTTCCACGGGTCGAAGAAAGAAAGATACTTCGAATATTTTTCGATATATTTTTATCTGTTAGAAAAAAGAGAATTTTTTTTTTTCATTAAATTCAATACAATATTAAATAAAAAATAAATAAATAGGAGACTGGAAATGATAGTATCTTTCTCGCATCCATTCTCCATTACATTGTCAGAACAAAAAACCGACATGCACCTTCTTAGAAGTGTATGTGCTCCTTAGCTCCTTAGGCTTACAATGGCTCATTAAAAAGCTATTGTAAATCTCTCCATGAAGCCAAATAAGCTAACTCTTTCATATACCAGAATGGTCTCCGTGCTCCGTGCTCCAAAGCAACGATTATGCTTTTTATTTTAACACTTTCTATTATTTCTAAATTTTCAATTTTCTATCATTTTCCATCACAATTCCCAGCTTAACTAGAAAAAAAGCCTGTATATGGAATAATTTTTATAGGAAAACAAACGGCAAGTGTATGTGATTAACATAACTCAAACAAAATTTTGGAACAAATAGGTCTTCCCTCTTACAGTCATGTAAAACAAAGCATGAACACTGGGTGTAGCAGACACAAATAAATTACCTTGAATTAGGAAGCAGTATGAAGATTCAAATGCAAATATTTATGCTACAAAATTTATTTTTATTGGTAGGCATTTTTAAGTAAAAACACCATGTTCACAATACCTTTTAAATCTTAAGGAATTGGTGATGAAGTTCAATGGGAGCTACCATCCTCACTCCTTTCATCTACACTTGTACTATAGCGGTTATTGGGGCTCCACTGTGAGTGTCTATGTTCTTCCTTAGTAGGAGAGAACAACGGATCAAACGCATTATCCCCTCCTCCTTCCTTCTTCAAATTATCATCGATTCCAGCATAATCCAAATTTTGCAAAATATTTGGAATAAGAATACCACCATCCTTGCTAAGCACACCTCCCATTTCTATATCTAATTTATCTTTTGAGCTAACCATTCCTCTGCCAAACTTTTGATTTATGGATTCCATAATTGGATCAGCTTCTTCCACTACCATTCTCTGAAATTGATTGCTGAAGGAGGGGTCTTAGAGAGGAAGATTTCTTTAAGATTCTTCATTCCCGTTGTTAAATGGGTTTTCCTTCTTGTCATAGCGATAACGAAAGTTCTCATAAGTTGTCTGTAAATATGCAATGATCAGCAGAGAATATTACATTCTTTAGCAAAAGAATAAAGCGTAAATAAACATCATGTATATAAACAAAACAAGGTAGCATTGTGAAATAGGTTATCATGCATTTTGTGATTTTTAGCATGTCAAATAGGGGGATGTCATCATTTACTTTTTTCTAGAAGTTAGTAAACAATTTGCGTATCAATGATCTATTCTCAAGACATATACTTCACTTGGCAAAATATGGATGTCTATTCACCAAGAAGGAAAAAGATGCATCTAGCTGAAATCCAACATATATTTCTCGGGATCAAAATGAGCTTCAAAAACACTCACCCAACACAATAAAAGCACATATAGTGGTATGGAAATGGATAATAGGGGTGATGAAACCTGTTAACAGTAGCAATAGGACACCAATAATGCCTATGTGCACAGGGGGAACAAAATCATAGAAAAGTGCACAGAAAAATCAATGTGCCCAGATTTATTAATTGATTTTACGTTTTTTTTTTCGTAATTAATTAATTGATCTTTCTTTTGGATTTAGAAAATAGGCATGGATAAAAACAGGAACTGATTCTACTCCTTAACCATGAATTCAACCCATTCACATTGTTTTGGATTGGCAGACCTAGTAAACCTATAAAGTGATATTAGGGTTGTTCACGGGTCGTGTTGGGTTGGCCACTGACCCGTCGCCCAACCACCCATCTTCTGGTTTATTTAACACCAACCAATTCCAACCGAAGGTTAGTTCAAAACCCTCCGCACAAGGTAGATCGGTTTGCCCTTTTTCTCTTTCCATGCTCCTCATCATGCTCATTCCACGTAAGATTTTTTTTCTACACTTTAACTCAACCCCCTCTAAGCAAAACTTCTACCTTCATCCCAACCTACAAGTTCAAAGATATTGCTAAGGATCAAGGTGTAGATGTGTGATTCCAATCAATTTGAGTTGCGACCATAAGGCAGCCATCAGTATCCCACAGCCTATTCAACATTATATGACTAAGAAAACCAAGCTAGACATAGAGTTCAACAGGGAATAACCTTAGTTGCACGAAGCGGGAGCGGGAGCGGGGAATCGTAGTCATTCCAAGAATCGTTAATAGGGAGCGTTTGTATATATATTAAATAATATAATATATAAAAATATATTATAAGATTATATATATATTTTTTTCTCTAATGATATTGAAAATATGTTATAAATTTTAAAATATATATATATAAAAAATCATATGATAAAATATTATAATTATATACTTTTATTAGATTTTTTTCATTTATTATAAAATATTATATTATTTTTTTATTTTATATAATATTTAATTAATTAAACACAACATAAAAAATTGAAAAATAAATAACAAATAAACATTCATTTTTTGAGCTGGCCAACACGAGAACAAATTAGTTAGGTAGAATTTATATATATTTGTGCAATCACAACAGCAAGGCATATTTCATTAATTGTAAAAGACAAGCATTAAATCAAAAGTCATTTTGGCATTAAGACACAACTAGAATTACATGAAAAGATGTTAATTTATAATATAAAATCTATATTATATAAATGAAAAATAAGAAATTTAAGTATTAAAAGACTTTTCAGTCTCGAACGGAGAGAGAGAGAGAAAGACGAAGAAGAAGAAGAAGAAGAAGAAGAAGAAGACGCCTAATGAGAAGAAGAAGAAGATGCCTGCGAAGCACAAAGCTTGAGAGATGAAGATCAAAGCTTGAGAAGCAAATACATGGAAGAAGACAACGCGATCTCCACTTTTGTAGCCCTAATCGCAAGTCCAAATCAGGTTTTCTCTCTCTCTCTCTCTGTCTCTCTCTCTCTCCTTCTTCTTTGTTGTTGCTGTGAAACACAAATCCTTAGCTTGAGCGTTCCCATCCAATTAGATCTGCGACTCTAACACGATTCTTACTACAAATCGTTGAATCGCGATTCTAGACGAGAATCGTCTCCTCTTCTCACGATTCCTGCTACTAAGGGAATAACTAATACGCAAATTTACACCCCTTTTCAAAAGCCAAAGATGGGCAAGAAAGATTTCATGAATGAATGAAAGAGATTCCACTCTTCATCGTTTACTAAGCAAGTTGGCCACTCAATGCAGTCACGAACAAAGTCAAAGGGGAATGCTTTGAATTTGTCTCTATTTGTAGGGTACAATATAAATTATGCAACCTTGGGCATATTGCAAATAATTTTCCCTAAAATGATATGATTGGCACTTTTGGGACTTAGAGAGAATGAATATCTCTCTCTCTCTCTCTCTCTCTCTCCTCCCATCTTCCTCTTCTTTTTTCTCTTTGCCCAAATGCTAAACTGCATACACTTTGCATGGATGACTGTAAATATGTGTATAAGAGCAAAATATTTGCGAATAATATGCACATGCCTCATCATCCACAACAACAACAATAGAATGAAATAAATAAATAAAGAAGAAGAATAAGATAATTCCACATGATTTTGTGTTTCTCACACTTAATTCTAAACTATAGATAGCATTTTGAGGGTAAGAGGATCACCTGGTTCGTGCAAATCAGATAAAAATGAAAAACAGTGAGCCCACCAACAAACCAGACGGCTATGAAGCAATAAACTATTAGAGCAACTGATACGATATCTCCTGACATATTATTCAGTAAGTTGTTCTTCGGTCGCATGATATTTATCAATGAAAACGTGAAGACATATATGCACAACAAGGTTGATGAAGAAATAAACAGGATGAAGAATCGATAATTTCGCTGCAACAAATCGATAGGAAGACGTGGGTTAGTTTGTTCCCAACAGTTAGAAACAATTTTTCTTTAATGCAACAAAAAATTTAACCATTATGTAGTGATAGCATGCATTATCATTAAAGAAATGGTTTTAAAAACAACAGTGAAGCTTCCTAAACTATTTCCCAGTTCACCATTTCAAATGTACTAAATAATCTTTTAAGGGTTGTTTGAATTTTGAGTTATCAAAGAAAGAATATGTCAGATTGGGCCAGTTTTTGGGGTCCGGTGGATTTTAATGTACAAAGACAAGCCTACATGGTCATTCTATAGCTTGTGATGGTCTTTCCCCACCCTGTCCCGTATAGCTTGAGAAAATAAACACTGAGAAAAACAGTTATTTTATTGAGCCATTTCATCAAAGAAGTTATGTTGCGTACTTAACCCGCTTATTCATCACACAGAGAAAAAATTTAGGGATTCAATGGATAACAAGAAAATATGGCATGAACTCATTTGAATGCATATGCAAAATGCAATGAATTGGTTCGACTTTGGTGCAATGTCCAAATGCTTCGTTAATGTTTAAGCATAAAATCTGAGGCAAATGACTTACTATTCCAATACACTGACCCACCCACGGACAATGATGATCAAACCTCTCTACACAGTTGTTGCAAATGGAGCAATGAGAAGCACGTGGTGGACGATATAGCAAACAAGTGTCACAATACTTCACTTTAACTATGTGACCATTGATAAGTATATCCTTTGTTCGGGGTAATTTCAAATGAGGGGTTGCACAGTTGACCCATTCCATGGATGGGGTATTGAGGTCCAACGAGTCATCCAATTCAGGTGGCCGCGAGTTCCTTGGTACTATTCCAGGATTTCTTCCAGATGTCATAAATAGGAAAATCAAATTCTGCATATAAATATAAAATTTTAAAAAATAAACATAAATAAATAAACCATCAGGTCAAATTCAATCATCATCACTTAATCTAACACCAAATTTACCACACAAAAAAAAACATCATTATACTTACCAAGACTGTTAGTATAAATCCCACTAGCAGTACAGTATGCCCATATAAAGGTTCGGTTTCTCTAATCCCCATAAGCATTTTTATGCAGAATGTCATTGCCGGTGCCCCTATTAGGAATGTAGATAAAAATAGTGATGCCCCATCAGGACCAAAGATCAATCTTCCGCCACACAAAAATTTCTGACATAGATAGGAAAGAAAAAAAGAAACATGCTTCATCAGTGTGTTAGTCTGTAAAAAAAGTAAGTACAAATGCAAATTTTCTTTTTCATTCATTTTGTAAGAAATTTATCAGTCAAGAAAGGGGGTCTTATTTATTTATGTATTTGTTCAAAAAAAGCCTCTTTAACATAAACCATGACATAGCATAGCTTATTTGGGTTGTTTCCCTTACAAATGAAATGATTCATTCTCCTAAATCATTTAGGTGCTGGTTGGTAACGTCTTGTTTGTTTACAGAAAACATTAAAAATGTTTATGTTTATTTTTTGTAAAAACAAAAACAAAAAACATATTTGGTACACACGTGTTTTAAAAACTTGTTTTGAAAACAAGTGAGAGAGGCGACTGTTGAAGGTCAGAGATGGTGGTCGCCGGTGGTGGTTACTGACAAGAGGGGGTGGTTAAAGGTGATTGTTGATGATCAGAGATGGTGATTGGAGGAAGTGGTTGCCAAAGAAGGTCACCAACAATGGTGGTAGGAGGTAATGGTTAGTGGTGGTGATGATTGGTGCATGGTGGCTGGAGGGGGTAGGATAGGAGAACGAGGAAAGAATGAATTTTTTTTTCTAAACAAGTGAAACTTTTGTTTTTTTGGTGGTTACAAGGAATTTTTGTAAACTGTTTACAAGTTTTTGAAAACAATAACAGACAGCAAACTAGTTTTGGTCTACAGTTTTCAAATTTTTTGTAAATATAAACAGAAATTGCAAACATTAAGGTTACCGAATAGACCCTTATATCAATGTTAAGCTTTTTGTTGATCCAAAAGACAAGGAAGAAGTGAAGTCCAAAAGCACATTTATCAATTTAATTACTTAACATGCAGACAAAACAACAAATATAGTCCATAGCAGTAATAACTAGAAAAATTGAGAACAATGACCAGAAATGTGTACCAAAAGAAAACCCAGAGCAAAGTTATTTTCCACTTTAAAAAAAAAATCATTTTGAGATCGAATAAAAAATCATTCAACTTCTGAGAAACTAATGGCGCTTGTAATGAATCGTTGTCCAGATCAAATGCTTGTGGGTGGAGGAAAAGTATAATCAACCAACTACAGTAAATGATAATTCTATTCCCCGTAAATGTTTTCAAACAAGGAATGTTAATAACTAAACAAGGCATCATATTAATTAATATGCACCAAGAAATATATTTTGTCATCTATTGCTGGTAGAGATACAGGTAGAGGCAGAGGGCAAAAAGGTCATTCTAACACTGGTAGAGGCAGAGGGATGGATCATCTTAGAAATATTTCTTGCTAACAACTTGGAATTAGAAAAAAAAAAAAAAAAAAAAGCTCCAATGCATACTTTAGAGAGACACCATATCACTATTTTTTTTTTCCTCTTTTCATCCATCTTGATATGGACCTGCCGAGAAAAACTATAGCGAAAAAGAGGAAGAAAAGAAAAGAACTATCACTCAACATTACATTGACCTACATATTTTCACTAAATATAGAAGGGAACAAAGGAAATGAGATAGGTCTCATTGAAGAATGAGTCTAGGGTAACGAAGCAAAGATGAAGTGGGCTTCTAGTTGTTTTGCTTGGATAAGCATTGCCGCTCTTCTTTTCTGTTTGAAACATGCTCATCAAATTTGTGCCGCTACTTTCATATTAGACATAAAAGTGTACTTCAAAGGATTTGACTTTGAATGAATCCAAAAATGGTAACCCAAATAGCTCAAATTCTAA
Organism: Camellia japonica; assembly: GCA_030407325.1. Lineage (NCBI taxonomy): Eukaryota > Viridiplantae > Streptophyta > Magnoliopsida > Ericales > Theaceae > Camellia > Camellia japonica. Next base: position 30,132,412 of record JAPPVO010000017.1, read on the forward strand.
ATATTATTCACATTCAGTAAACTCCAAAAATGAAACCACTATCATATATGCTCAAAATAGTGGTATTTTTTATCTCCTTAACAACACTCAAAAAAAAAATTTGTATTTTTCTTGTCTCGGTAGCTTAGGTTGCAACATGCTTACACAGCTGGGGTTCATTGGCTATTAATCCTTTGACAAATGAATACCATAAATAAAAGGTAAAAATAGATGTTGCTCTATCCTAGTTGTCTTTTTCTTTTTTTTCTTTTTTTTTAAATTGACAAAAGTTTTGAATGTGCCATTGGAGTGTTCCGTATTAAACCAAACATATAACCAAATTTTTGATGAAACAAGAAAACAATATCAATATTTTGAAGAGGAATTATTACCAAAAAAGGCATAATTGGAGAGTTTAGCTATTTTCTTTCTCAATTTTGATACAAAAACAGAAAATAAATACCCATCAATGGTAAGATTTAACATAATTTATTGGCAAAGCCCATCTCTAAAAAATATTATCCATCTATATAGATTATGTCTGTGTCCGATTTTATGACCAGTTTGTGTGTTCCTAGACGTATTCTTTCTTGATTCGGTACCCACTATAAATCTATCATCAGCAATCAAATGGAAATTATAAATCTAAATCAAAAACAAAAACAAAAAATGAAGATAGAGAGAAGCTTACATTGCGGCCCTTCCAGACTTGATAGAGCCTCTTGGATTTGGGAGGGTCTGTGCCTTCTTCAGAGGAAGGACCCGAATTCTGATTCTTGATCTCACCCATTAATGCTTTTTAATTTTTTACCCCTTTTTATTTCCTTTTGGTTTTGATTTTTTTCAAAAAATTATTCAAAAGCAATGCCCATGAATGATGTATTCAAAAATCAAAATCAAAAAGTTGAATTGATGATGTGAAAGGGGATGGTTTGGGGGCAATCAAACCAGGGAGAGGAAGAAAAAGGCTCTCCCCTTCGTTTTTGGATCAAAACCAGCTTCCCCTGTTGTTCTCCATTCCCTCTCTTCTCACAAATTCAACCCCCAACAACATGTCCTCTTTACCCCTCTCCCTCCCTCCCTCCCTCCCTCCCTGCCCCTCTCTCCAAATTTCTCTCCCTCAATGTTTCACTCTCTCTCCTCCCAAACCATCCAAAATAAACCCATGAATTTTTCCACCTGTCTCACACAATTTCCACCAATATTTCAAGTCATTATTTATACAAGTATATATTGCAATATTGAAATTTTTAACTTGCATAGGCATTTTTTTATTTTTTTAACTTTTTTTAAGTCATATTATTCCTCTATCTTTTTTTTATATTTTTTCATAAAAAATTAAAATATATATTTATTTAAATTATTCCAAACACCCTCATAATAACACAATTTTTTTTTGAGGAGCGTGATGCATATTGTGTGAATATAATAAGTTGTAATTGTTTTATTAAAACAATTTGTTATATGGCTCATTACAAGTAGCAATTAACATTTATATAATGTTCTTTATATAATTATTTATTTCTTATAATAGTTCGTAATTTTTCTTTTAGAATACAAGTCATAAATTCATTAATTTTATCGTGAAGTGACATAACAAATAACACAAACATTCCTAATATTCATTGCAAATAATTATAACTTTTTTATAAATATATCTCTTTTTAAAGTGGATTTTCATTAATTATCAACTGTATACTTTTATTAGCATAGCCAGCTTATAAACTAAGACCAATGAATTAGCTTAATAAATGAGATGTTCTTTTATCAAGTATTGCGTTATTCTTTCAGGATTCGAATGTTATCAATATTGTATGATTTTAAAGAATCAAATGTTGATTTGTGATTTCACTATGCAATGAAATTACGAGTTCAAGTTTGATTTTATATTTACAATATTGACTCAGTTAGTAAGGTCTCTTTTGACATGTAGGTTATAAGTCAATTTATTAACTTTTTGACTTTTTTTTATCGCATCATCTCTCTATTTTTTATTTTATTTTATTTTTAAAAAAAAAACACAAAAAATTAATTTTTAACTAATTTTTCAAAATAAGCCTTAGTGTTCGGTTATATTAACATAAAATGATAACTTACAAATGTAATCTTGACAATTTTTTTATAAATATTTAAATAAAAATAATATTTAGCAAAAAAATATAACTCTCTGTAACCAGAACATCTAGACCCCAACGGTTGCCTCCGAGAATCCATATAATTTGAGCAGACTTTGCGCGGGGAAGGTAACAATGTAGTGTAATTTGCAAAAAGGTGCCTTAGTTTATGCATTTTTGCAAGTCGGAACAAAATTTAAAATTTAAAGTTTGTGGGAACAAATTAATTTTTAGATGTCTGTGTTTTCATTCACACGCTCACAAAGTGCGTAAAAATATTTATTTTAAGTTTTTGCAATCACGGTTTCTTATTTTTTAATTTGGCAATTTTATCATTTTATTTTTTCCTAATACCTTTGTTTTGTACGCAATATAATTTTTCCAATGACTAACTATATGAGTTGTTATTGCTTAAAAAAAGAAGTTAATTTTTTCAATGTGGAAACGACTATTTATATAAGTTATTATATTTTAACATTGACGAAAAATTATAATTATAACTGAAAATGAAGGTCAAAATACTTGATGGGAAGTGGTGGTTGAGCAGCGCTGATGAAGGCCCCAGTGGGGTCACCCCCACGACCCCCACTATTTTTTCATTGGTCAGCCTTTTTTTTCTTTTTTCTTTTTTTATCTTTTCTTCCAATCACCAACCCCCACGTGGGAGTAGGGGGTGGTGGGAGTGAGGGAGAAAGGGGGTTTGGGGCATTTTCCGGTGATTGAGATGGGAATAGACTTGACGATTGATTTTGATATTAAGTAATGAGTCTAAATAAATTTTATGAAATGTGAAATAAGTTGACAGAAATATTTATAGCGATTACATAAATGCTACTAATATTATTCTAAAAAATTCATAATTTCTCAGTGTGTGAGCTCCCATGTATGTGCACAATTAATTTAGACAATTAATTGTGCACATAGGCATTTTCTATTTCTATCGCCACATATCAAGATGATTAGATGCTCTACAAAACAATGTGCACATCAATTATCATATATCATAATTATATGGCAATTAGAGTTTTATAATTATAAATCATATTAATAGTCATTTTAACTTCCAATAAATTGATATAAAATACATTATTATATAATGTTTATATAAAAATTATGTTTGTATTTGTCTAATATTGTTTCATAAAATATTAATATCAAAATGACAAAATTTAGTATTTAAATCAATAACTATCAAATTGAAGTACCGTATGAACTTATTATCGCACAATCAACCTAAGACAAAAGGGTGACATTAAAAGTATAGAACTTTTATTACAAGAGGCAAATTGAGATTCATTATAAAATCTAGTGTAGCTAACTAAAATTTATAAGTAAATTACACTAACTTTTATTGAGGATTGAAAAAAAAATTGTTGAGGCCCATAAATTTGGCATGCTTATGATGAAATTTCGTAACATTTTAATTCATATAATATTTTATTATTATTATCAATATTTCGTTAATAGTATAAATAAAAATAATAATATTATTCTCTATTGTATATTGAAATATATATTTTATTATTATTTATTCTTTTGTCTACGAATATTTATATTAGTTCCATTTGCTTTAATTAAACTAAGGAGGGGTTGGAAATAATGTTTTTAGTTATTTTTTTTATTTTTTTCACATTTTTATAATTTTAAAAAAAATTGATGCGTTTAATAATTGTTAATAAATTTTGTTTGTTTGTTAGTGAGAAAGTTAATTTTGTTGTTTTTAGCAAAAACAAAAAAAACTTTTATTTTTTTAACCTTAATCAAAAAGCCGAACCTCAGATTAACTTGGACACATAAAAAATTATCAACATCCAGAAAGTCTTAAGATTCTGTAAGTAACTCAGTGAATGCTTCCTAAGAAGGATTTGGAAGAATAAAATGAATTACCAATAACTGCACTAAATAGAAATACGAGCAAAACATTCATTCCTAGTGCTCTTAAAAAAAATAAAAATAATAAAGCCAAACTAGACTTAAAAGGGATATTTGTGTAATTGCAAAATTTATGAAATTTATTGTATTGCTAAGGTTGTTTGGGGAATTAATTTTTAGGTAATTTTTTTAATTTTTTATGAAAAAAATAGGTAAAAAATAAAAAGAATAATTAATTTTTATGTAATGACATTTTAAAATTTTTTTTTTTTGACTAAAATAATAAATTATCAAAATGAATCTTAATAAATTCGAGGAAGAGTGATACCTATTGTTTATTCAAAATTTTATCAACTTATTTAACTAACAGCAATGATTCAGACACTAATTTTGGTACTTTAATGGAGCACTAATGACATGGCAATGAACAAAAAAAATAAAAAAATAAAATAAACCAAGACCAAAACATCACATCACTGTAGGTGGAGTCCACTGTTAACTCATTAGAGTTACCTTTAAAGCTAAAAAATTAGAGATCCAAAGTATTTTTCTTTAACTAAAGACAAACGACACCTAAACAAAAGTTGATGCAATTATTTTAAATTTTTGTAGTGATTTTTTTAAAATTTTTTAATTATTTAAAAAATAAGAAGAAAAGAAGAGAAGAAGAAGTAGTTGCGAATTCGTCGTGGAATTCTATCAGACGACAAAGATCAAAAGGCCAATAATCGTTTCATCCAAAGAAATGTACCAGATTATTCAGATCGAAAGGCCAGTAATCGTTCCATCCAAAGTTCACATGAACTCAACCTCAAGTGATCATCTCATTGTAACAATTGTAAAACAACAGAACCGCAGAGAATAGAGAAGAGCGTGCCTCTCTGACAAAACATAAAGTTAGAGAGATTCGAATTCACTTCCTCTCTCTCTAATTTTTTTTTCATTTTTCTGGCTTTTCATTTTCGTCCTTCGAAGATCTGCTTTCGTTTTGTTCTGATGATTTCAACTTGTCTGATCCGAATGGTAAAAATCTCTGCTTTTTTCTATCTTCATTTGTATCCGTATTCAAGTTTTCATAATTTCATTTCATTTTCTACATAAAACGATCAATCTCTTTTTGTTGAATGTTAGCTAATTTTCTTCAGATCTTTGTGTTTTTCTTGCTTTGTCTTGTATAATTTCTCGTCCACACTCCATTTCATCACTCTTACTTGGTGGTTTTTCTAGGGTTTTAGCTAATTTTTGGGGATTGTTCGTTTATCTCTGATTTTGCTTCTATTTCTCAGCATAATCTCTGCTTGCATGTTGCAGGAAGCAGATTCTACTGGATTTCAGGTTCAAATTCGTGTAATTTTTGTTAGTTTTTGCTAATTCCGCTCTTAATTTTTGTGGGTAATACTTCAAATTTAATCTCTTGTTTTTATTTGTGTTTTTTTTTTTTTTTATTAATTTTTAAAACCAGATCTTTTTGGTGTGTAGATGTAGCTGTTGTATGGAGTAGTAGAAGCAGAAGAAGAAAATGAAATAATACAAGAAGGTGAAAAAAGTTTGGTACTTTTCTGGAATTTTGTTTGTGGGCTTGTAATTTAAGTGGCTTTAAAGTGTGTTGTGATTAGTAATGGAACAGGGTTTAGGTTCAGAGTCTATTCCTACATCTGGTCTTTTGATAAGTCTAGGGTTTTGACTGTAAGGCCGTTGCGATGTCTTGTTCCGATATTCCCGTCCCCACCTAGTGCTTCCAATTTTTCATCCCCTGAAGCTGCCCCCTTTTTGTGTGTCCCTCCGACCGGTCCTTTTCCACCTGGGGTTGCTCCATTTTACCCTTTTCTCATTCCAACCGAGTCTTCTGAACAGAACCCTCAAACCCCATTCGGTGGACCTAATCGCTTTAACAATACAATTCAATCACCTGTTCCCATAACTTCATTTAGAACACCAGCAGCGCGAGCTGCAAATGGAGGCACTGGGTCATCCAAAAGGAGTTCTGGAAATCGTACATCCGGTTTTCAGTCACAACCAGATGGTATAGACATGGATGAAGATGGTTATAGTGACTCCCCAAATCATAGTGACCAATATCTGAGTGGCTTCAGTATGCACGTTACTGATGCAGAAGATACTAGTAAGATGGCCAAGAAAAAAGGGAATTCCCAGAAGAGGACAAAGACCGGCCGGTTGGTCGCAAGGGATGTTGATATTGATGCAGTAGCCAATAATTTCCTGATGTCATTCAATCTCTCAAGACTTGATACTGTTAGACAAGCTGATGGTGACAGGGAGTCAATTAGATATATTCTCATGATATATAATTTGCTCCGGAGAAGATTACCCAAATTGAAGACAGGAAGGAGGCAACTCCAGGGATTACAAGACGCCCGGACTTAAGGGCTGGTACAATATTGCTGAATAAAGGAGTTCGAACAAACATCAAGAAGAGGATTGGAGCAATACCAGGGATTGAAGTTGGGGATATTTTCTTTTTCAGAATGGAGTTGTGCTTGGTGGGTTTGCATGCTCCTTCCATGGCTGGGATTGATTACCTGAGCCTCAAGGTTAAGGATGAAGAGCCTATAGCTGTCAGCATTGTTGCATCTGGAGGATATGAGGACAATAATGAGGATGCAGATGTCTTGATTTACAGTGGCCAAGGTGGGAATATGAACAGGAAAGATAGATTCATAAACATAATGGATCAGAAACTTGAGAGGGGTAATCTTGCCTTGGAGAAGAGCTTGCATCGGGCTAATGAGGTAAGAGTTATTCGGGGTGTGAAGGATGCATTAAATCCAACTGGGAAAATCTACCTCTATGATGGCCTTTATAAAATCCAGCAGTCCTGGGTTGAGAAAGGGAAATCAGGCTTCAATGTTTTTAAGTATAAATTGGTTAGAGTTCCTGGCCAGCCTGAAGGGTTTATGCTGTGGAGATCAATTCAACAATGGAAGGAAGGCATAACTTCAAGGGTTGGGGTTATCCTGCCCGACCTTACTTCAGGGGCAGAAAATTTACCAGTTTCTCTTGTAAATGATGTAGATGATGAAAAGGGCCCTGCTTATTTCACATATTATCCCAGTCTCAAGTATCCAAAACCCGTTAATTTGCCACAACCTTCTGTGAGCTGCACTTGCCGAGGTGGATGTCAACCTGGTGACATCAACTGCCCTTGCATTCATAAAAATGGAGGGCTTCTCCCTTATACTGCACTTGGAGTTCTTTTGAGTTATAAGTCTTTAATTCATGAGTGTGGTCCGTCATGTTTATGCCCTCCAAACTGCCGCAACCGAACATCCCAGGCAGGTTTGAAAGTCCGGCTCGAGGTGTTTAGAACAAAGGATAAAGGTTGGGGTCTAAGGTCATGGGATCCCATTCGTGCAGGAACTTTTATCTGCGAGTATGCAGGAGAAGTCATTGATATATCCACAGCAGAGGAGTTTGAGAGGGATAATGAAGATAACTATATTTTTGATGCAAATCGCACCTGTGAACCATTAGAGCTTATGCCTGGCAATTCTGGCGAGTCTCCGAAAATCCCATTCCCCCTTGTTATAAGTGCAAAAAATGGTGGGAATGTGCTAGATTTATGAACCACAGTTGTACTCCAAATGTTTATTGGCAACCCGTTTTACGAGAAAGTAATAATGAATCCTATGTCCATATTGCATTTTTTGCAATCAGTCACATTCCTCCCATGCAAGAGTTGACATATGATTACGGGATAGTTCAGTCTGGCAAAGCAGAAGAGAGGAGGAAAAAATGCCTTTGTGGATCATTGAAATGCAGAGGTCATTTTTATTAATGGCTTTTTTTTCCTCTTCATGAAGTTGATTGAGGATGGTACTAGCTAATTTGATGCCTGTAGGTAAGGTTGGACATACCCTACTTGCTTACTTTGAGATTTCTTTGTCCATTTTGTTTTTCTTGCTTAATGATTCTAATGCCCATAATTTTAAATGAACCATGCTTATTATAATTGTTTTCAAATAGACAAGTGTTTACAAATTTCTTTGTCAGAGCCAAAATGGGAACTGGTGTTATTGATATATTTATTCATTAGTGCTTGCGTGATAAAGTTATTTGGGTTTTGCAATTATATCATAGTTAAATTAGGTGTAGTAATACTAATAATTTTTTAACCATAAGAACTTCGAAAATGATTGAAGAAAAGATAGTAATATCCCCTCCCCCCATGCTGAATTGATTTACACCTGGTAAACACTTGCTGGTTTGAATTTCTTGCTTTGAATCTGAAATAAGTTTTTCTTTGGTTTTAGTTTGATTTTAGTGGTGGACTCCCTTGGGGTTTGAGTGATTCTGTGTTATTAAAAAATTATGCACTTATTTTCTTCATTTGCCTTTTATTTTCATTAGCCTCAACAAAATGGTATCTTTGCTTTTGATTATTGTTGTTATTGTATACATATTGCATAGTGTAAAAATTAGTACATATATATGGATCATGTTTAAAACTAAGCAAAAAACCCACAAAATACTATATGGAACCCACTAAATGTGATTATGAAATATAGGTAAATTTTCTCTAAGTAATGGCTCCAGTTGGTTTAATGCGAAGACGTAAAAAATTCATGGCTCCAGTTGTTGCCACCGTTATACTGTGGTCGTTTTACATTGCAACTGTCAGCGTCATGTTATTGTTTTGGCAATTGCTACCCATTATTTAAAATTTGCATAAAGTACGGAAATTCTTGAGTCTTGATTGGATGGATATACCAGAAAACGACTACGATACTCAGTTTGCCTTGAGTTATTTAAAATTACGATTACGATATTCAGTATGCCTTGATATTTATAATTCAGTCGCAAGTTTAAGCAATTGTGTGGGTCCTTTATCCTACCTTCATCACACAACTCAACTCAGTCCTCAACTGCATTTTCTACATTCTCAAAACTAAAAACATCATATTTACTTGAGAACCTTGAGGCCCTAGATTTTGCATTGAGATTATATTATTTGTAAATTGTAACTACTAACTAGCTAAAAGCTCGTCAGTCCATTTCTTTGCAACAGACACATGTTAGATGATACCTTTTCATTTTATTGGCGTTAAAAGAGAATATATTATTAATTGCATATTTATCACTTTCTTGATGTTGCATTATAACAAGATGATCATACTTGTCAAAATTACTTTCTCTTTTATGCTCAATTGCCCTTTTTTATGGCCCCTTTTTTTTGTTGCTTCAGCTGATCGGTAGTTTATGGTTAAGAAAGAGCTTCAGGATGAAATGCATGCCTTCTGTTCTTAATGCATTGCCCCAAGCTGTCTGGTATTACAGGTATGCCAGAAAATGTTTCCCTGTTTGACTGTAACATATGATCTCAGGACTTATTTGGCGTTACCTGTGTTATGTACTTTTATTCCAAAAATGTAAGATTGAACTTTTAAGTGTCAGAACTCGTTTTAGTTCATGGAGCTTCGTTCATGTCTCTGCTGATCTTTTTAGTTTGGAGTGACTTGCTTGAATTATCTGGTTGTAATTTATTTGCTGTAGTCTGTAGTTTACATTTTTTCTTATTATTATATATAAAATACAAAAAAAAAGGCATCAAGAGGTTGCCATCAAAATTACATAGGATGAATAAAAAGTAGCAAGCGAAACAACCTATGTCAACTATTTACTCCAAAGTTTCTACAAAATTCAAAAATTGGTTCAAGAACAATTTGATACTACTCGAGACTCAAAAAGTGGTTAAAAAAAGTGGTGTATTTTGTGTAGGTGGGATGAAGAAAATATTGACCATCTTTTCTTACATTTTCTCATCCCATGACCTCAACATATAGACTATTTCATATGGTGGATGTGGATTGAGTGGCCCCTCCCTCTTATATTCAGATGCTATTGATTAATTAAAGTGGATTTGGTTCCAATAAAGAAAGCTCAAGTTGTTTGAGATTGTCATTTTTGCTGTATTTTGGGAAATTTGGTTGGAGAGGGATGTAAGGGTATTTGACAACGAATTTGAGAAATTAGGGGTGAGATGGGATAAAAGAAGTCTTGTCTTCTTTTTAGGGTTCAGTTTTCATCTTATTTTAAGGGGAATCCATTCTTTTTTATTGGTAGAGATTGGAGGATGGTGTGTCTTATGTAATTTCCAGTGCCCGCCGTTCTCCATACCCTCTAAACCAGCCAATCCCAAGTTGTGAAGTGTTTCACTTTCTTATTGATAAATCAATGTCTTAAAAATCTATGTATGAAAAAGAACAACGAGAAAGTTATACCATCCAACCGTTGAGGCTTGCTGATTTTGATGAAGGTTCTTAATTGTAAAAAAGGTTGGGATCTTTCAGGCTGTGTTTAGATGGATCATGGATGTGGAAAGGGAAAAGAAAAAGGAAAGGAAATGGAGAAAAAAATTAGTTTATATTTCATTCATATTTTCCTCACATTTTCTTCTCTTTTTTCAAATTCCTATCCAAATCCATGATCTAAGCATAGGCTTAGGGTTTCCTCCTTTAATGCCTTTGATCTGAGCACTAATTCCTTCCTTCTAGTCAGTACTGGCCCTTCGTCTTCCCTCTACTAAGGTAATGTTCTCTTCATCTCCTAGTAATGTGCATCCCTTTGATGGGTGCAGACTTTGTTATTTCATAATAACAATGGAGTTACTAGCCTCGGTTATCTTGGACCTTATAGTACTCTCTTCACAATGTATTGTCACCTACAATATATGTTCGCTACTTGATCACTTAGTTAAGTTAAAACACGGAGAGTAATGCATATACTTTCTTCCCACTTCGATGTAATTTCCAGATTGACTGCTACAGATTTATAGAGAATTGAGCATGGTCCTGCCATCCAAACTTTAGCCTTTAATTGTGTTTTGTCTTGAAAAAGTGAGAGAACAGTGTTCTGCTCTCATTGCTATATTGCCACAATTATTGTTGTTTGAATCTATGATTAATGGATGTTTTCTTCGTCATGCAAAATGGTTCTATGGATGGAGAAAGTATTGGTAAAAAAAACTAGAAATTGACATTGCTATTATTATGTTGCTGTGAACCATATTATTCATCATGCTCTCGATTTATTAGTCGACGTGCTTAGTGAAATTCACTGGATTGCACCACATTTTCCCTGTATAGGCATTATTTTGTATTTTATTTTTATTTTTCTTCTGATTGGATTGGTAGTTACTTTGTTGATTGCAAAATAATTTTGAATCAGCATTTTGTTGGTAGATCTCCTTGCACTGTGTTTAGTTGGAGGATTTGGAAAGGGACATGGAAAGGGAAAAGATAAGTGAAATGTGAAGAAAATATACTTTCATTTCATTTAGTTTCACATAATTTTTTTTTTCTTTCCAAATTCTTTAACCAAACACAACATTAGTGAATGGGGTGTACGTTTATGCTTACAGTTTTATGTTTATGCTTACAAAAAAAATTGGAAATTGTGAACAAAAATTAGTTTGGTATCTATTCAACCCAATTAATAAAAGATCACATTATTCACACCAATCAATTAAATTTTTTTTTTTCACAACTACCTACTTAACTGACAAAATTATTTCGATCATACTAATTTTTTTATTTCATAAAAAAAATTAAAGAAGTCACTAAAAAGTCAAGTTCTTACTTGTTGGGTAGGGGTGTGCACAATGTGGTTTGGTGTAATTTTAGAAAAAAATTATAATCAAATTATGGATGGCTGATTGACAAGTGTGCTATATGTAACCAAATTAGAGTTGGGGAGGTTTCAATCTGTTAGTTGCATGAAAAATAATCTTAAATAATTATTAAATATTTGCATAATATAATACTAATTTGCATTTTTTTTTTATATACAATAGTAATTGATTTTACATGCTCTTTTCATATATATAATCAAAGTTGTTAATCCTGTACCGGACAATATTGTTTTTTCAATTGGTACAGTATGTATGTTTCCAAGTACGCTTTCGTATTTATCTCAAAAATATTATATATGTATAAAAAAATAGTCTAGTAGTAAATAATTTAAGCATATAATTTAACAATCAAAAGTTGTATTTTCTGTTTCAATGATCAGTATAGATTGAGCAATTTTAATGGATTAAACAATATTTTAGACATTTCTATTGTTGGGTATGCTATGCCCACTTGTTCGACCCATTTCTCTCACCAAATCCCACAAGTACAGGGACAGTGTGCAATTCTGTAAGCTTTTTTCCACTTCACTAACAGTATGTACTTTGTGTTTCAATTTTATTAAATATTTACAAAATAAAAAATGTTTGGTAACTCAAATTTGTATAGCCCGAATGGTTCAAATGTTTTAAAACGACGTTGTTTTATTTCTAAAATGATGTCGTTGTCGTTTTGGGCTATTCAGGTCATGAAAATTTAAGCTACTAAGTATTGTTGTTACAAAATTATAAAGTGCGCTTCATTAAAATATCAAAGGAACCAAATAATTTCTTTGTCTCAAGTTGCACATAAGTTTGGTGTGGAAAATTTTCCATTAGGACAACATGCTAGTACTAACATGTTAGAGTAACTCCAATGACAAATGTTATTATAGCATTGTCATTGTTATAATTTGTTGTCAAATTCTAGCAATGGTGTTTTAATGGTTCCCAATCATTTTGGCAGACCATTTCAACAAACGCATAGAGGAAGAAACGCAAAAATTAGTCCACCAAACATCTGGGCAAATGTTCGGTGAACCAATTTTTGCGTTTCTTTGACACAGATAACCGCTGTCATTTCTCAAATATAGTAGCTGTTATAAAGTGCTATTGAAGCTCATTGTATTGGTGGAGTTGCCAAATTATGGCAGTAAGAATTCCAATGACAAGTCATTGTAGTTGTTCTTACATGCCCACAACATCCTATTCATAATATTAATTTGGATAAATTATATTTATCTCTCCTGAGGTTTCTGACAAATACAGAGACCTCTCCAGTAATTTTAATAATTACAAAAACTTCTCCTACTTTAACTGGTAATATCAAGATTCTCCTAATCTATCAATTTTACACAAACGGCGTTACTTGCCTATACAAAATGATCATATTACCCCTTTATTTGAGCACAAAAGGCGAAAATACCCTTTGATCTTTTCCAGTTTTGTTAACCCCACCATATAGAAAATGATTTTTTTTTTTTGTTCTCTCTCATCAGATCCAAATGCAAGAGAGAGAGAAACTCTTCCTCGTCGGCGCCATTGGGGCATCATCTTTCTCTTCCCCTTTCCACCGTCCGTCGTATGTCGTCTGCCACCGCTATCTTTCCTCCTTATCCTCTTTCTCTTCTTCTTCCTCCACTTCCTTTCCTCCACTTCTTTTCCTCTGCCATCTGCTGCACGCTTTTTCTCTCCTCCTCCTCTTCTTCTTCTTCTTCTTCTTCTTTTTTCGAACCCTAGCCCTAGATCTATAGTTTTCAGAGTAGTGGTTGGCGGTGATGGTAGCAATGTTGGGTCGCAATCTGTGTTGCGATCGGAAGTAGAGGAAGAGAGAGAGAGAAGGAGGACGAATGGCGGAAGAAGGAAAGGGGGAAGATGAGAGAAGAAGCCTGGAAGAGGTGGTGGGTTCAGAGAGACCCAATTTTTGCACTATAATCTAGTACCTTATTTGTTTTGGGTAACAATGGATATATGGTTTGATTTTGATTTTGCACTATTTTTTTTTTTTGAGGTGATGTTGATGGTAGCTATCCAACTTCTCACCCGCGTAATTATGGATTAAGGCTTGAGTTGAGTATGAATATCGACCTTTTTACCTATTCAATTTTTTTGTTTTTGGTTTTTGGTTTTGAATGCCCGCAACTTTCTTCAATATAACATCCTGGATTATTAAATTGGGTTGTTTGACAGTGTCTCCATGTGGGTTTGAGTTTATATTCAACAGAGGACTCAAGTATGAAAATCAATATGTATATGACTTTGGGTCATGTGATTTGTGTTGTTTTAGCTTTCACAGTTAGCTCTCTCATTGACATAATCAGAAGGAACAAATTTGTTTAAATGCATGTTTCTTTTTTCTTCTTCTTTCTAGATATTTGGGTGACTGACTTGGTTTTTCATATCTGAAAAGTGAAAAAGAAAAGATTATACATCAGTGGATTGAATTTGGATCTATTAGCTATTCTTTAATATGGTGGGTTTTGTAGTCGTGGTGCTTCTTTTCTTTTATTTTCTTTTCTTTTTAAAATTGGGAGGTGTTTAGGTGGTGAGTTTGTGCAGTGGTAGTAGTGGTGGTTTGGGGGTTGTAGAGTTGGTTGAGCTTGAGGTTTGGCTGGTGACGTAGATAGGCTACTAACAATAATGGCCATGTTATGGGTGTTGTGTTGCTGCTTTTATAGCAGTGGTAATTATGAGTTCTTTTTTTTTTTTTTTTCTCCAAGGGAAAGAATAAAACTTAATGAGATAGGATTAGGTATTGTAAGGTCTACGTTTGGTATATATAGATGGATTCAAGACACTGAGGTCATTATCGGCATTTTAGAATTTATCTTTGATGACATCAACAGTTTCCATGAGTTGTGTGAACGAAAGTAAGAAAATAGGAAAATTTTGATATTATCACTTAAAGTAAGAGAAGTTTTTATAATTATTGAAACCACATGAAAAGTTTTTGTAATAATTGAAAGAAAAATGCTTGAGACCCCTTTTTTTTTAGAGACTTCCACAACCCCTTTGGATTTCAACCGTTAATGTATATGTGGACCCACTCATGTATGTGTGGGACCCACATCATCAATGATTAAGATTTAAAGGGGTTGTGGAAGTCTCTAAGAAAAAGAAGTCTCAATCATTATTGTAATTGAAATCACATAAGAAGTTTTTGTATTTATTAAAAACTTTAAGGGAGGTAAGTGTAATATACCTTATTAATTTAATGTTTTGTTTTCCGAGAATGGAAAAAGAAATTCCGAAAATATCATTTAAGACCAGATTGCACATATCATCATTTTAGTACCCACCTTGTACTTTCATAGGCGGCTAACCCATATCTATGCGTCCGGATCCTCTAGGGTGATTCCCTGAAGTGATCCTCTAGAGTGATAATTTAGGATGCGACACGTGTCCAATTAATGAAATCAATGGTTGAGATGTTCCCTCTCCAAACGACGTCGTTTTGGTTTTGATTTTTTTTTTTTTTTTTTTGTTTGCAGATCGGGAAGGAGGAAGAATGGGTTGGTTAGAGAGAGAGTCTCCTCCTTCTCTCTAGAACCAGACCCAGATCTGCAGAAATCATGAAATTTTGGTTCCATTTTGCTTCCATTCATTCCACTTCGGTTATGTTACTGCTTCCATTTTGCATCAAAATTTCCTCCTCCATTTTGATCACAAGCCTAAATCATGGCTGATCACAAGCCATGATCAGCAGTAACATATATATATATGCATATATATATATATAGAGAGAGAGAGATGATCAAACCCAACATAGCAAAAGATGGAGGAAATGGATTTGCTAAAACAGAGCTTTTCCCGAGATGATCAAACAAGTTTATATATATATATATATATATACATAGCAAGTTTATATATATATATATATATAGAGAGAGAGAGAGAGATCAAATGGTGAAGCAATCTTCGTATGTCCTTTGAATTCCTCGTAAACTAGTGAAATACACAACAATTCGATCTTCCGTACCCTGTAACCGAATCGAAGAGTTGGGTACCAATGGAGAAACCAAAGAATCGGAACCCAATGATTTTCCTGATTTCAATTTACTCGGAGATGGAAACTGAGTCTGCGGTTGTGAACCGTCTAGAACCGAGGTTGGGGATTTGGTGGATTCGAATATGCTGCAGAGCTGTCTCACCTTTCCTTTGATCGAATTCTTGGCCGATTCAAACAGTGAATGAATTTTCTTGATCGATCACAGAAAAAAAAATTGAATCTTTTGATCTTCTATGATCAGGGTTTCAAAATAATAGAAAAGAAATTATCAAAAAATTTAGGGTTTCTGAGGCTGTGGAATTGCAGAGGTGAAAGGCTGATTTTTTTTTTTTTTTTTTTTTTTTTGAAAAAATCCTCAGCCGTCCGATCTCCACTTTAGGAGATCACTCTAGAGAATTCACTCTAGAGGATCCGCTCGCCATATCTATCCATTGATAATATAATAATTGCACATATATCCTATCACCAAAGCAACTGAAGTCAGAGCATAGTGGGGTCCATCAATTTTTTAATTTATTTATCAATTAATAAAAAAATATTTTATAAATGGGTGTAATTGTTTTTTTATTTAATTTATATATGATATTGTAATAAAATCCAATAAATCTCAGTCATAGTGACAAATATCAAATACAACATATAATTAATATAAAGAAAAAAAATTTAAAAATATTTGGTGAATAAGGTTTATAAGCAAATAAAAATATTTGAAATATTGACGTGTTAATGCTTGTTAATGAAGTGTAGAAGTTTTGGCTAATCAATGTTAAGATCAAACAATTTTTAATAATTTAAAATTTCAATATAAATTTCATATTTTATTTAAATATATACTGTTATTAATTACTGCATTATAAAGGGTGATTAACATTCCCATTTATAAAATATAGAAAGAAATCCATTCAATGTTGCAATTACAGTTTAACAATACATTTTAAACGAATCAATAATTAATAAGAAAAAATAGTCTCACAATAAAATATAATAAATGATTTTTGAGTTTGATAAGAATGGGCCACCTTTCAATCATGAGGCTACAAGTGCAGCCAAAAATAGGAACAATGTTTTTTGGGTGGAACAATGTTATATACACATAACTCATACAAAAAATATATATATACTCTCATAAAATTTAATCAGTGTATTTGGTTTGAATTTTTTGGATTAAGTTTTTTAAAAATTGAATTTTTTTATTTTCATGTTTTTTTGTTTTTATTGAATATTTTTTAAATTTTAAACATTTTTTTTTACTTTTTTAGATGCACCTTACTTAAATATATCTAAAAAGTAAAAAATTTGTGAAAAAATATTTTAAAAAATTAATAAATACAAAAAAATATAAAAAAATGTACTGAATTCTTATATTTTTTTTTATATTTTTGGTATTTAGTGAATTTTTAAAAGATTTTTTTTACAATTTTTTTACTTTTTATGTGTATTTATGTTAGGTGTGTCTAAAAAGTAAAAAAATACTTAAAATATTAAAAAAAATTCAATAAAAATAAAAAAAAAAAAAATAAGAAAGTAGAATTTTTTGAAAAGTATTTTTTAAAAAGTAGAAACAAGCAAGGTGAATATGTTTTTTATATTCATCTAAAATATGAGTGTCACTGTTAAAATTTTGAATCAAATATTATTTATTTAAAAACTATTATGTGCATGAATGTTATGTATGAATTATCTGACATATTTTTACTGTTGGGCTACCACTTTTAGTGTAGATTCTTGCAAAATTAAAAATTAATAATAAAAAACGAGAAGCTAAAAGTATTTATTTTTTGGTTTTTAATAAGAGTGGTATTATTAGTATTTCATGAATTGTTTTTAATCTTCCATTTCTTTGGGCTCTTATTTATAAATTTTAAAACTCTCAAAATTTCTTTCCCTCCAAATAATACGAAAATTATCTTTATGAAAACATTTCACCCATTGAATGCACACCCCCCACACCTCAAAAAAATCCATTTTCTAAAAAATCTTAACAAAACCCATCAAGAAGAAGAAGAGCCAATGTGATTACTGTCTCTACTACCTCATCCACAATTGTCACAGTTGGTATGTTATCTCTATATATATATATATAATTTCTTAGTTTTCTCGTAATAATTTCTTCTCTTGCAGGCAAAAAAATTATAATAATTGGTTTTGTTGATTTTGTCGATAGATATTATAAAATTGTGAGTTCGGCAAAGAATTACGCAACAATATTATCAAAATTACGCGATAAAGGAATAATTTTGAATCTAATAATGGATTTGGGCTACTTCCGATAACTTCTGCAAGTGTTAAAAATTTTGACCATTCAATGTTGTGACAACCGCCTCCTTAATTACGTAAATTAATTATATTAATTATATGCTTATTGCTAATGGTGCGATTATGTGTTATGTGAATTATGTGTCATATGGTATATGCTTGCATTGTTTGGTATTGTAATGTTATTGTGAACAAATATGTAGCATTATGGATTAAACCTGTTTGCATCGCTAATTTTAACAAGTTAAAATTAAATAATAGAATACGAAATTAGAGCCTAATTCACATTGGGAAAATAAAAATTAGGATGATTTAAGTTATAAATGTTAGAGACTAATTGAATTTAATTGAGTTTGATTTTAATTAATTTGGTAACTAAATTAATTTAAGCTTATGTAGTTTTAAGCTAGTTCAACTGGATTAGAAAATCTAATATACAAGGAATTAAAGTCAAGAAGTAAAAGGAGTGGTGGCCTTAGTGTTCCACACGCAATGAGAGAAAGGAAGTGAGACTTGAGAGTGTCAACTCAACTAAGAGAAGAAGAGAAGAGAAAGAAAAGGGAGAGGAACTAGAAATTGAAGATTAAACCTCCTCAATTTGTTTACTTTAGGTAAGAATTCTTCTTTCTAATCTCATGAAGTCGTAGGATCATGCTCATAACTCTTAAACATTCTAGATTAACCAAGAAAATTTGAGTTGATTGAAGTTTGGTCCATGTACTTGAAGGTTTCCTACATGCATGTAAAGAATGAGTGAATTAACTCCCAAATTTCACATGCATGGCATAAATTCCATAACAACCTTCTCTCTACATTTGGTTTCTTGCATGGGTTTTGAAAAACCAAGTAGAAAGCTCCATGAATTCACAATTTGAAACTCAATTTACACAGCAAGTGATTTTGTATTAAAGTTTAAGAATTTGAACCTTTACATGGATTTGAGTTTTGCATTAAAGTCATGAATTTTGTTTTAAACCAAATATGTTTCATTCAAGGTGTTAAGTTAAGTTTTAATGGTGAATTACATGAAAAATGAGCTTGCATTTGTAAGGAAATGCACTGCCCCAAACAGAGCAATTTTTCGGACTGTTTGCAACAAGCACTGCACGTGCGGCTTGGGTCCCCACACGTGTGGAAAACAGGGCAGCGTGAAGGTGCATTCTGCTTAAATTGCACCTATGGGAGCAGGTGCGGTGATGTCCCCGCACGTGCAGCTGGGACCCCCGCACGTGCGGCCCTTTTTAGGCAAACCCGGTTTGTTTTTCGCTTCTCTTTTCCATCTTCCGGGCCTCTGTTTGCATGGTTTTAAAGTGTTTTTATAATCAATTGCATCTCTTAGTGCATTAGATTGAATAAATGAAACATTAAAACCGAATTAGTGAAGACGACTAGTTATCAAATAAGTGACAACCGAATCAGATAAAATTGGCTATTGATATGAGTGTAATTGAGTTATTATGCTTGACTCTATTTGTTTAGGTCGGATGCCGAACCAATAACACGTGTTTTCAGGAGCCCACTGTGAGTAACACTGTTATAAAGATATGTTCAATCGTATTTATTTTCTGATTGATAAATTATATTGTTTTCTGAAATGATACCTTTTTATCGATTGAATAATGATCCTAATTTCTGAACTGTATTCATGGCATCCATAGCATATTATTATTGTTATTATTATTGATACAGAGATCTCTGTCAGTTCTAATCTTAGAACTATTGTTATTATATGATGGCCATCAATTGATTATTCGGTCTTTCAAGACCTAGTGTGTTGTTACTATCAGATGTACCACGTATGACTTATATAATTATTGATCGATTAAATTGATTGAATCGAACGATTGATCAATAAATGACATTAATTGAAAAGTTTTGTTGAAATCGATTGTTTCAAAGATTGAAGGACATCATTCTTAACCTCTTTACGTATTTGTTATTCACTGGACTTTAGCTCACAGTTTATTATATATATGTAGGTGGCCAAGCACCGGATCAAAACTAAGGTTGTCGACCCGAACTTATGTTTTATCAAACCAACTATTGTGCCTCATAACGAGGTTCCAAACCTACTCGAGTCAAGGCTTTTTGGGTAATTCAATTTCACCTTTTTGTTTTTGCTAAGTGTAAAGAATGTTTCAGATTTTGTTTATACATTTTTTGATGATGGGATTAATTCCCTAACTTGCACATTGTCTTATATATGTACTTTTGGACATAAGTGTTTGTGTATATAACTATATATATGAAAGTTTATTTCCATTCAGGTCTTCATAGCTCATTAGACGATTTATATTATTATTGATTCGCTTCCGCCAGCCCCTTTATAGGACCTGGGACTGCTGCTGTGACTAAGTCACAGCAGCGATCGTCTGTGAGCCTGTGGCCGCTTTTTTCGAGTCTTTTTCGATGATCCGAATCGTTCATATTGTAGGGTTCGTCGAGTATATTATCCTTACAAAAAATTAAGTGAATCAGAAATCTGTAACCCTATGATCAAATTAAAATTGTTTTACAAAAATTATCAAGATAATCTTAACCGTTTATTTCTTAAAAAACAAATATACTTTTGTTATAAAGTTATAGATTTCCAATCAATTTGATTTTTTGCATGAATGATCTATTTAACAAACCTTACAATATGAACGGTTCAGATCATCAAAAAAGACTCGAAAAAATCCTTCACAGAAGCACAGCAGCACCTCCAAATTCCCCCTTTATATTGTATTATTGTCATTATTGTTAAACAGGCCTTCAGTAATCATGGATTACTGGCCGGTTACGACGCTAAACCTATAGAGGCGAGTTTGGGTCGTGACAAATGTGTTAAGAAATTTTTATGTTCGGACTTGCATTCCTAAACATTACTTATTTGTTCAGGAATGCCTTTTCTGTATCTGCTAAAAAATTGTACGAGTGGAATATTGATAGTCTTAGTGAAGATCAAATACTTCAAAAATTAAATCATTTATCTATGGTTGCAAATAGTTATTTTAGTAACTACCCTGATTACACTCAACCTGAAATTGCTTCTTTAATCACTTCTGGTTTTACTGGTATGCTCAAATCTTGGTGGGAAAAATACTTAACTGAAGATCAAAGAGAATCTATTTTGCATGCTAATCAAAAAGATGAACATGATTTACCTATCTTTGATGAAACTATTGGTTACTATAAACCTAATGGTGTTAATACATTAATCTAAACCATGAGTCCATTGTGATTAAACCCATTTATGATCGTATCTACAATAGTAAAGTTGTTTACCATTCCTTGTACATTCACAATATTGTTTCCTTAGTTGAACGGGGTTCTCCTTATCGACTTCGAGATTTACCTAATCACTCTCTTCAGTATAGTTATTATGACTATATTGATGCCTGGTTCAAAGTTTTCCTCTTCTGCTAATCCTGATACTTCATCTGTTACCATAATCTTTTAGACATAGTACTTCTAGTATACCTACTGATGTTGAAACTGAAGATGAAATATTTAATACTCCTTTATTCCGAAAAAATAGTCAAATTAATCTTGGTCAACCCTCCCATAGTAAATTAAAAGACATTGATAACTCTATCATCTTCTTCCTATCATCTTTGGTATCTGTCACGACCCAACCCCAGGGCTTAGGGTTGGAATCGCAACTCACTAACTTAATCTTATTCGTAGTAAATTAAGTTGCGCAAGCGGAAATAAAATAAGTAAACAGAAATTTTACTTCATTTTACTATTTAAGAAAGAGGAAATACATTTCTAGGGCTTTCATTATTTTATATTCAGTGACCAGCTCCGAATAGAAACAAAAGGAAGCAAAAATATAAATAAAAAAGAAAGAAAGATATAATAGTGGTTCAACATCAGTCCATGTGCAGGTTCCATTTTGTGGGGTTATGGGTTTCCCCTACATCTCGTTATCTGAAAGGGGAACAGCTATAAGCACACAGCAGAGTGAGAAATATTATGCCAAGAGTATAAGGAAAACAAAATAACCATGGATAGTTAGTTAAGCTAGAACAGTTACATAACTTAATTTGGTAAATAAATCATTTAGGTGTCAGAAACTGAAATACAAAAATTGTGTAAATAACTATCCATAACCACGGTATAGTACAGAACAGAACAGAGGTCACAGAAGTGACAATCAGAACAGAGGTCAATGGATCCATGACAAACAGAGGACCACAAAATGGTCAATCAGAGGCCAATAGTTATTTAAGTCCCCCAAGGCGTGAGACTCTCGTGGTGGTACTTACAAAACATAATTGTTTATAAGGTTATAGTCAAATATTCTTTAAAATATAAACAAACATATCCATGGGTTTCCTTTTAAGCAAATAGGGTTCAGAAATAAAACCACGTAACTGAAATCTTTATAAAATATAACTTTTATTAATATACTAATAAAACATAACTTGTATAAAACAGATTTTGGTAAGTCAAAACATACGTAAAATACTTTATGGTAACTCAAAATATAATAAAACTCACCTTACTATTGATCCTTAACCTTCCTCCACTATCACAACCTTATAAGCTCCTTACGTACCTCTCTCTCTCTCTCTCTTTTTTCTTTCATTTTTTCCTCTCTTTATTCACAACACCCTTGCCTCTTATATACTGCTAAGTGAGCCTTGATCTGAATGTCACGTACCCTCTCTCTATGGAGGCCATTATGATGCTAGAAGATTGAGTTCTTAATTATAGGTTCAAATCCGAGATTTGAATCTTTTTAGATAAGCATGGATCTCTCAATATACTTGGGCCGTTTGTTTGGGCCAACATTTACTAAACATTGCTGGGCCAATACTAGCTTACAAATTTTCTTTTTCTTTTTATTTATTTATGTATTTATTTGTTTTGGTGCTAAATTTTTCGGTGTTCCTAATGTAAATTAAATTACATCTTATCATTTATCATCGCAAAATTAATTATTTTATTTTACTTTACAGATTATTATTATTATTCTTGTTAGCAATATTATTATTTATTTACTATTTTTAACTTTAGTTTGACCCAACTAGTATTATAATTCCATAAATATGTTAATTTGCCACCAAATAATAATTCCTAATTAACCCTATATTTAATAACCTAATGCCAAATTAGATTTATATATTTATTTATTTATTAGTTTATCATCACATGCAACCATAATTATATATAACTCTAAATATTTATGTGGTACTTAATTAAACATTCAGGGTGTCACATTTCTCCCCTTCTAAATAGAAGTTTGTCCCCAAACTTGACGTACCTTAACTTTCGAAGAGGTGTGGGTATTTGGCTCGCATTTGACCTTCCGTTTCCCACGTAGCTTCTTCGATGCGATGATTTCGCCATAAGACCTTTACCAGCGGTATGATCTTGTTTCGGAGAATTTGATCACGACGATCGAGAATCTGCACTGGTTGTTCTTCATAAGAGAGATCCTCCTGAACTTCCAGATCCTCGTAATCAACAACGTGCTCTAGATCTCGAAGGTATCGTCGAAGCATTGAAACGTGAAACACATTGTGGACATTGGATAGTTCAGGTGGTAGTGCAAGGCGATAGGCTACAGGACCAATCCTTTCCAGTATCTCGAATGGCCCGATGTAACATGGGTTTAACTTCCCTCGTTTTCCAAATCGGATCACTCCCCTTGTGGGTGAGATCTTGAGGAACCCATGATTCCCGACTTGAAATTCCAAGTCCCGTCTCCGAGTATCTGCATAACTTTTCTGGCGACTCTGAGCAGTGCGAATTCGCTGTTGGATGAGTTGGATTTTCTCACTTGTGACTTGCACGATTTCGGGGCCTAACAATTTCCTGTCCCTGACCTCCGTTCAGCACAGAGGTGACCAACATCTCCTTCTATACAGAGCTTCGTACGGCGCCATTCCAATGCTTGCTTGATAGCTGTTGTTGTAAGCAAATTCCACCAAAGGTAGGTGCTCATCCCAGTTACCTTTGAGGTCCAACACGCATACACATAACATGTCTTCCAACATCTGGATCGTTCTTTCGGATTGCCCATCGGTTTGTGGATGATAGGCCGTGCTGAACTTCAGTGTAGTTCCCAAAGCTTCTTGCAATTTATTCCAGAAGTGAGACACGAAACGAGGGTCTCGGTCAGACACGATCGATACTGGGATACCATGCAACCGAATAATCTCCTTGATATATAAAATGGCAAACTTATTCAGAGGGTACATGATTTTGATTGGTAGAAAATGTACTGACTTTGTCAATCGGTCTACTATGACCCATATTACATCATTCTTCGAAAATGACTGTGGTAGCCCGACCACGAAGTCCATAGTAACATGCTCCCATTTCCATTGAGGAATAGGAAGTGGTTGTAGCAGTCCTGCAGGTCTCTGATGTTCCGCTTTAATACGCTGACAATGCAGACATTTGGAAACATGGCTTGCTATATCTCTTTTCATTCCGGTCCACAAGTAGTGTTCCTTCAGATCATGGTACATCTTTGTGTTGCCAGGGTGGACTGTAAATCTCGAGTTATGAGGTTCCTCCAATATCTTCTTCTTGAGTTCCGAAATGTCAGGTACATAAATTCGATTCCAAAATTTCAGTATCCCATTGCTTATAATGAAATTAGGATCAGGCGTGTTTCCTTGTTCCTCGTACCTTTTCTTCAAAAGTTTATCCTTCCATTGGCGCGCTTTAATTTCTTCAATCAATGTAGGCTTCACGGTTACGTTGGCAAGCAACCCATTGATCTTGCGGGAAACGAGAGCACATGCCAAACTTCTCGTTGTCTTTCGGCTCAGTGCGTCTACCACCACGTTAGCTTTGCCCGGATGGTGATGGATCTCTACATCATAGTCTTTCATAAATTCCAACCACCGCCATTGCCTCATATTCAGTTCCTTCTGTGTGAATAGATATTTTAGACTCTTGTGGTCAGTATAAATCTCGCAGGTTGTACCGTAGAGATAATGACGCCAGATTTTGAGAGCAAAGATCACCGCAGCCAATTCCAAATCGTGAGTCGGGTAGTTCTTCTCGTGAGTCTTTAATTATCGTGACGCATAAGCAATGACTTTTCCGTCTTGCATGAGAACGCAACTCAACCCATTGTATGAGCATCACTATAGATTACGAACCCATCTGCTCCGGTAGGGAGTGCTAGTATAGGGGTTGACACAAGTCGACTTTTTAATTCTTGAAAGCAACGCTCCTATTATCAGTCCATTCAAAGGGTGTGTTCTTCTGAGTTAGCTGGGTCAAGGGCGATGCTATTTTTGAGAAATCTTGTACGAAGCGTCGATAATAGCCAGCTAGACCCAAGAAACTTCGGATTTCTGACACACTAGTAGGTCGTGGCCAGTCCACAATTGCTGCAACTTTTTGGGGGTCAACTGAGATGCCATCTTTATTAATGACGTGACCGAGGAAGTGTACACTAGTGATCCAAAATTCGCATTTCTTTAACTTGGCATAAAGTTTGTGATCACGTAGCGTTTGTAGAACCGTTCGCAAGTGCTGCTCATGGGCTTCTGGTGACTTGGAGTATATGAGGATGTCGTCGATGAAGACGATGGTGAACTCATCAAGATAGGGTTTGAACACTCTGTTCATGAGGTCCATGAAGGCTACTGGGGCATTTGTGACGCCAAAAGGCATTAAGAGAAACTCGTAGTGCCCGTAACGGGTTCTGAAGGCAGTCTTTTCAATGCTTTCCGTTTTAACTTTTAGCTTATGGTAGCCAAAACGTAAGTCAATTTTGGAAAATACTTGTGCACCTTGAAGTTGATCGAACAAGTCATCGATTCGCGACAGAGGATATCGATTCTTGATGGTAACCTTGTTCAACTCCCGGTAATCGATGCATAATCTCATCGTGCCATCCTTTTTCTTCACGAACAATACTGGAGCTCTCTACGGTGAGGTACTAGGTCGAATAAAACCTTTGTCCAGGAGTTTCTGGAGTTGAGTCTTCAGCTCTTTCAATTCTGTCATCGACATGCAATAAGGAGCTTTTGATATAGGCTGCATGCCAGGTTGGGTTTCAATAGTGAATTCGATCTCCCGATCAACTGGAATACCGGGTAGATCTTCGAGAAAAACATTCGGGAATTCTTGAACTACAGGGATTACATCAACGGTGGGGGCCTCTTTTTGTGTATCAATCACATAACAAATATAACTACCACAATCCTTTCTTAGATGTCGTTGGGCTATCATGGAGGATATAATACATGAAGGGTTAGAAACTCCAGCCCCATCAAAGACAAGTTCGGGTTGGTTTGGTAACCTGAGGGAGACCTTTTTGGCTTTACAATCGATAGAGGCGTGATTGGCAGCCAGCCAATCCATACCTATAATCACATCAAAGTTCCCAATACGGAGGGGAATCAAGTCTACGTATAAGGTTTTGCCTTTTAGGGATATAGCACAGGATTTGTACACATCTGTACTACAAGCAGACTTACCAGAAGGAAAAGATACAGACAATATATATCCCAATGGTTCAGGTGTTGATGCCAACTTGGCAGCAAAGTGTGGTGCGACAAAAGAATGAGTTGACCCAGAGTCAATGAGGACATGAGCTAAATGACCACAAACAGAAAGTGTACCTGACACAACATCTTCGGTAATTTCCGATTTTCTAAGTACCAAGGCGAAAGCCCGACCTTGGCGGTTTTGGTCCTTTTTTTCTCCTCCAGGTCCTGTGGCTCTCCTGGCTGGGCCAGAGGAGCTGGCTGTAGAATTAACCAGCTTTGGACAATCCCTTAGCAAGTGACCAAACTGTCCGTATCTAAAACATGCTCCCGTGTCTCGATGACATTGTCCCCAATGAGCCCTCCCACAAGTGGGGCAATTTGGAATAGTGCCACCTTGGGGGTTGGTAGGACCTTGGTGGCCTGAGCTGGTTGTGCCCATGTTCACCTTTTTATGAGGTGCAACACTGTGTCTTCTGTTATCTCTTTCCCAGAATCGCTTCTTGTAGCTTGGTTCTCCGGAACGCGAGGCTTTAATTCCCTTTTCTACTATGTACGCCCAGTCCACCACTTCTGCATATGTTGGCAATTTCAAGACTTCAAGCCTGTCTTTAATTCCAGCATCCAATCCTGCTTCAAATTTTCTTGCTTTTTGAGTTTCGGTGGGGATGACGTATGTTGCAAACCGAGCGAGTTGTGTGAACTTGCTCTCATATTTGGCCACCGTCATGGTTCCTTGCTTAAGATGTATGAATTCGAATGCCTTCTGTTCCCGTAATGAATCTGAAAAGTATTTTTCGTAGAATACTTCCAAGAATCTTGCCCAAGTCGTAATTTCTTCTTTGGCCAGAGTGAGAAGCCACCATTCATGTGCATTGTCTTTGAAAGTGAAAGTAGCGAAAGTTACCTTTTGTCCCTTGGTGCAGGGTAGGGCACGAAAAATCTTTTCCATGTCTTTAATCCAAGCGTTTGCTACCATTGGGTCTGGGCCGCCGGTAAATGTGGTGGGTTTCAAATCCTGGAACTGTTTTATGATAGCTGGCTCTTCTCGCCGTTCCGGCGTCCCATTGTTGATGCTAGTTTGCAAGGCTTGCAAAAAGCTAGTAATCGTTCTTTCCATTACTCTTTCCATCGATTCAGTGCCAGTAACTGATAACTCACTTCCATTACCATTATTAGCCATTCTACAAAGTAATAAACAAGGCATTATATTCCCAACGCAGCATATATATATACATAGCACAATCTATATTCATATGAAATGCCAACATCACACATTTTTATTTCTTTACAATTCATATTACATTAGTCAAAATATGTTAGTGTCCCATCCCTGCGGTAAACAAAACAAAAGTTAACAAAAAGGGATTAGAACATATCATGATCTGCATACAAAAGATTTTCTGCTACCCAGATCTAGAGTGGTGGGTCAGATGGGCCGAAAAACCATGGAAAATAGTATTGCATAAAAAGCTCAAATTCCCACCCCAACTGGACGACACCAAAACACATCCATGCTACCTGGACTGCGAAAATAGGGATGGATCGTATGTGACCCACAAATGCTCGGTCGACAATCCAGCTAGGTGTCTCAACATATGACAGGTCATTATTAAAATCAACATTTTGAATATTAATGATCTCTAGTGGGTTAGGGACTGTGGTGAAAATGTAATCCTCAGGGTACACGTTCCCCCTTCTGGCCACAAACTCTCGGGGTAGAAGGCCTATGATATAATGCGGGCGATCGTGACCCGGGGCGACGCCAAGGACGCAAGATGGTCCAAGAAAACGTTTGCGTGTATCATCAAGGCTATGCCTCCATAACAAGTGTGGGACGTCGGTAGGGTCAGCCTGGATATAAACTAGCCGACCCATCAACCGGGCAAGGCCTGGATGCAATCCCCTAACTATGTCCTCGAAATCTCCCCAACCCTCAAGTGAGGCGGGGGCGAGGGCGAGGGCGGGGTCGGGGTGCTCGGCTAAGATTTCATCTAAATTGATGGCCTGGAGCTCATCCCAAAAAGCATCATCGAGATAAATCTCTGACATTCCTACAACACCAGGATAAACGTGAGATTTCACACAAAAAGACTAACGTTGCAGGTAAATATTTATTATTATTTTATTTTATTTTATTTTATTTTACTATATTTTCTTAGCTATATAGTTTTTTTTTTTTTTAGATTTATTTATAACTTTTTAAACTTCCTGATCAAATTAAAATAGTTTTTTTTTTTTTTTTAAACCGTCACTCTGATACCACCTTTGTCACGACCCAACCCTAGGGGCTTAGGGTTGGAATCGCAACTTACTAACTTAATCTTATTTGTAGTAAATTAAGCTGAGCAAGCGGAAATAAAAGTGAAAATTACCCGTAGGTCCTATTTGAAATATGTGTACACTATTTAATCCAGCAACTTTTTGAGTGGACCCAAAAGTCCTACTTTTCCACTCTCTCTCTCTCTCTACTTTTTGCTTCACTCTTTACGTTTTCCTCTTTCTCTTTTTTTTTAGATTTTTCTCTCATCTTCTTTTTCATGGACGACGATCGGTGATCACATCATTCTTATTCTCTTTCTCTTTCTAATATATAATTACGGGTGACCGACGATCACCATTGATCGGGATTCACCGGTAACCACCAACCATCGAAATCAACTCGTGACATCACCTTCACCGACGGCGAAGAAGATAAGTAGATCTACTTAGATCTGATGTAGATCTACATCAGATCTGAGTAGATCTACATCAGATTTGGCTAGATTTAAACAAAAAATAATTGCCGGAGTACAATCCTCTCTCTATATCCGTCTTTCTCCTTCGATCTCTTATTTTTTTTTATATTTTCTCTGCTATACACTTCACTTTTTCTGTTCTAATGGAGAAAATTTTCAAATTCTGAACAAGTAGTTTTTGAGTTTTAGTTACAGGCGGTGAAAACTGTAAAATTTTGCAGTTTCAAATTTTTTTTGGTGCTGGAATGAATCATGGTTTAAAACTGTAAAATTTTGCAGTTGCAAATTTTTTTTAGTGCTAGAATGAATCATGGTTAAAACTGTAAAATTTTGCAGTTTCAAATTTTTTTTAGTGCTAGAATGAATCATGGTTTAAAACTGTCAAATTTTGCAGTTTCAAATTTTTTTGATGCTGGAATGAATCATGGTATAAAACTGTAAAATTTTACAGTTTCATAACATTCTTTAGAACTGTAAAATTTTACAGTTTCATAACATGTTTTTTAGTTTGATTAATAAGGATAAATACTTAATAAATTTTTGCTTTGAAACTGTAACATTTTACAGTTTCAAAACTTAATTTTCAGTTTGATTAATATTGGAGATTATTTGTTTAAACTTTACAAAAATTGAAAAATAGCATATGTTTTTCCCATTGTTACTGTTTTTTGTCGTTTCATTTTTTTTCCTTTTAGTTTATCAATATTTAGCATATTTTACTATGTTTTTTCGCTCTAATTTCTCCATTTATTCTTTTCTTTTTCCCGGCAATATTCTAGACATTGCGGTAAGTCTCCGTGATGTTCTTAACGTCCAGTGAACGTTCTGAACATTCCGGCGACTTCCATTAACGTTC
The DNA here is from genome assembly GCA_030407325.1 of Camellia japonica. NCBI lineage: Eukaryota > Viridiplantae > Streptophyta > Magnoliopsida > Ericales > Theaceae > Camellia > Camellia japonica. The sequence continues at coordinate 30,162,307 of JAPPVO010000017.1, forward strand.
TTAACACTCCGGTGAACTTTCGGCGAAACTCCGGCGACTTCCCGGTGATGTTGAACATTCCGACGAGTCTCCAGCGACCGTTTGACGGAAGTTCGACGGTAGTAAGATGTAACAATGTCTGTAAATTTTTTTTTTAAAAAAAAAGGATTTTTTGATAACAATTAAAAATGTATAGGACTAATTGGTGCAAGTGTTTTGTTTGAGGATTAGCTAGGTCTTGAACTTTGTATATGGGACTTATCAGTAAGTCCCCCGAAATAAAATAAGTAAACAGAAATTTTACTTCATTTTACTATTTAAGAAAGAGGAAATACATTTCTAGGGCTTTCATTATTTTATTATTTAGTGACCAGCCCCGAATAGAAACAAAATGAAGCAAAAATATATATAAAAAAAGAAAGATATAATAGTGGTTCAACATCAGTCCATGTGCAGGTTCCATTTTGTGGGGTTATGGGTTTCCCCTACATCTCGTTACCTGAAAGGGGAACAGCTATAAGCACACAGCAGAGTGAGAAATATTATGTCAAGAGTATAGGGAAAACAAAATAACCATGGATAGTTAGTTAAGCTAGAACAGTTACATAACTTAATTTGGTAAATAAATCATTTAGGTGTCAGAAACTGAAATACAGAAATTGTGTAAATAACTATCCATAACCACGGTATAGTACAGAACAGAACAGAACAGAACAGAGGTCAATGAAGTGACAATCAGAACAGAGGTCAATGGATCCATGACAAACAGAGGACCACAAAATGGTCACTCAGAGGCCAATAGTTATTTAAGTCCCCCAAGGCGTGGGACTCTCGTGGTGGTACTTACAAAACATAATTGTTTATAAGGTTATAGTCAAATATTCTTTAAAATATAAACAAACATATCCATGGGTTTCCTTTTAAGCAAATAGGGTTCAGAAATAAAACCACGTAACTGAATCTTTATAAAATATAACTTTTATTAATATACTAATAAAACATAACTTGTGTAAAACAGATTTTGGTAAGTCAAAACATACGTAAAATACTTTATGGTAACTCAAAATATAATAAAACTCACCTTACTATTGATCCTTAACCTTCCTCCACTATCACAACCTTATAAGCTCCTTACGTACCCCTCTCTTTCTCTCTTTTTTCTTTCGTTTTTTTCTCTCTTTATTCATAACACCCTTGCCTCTTATATACTACTAAGTGAGCCTTGATGTGAATGCCACGTACCCTCTCTCTATGGAGGCCATTATGATGCTAGAAGATTGAGTTCTTAATTATAGATTCAAATCCGAGATTTGAATCTTTTTAGATGAGCATGGATCTCTCAATATACTTGGGCCGTTTGTTTGGGCCAACATTTACTAAACATTGCTGGGCCAATACTAGCTTACAAATTTTCTTTTTCTTTTTATTTATTTATGTATTTATTTGTTTTGGTGCTAAATTTTTCGGTGTTCCTAATGTAAATTAAATTACATCTTATCATTTATCATCGTAAAATTAATTATTTTATTTTACTTTACAGATTATTATTATTATTCTTGTTAGCAATATTATTATTTATTTACTATTTTTAACTTTAGTTCGACCCAAATAGTATTATAATTCTATAAATGTTAATTTGCCCCCAAATAATAATTCCTAATTAACCCTATATTTAATAACCCAATGCCAAATTAGATTTATATATTTATTTATTTAATAGTTTATCATCACATGCAATCATAATTATATATAACTCTAAATATTTATGTGGTACTTAATTAAATGTTCAGGGTGTCACAGTATCAGAGCCATGTTGCTATCTCTTGCTTACTGCTGTGCTACTTCTGTTGAGTCAACTCTATTTTTTGTCTGTTAATCTGTTTCCAGTCATCTTAATCTGTCAAAATTATATCTGTGTTTTCCACTTTGTTACTAGCCACCCAATCTTCGTCCCTGTCCTTGGTCAGTCCTTTGGTTAGGCAGTATTGGATTTTAGGGGTCCTCCAAAATGGGTATGTGTGAAAGCCTAGTATGTGAAAACATGATAAATTTAGACAATGTATTAAGATTCCTATAAAAGAGTTTAATTAAAGAAAAATGAGTCAATTATTTAGAAGTAACTCTTCAGTCAGTTCTAGGTCAACAACTTTGCCCTCAATACCTAATCAAGGATTAGTAATTAATGAAGAAGAATTAGAAATACAAAATGATAAACTGGATTTAAGTTGGAATATACCAAAATTATCAGTTAAAGAGATTTATAAAACTACGTTTTTACAATCTGCTTTTAATGTTAATTTGCATGTTAAAACATTAGAACAAGTTTATGCTTTAGAAAAGTCTAGAGAAACCTGTCACTTATTTGATGCTAACACTATTAAACGTCATTTAAAAACTAGTCACAATTTTATTAATTTAGGATTAATTCAAGTTGGAATCAAACCATTAACTCCACAAGGTAAAAATGCTTCTGTTTTATTATGTTTAAGAGATGCTCGTTTTATTTATTATAATGATAGTTTAATGGGTATGGTGGAAACTGGTCTTCACAAAGGACCTATTCATTCTAATTGTTTTCCTGATTTCATACTCAGTCTTGGAGATCCACACATATTAGATGCATTAACTTTAAATATTCAATTAAATGGTTCATTTACTAATATGAAAGAAAAAACTCATAATATTGCTTTAATTTATCGTGTCCATTATAAATGTATTAAAACCAATTTAAATGTTCAAGCTTTACATAAAAGTCCTAAGGATAAAACATTACTGATTCAAACTAGTAACAATGATACTAATATAAATACCCCTCAAATGATAGAATGGAAAGATATTACTCTCCCTGATCAATGGATTACGGTCAATGAAAATTACAAACATAATCAACAACAATCCACTAGTCAAGATATCCAAGATATTCAACAATTTACTGACGGTTCAGTCCATATTAAATTTAATGGTAGTCAATCTTCTAGACATAGTACTTCTAGTATACCTACTAATGTTGAAACTGAAGATGAAATATTTAATACTCCTTTATTCCGAAAAAATAGTCAAATTAATCTTGGTCAACCCTCCCATAGTAAATTAAAAGGCATTGATAACTCTACCACTTCTCAAATTAGTAAACCTGTTTACTCTACTCACACACATTTACCTGAAGAAGATACTGAATCAAATAATTCTCCTACTCAAACTGATTTCGAAGTAATACCTCCAATCAATCCTCAATTAATGACAATTAGTAAATCTTTTACTCCTGATCTTGATAAATTACATGCTGAATTTAAATCTAAAGAACATAGGACTAAAAGACATGCTTATCGTGCTAAATATGATTATACTCAACAATCTAAACTTACTAGAAAATGGTATGATTTTATGATTGAATATAGTATGGAAATTCCTTTCTTTGAATATTTAGACAACTATGACAAAAAGGTTAATACAATCACAAAACATAAATGGAAAACTTCTCCAAATACTTCTGTTAGTTCTAGTCATCCTCCATTAGCTAATATAATTATTGAACACCAAGGATCTGATATCCCAGCCGCTCCTTTTAAGCTGCCTAATACTGACCCTGAAATTAGAAAAGTTATTGAACAAAATAATTATACTAATCAATGTTTAAAAATAATTGGTAAACAATTAGATAAAATAGAAACTAATTTAGATGATTATTCGGCTAACAATACATCTACTAGACAATCCTTAGATTAACCTTTGCTTAATCTACCTAGTAATCGTTCCAAACGAAATAGTTTAGTTACCCAAGATAATACTACTGTTAAAGCCATAGAACAATTACTTACCAAATTAACTACTTCTGAGAAAGCCTCTCCTTCTACTGAAAAAGGTCTTACTGTATTAAATCGACAACCTAGTATCGATACTGTTTCTCATCAATCTGAAACTGATACAACTGATGATGAAATCAATCAATTAGCTCAACAATTCCAATCATCTAATCTGAATAAAATTCATTATCCTAAGCCTAATCCTACATCTCTTACTAAAAACTGGTATTCTAGACCCACTCCTCCTAATCTCCAATATGAAGAAACTAATCTTAATAATCAATTTTCTGTATCTGCTAAAAAATTGTACGAGTGGAATATTGATGGTCTTAGTGAAGATCAAATACTTCAAAAATTAAATCATTTATCTATGGTTGTAAATAGTTATTTTAGTAACTACCCTGATTACACTCAACCTGAAATTGCTTCTTTAATCACTTCTGGTTTTACTGGTATGCTCAAATCTTGGTGGGAAAAATACTTAACTGAAGATTAAAGAGAATCTATTTTACATGCTAATCAAAAAGATGAACATGATTTACCTATCTTTGATGAAATTATTGGTTACTATAAACCTGATGGTGTTAATACATTAATCTATACCATAGTCCGACATTTCATAGGTACCCCTACTAATATTTATTCTCGCATACATGATCAACTTAGTAATCTTACTTGCCCTACATTAAGTGATTTTCGATGGTACAAATATGTTTTTACCTCCCGAGTTATGTTAAGAGAAGATTGTACTAAATCCTTTTGGAAAGAAAAATTTATAAATGGATTACCCAGTCTTTTTGCTCATAAAATCAGAGATGTACTTAGTCAACCTACTGGTGTCATTGAATATGATAATTTAACTTATGGTGACATCATTAGTACTATTCAAAAGAAGGTTTACGAATGTGTATTGATCTCAAACTTAATCAAAAAGCTGCTAAAGATAAACATAAGGCTAAATACGAATTAGGTAATTTTGTGAACAATATGGTTTACCTCCAGTAGCACCCTCTCGCCGTAAAAAACATAAATACACTAAACATAAGTCATCTTTCAAATATTCTAATAAATACAAAAAGAATCATTCACCTTCAAAATCAAATGATAAATTCTATACTAAACCCAAAAAGAAATATTATAAAAATCACATCCAAGATCTAAATCTAATAAAGATGTTACTTGTTATAATTGTGGTCAAAAATGTCATTATTATAATAAATGTAAAGAAAAACAAAAATTAAAAGATAAAGTTAATCAACTACAAATTAATGACGAATCCAAAAATCAATTATATGAAATCTTTCAATTAAATCAATCTGTTAGTAATTCCTCTTCTGCTAATCCTGATACTTCATCTGATTACCATCCACCTAGTGATAGTACTGATAATAACATTGAATTAGGTTGTAATGATGTTTGTTGCAAACCTGTTAAACAAATTACTGTTCTTACTAAACAAAATTAAGAAGAAACTGCTCTTATTGAATTAATTAGTCGTTTAGAAGATCCAGAGTTAAAACAAAAATATACTGATAAATTAAAATCTTTATTAACCAATACTGATAGAAAACCTAAGATTGATAAACCTATTATCAGCCTATCTAAAATTTTAGAAAGATTTAAAAATAAACAAAAAGAAATTACATTGCAGGATTTATAGTATGAAATCAATCAAATTAAACAAACTATTAAAGATCTACAAAATAAAAACCGCCATCTAGAAGATGAAATTATTACATTAAAACTTAATAAGAGCTTAGATAATTTCCAAGAAAATCATGATGAATCCCCTAATGTATCTGAACATGATTCCGATCCTACTAATCCTGAAAATTTACTATTTGATAATAGATCACATCAATCACATAACCTTGAAGATAAAAGATTAAATCTTATTAATAAAATTCATATTCAAAAATGGTATTCAAAAGTTAAAATTATTATTAATGATTTTGAATTAGATGTTATTGCCTTAATCGATACTAGTGCTGATCTTAATTGTATTCAAGAAGGATTACTCCCTACGATATATTATGAAAAATGTCGTGAAAAATGAACTTCTGCTAATGGTAGTCGAATGCATATTAAATATAAATTACCCAAAGTTCATATATGCCAGAATAATGTTTGTTTTAAAACCTCATTTGTTTTAGTCAAAAATATGACAGATAAAGTTATTTTAAGCACACCATTTATATTCTTATTATATCCATTTACTACCTCTAGTGAGGGAATAACTACTCATGTTTTAGGACAGCCTGTTACTTTTAAATTTTTATCACCTCCTGAAATGTTAGGATTAAATCAATTAAAAGATTACTCTATTTCGCACACTCTTAATTGATTAACTCGTCAGTTACGTTTTCTCAAAGAAGAAATCAATTATAAAAGAATTGATCAACAATTAACTAATCCTATTCTTATATCTCAAATTAAAGAATTTCAATTAAAATTAGAAACAACTGTTTGTTCTACTTTACCCACTGCTTTTTGGCATAGGAAAAAACATGTAGTTACTTTACCATATATTAAAAATTTTAATGAAAAACAAATTCCTATAAATCTCGACCTATTTAAATGAATCATGAATTAGTCGAAATGTGTAAAAAAGAAATTAATGAGTTATTAAAAAATAGCATTATTAGTCCTAGTAAATCACCATGGTTTTATCCTGCTTTTTATGTTAATAAAAATGATGAATTAGAACGAGGTGTTCCTCGCCTAGTCATTAATTATAAACCATTAAATAAAGTCTTAGAATGGATTAGATATCATATTCCTAATAAAAAAGATCTGATTAAAAGACTTAGTCAAGCTGTTATTTTTAGTAAATTTGATTTAAAAAGTGATTTTTGGCAAATTCAAATTCATCCTCAAGATAGATATAAAACTGCTTTTACTACACCTTTTGGTCATTATGAATGGAATGTAATGCCATTTGGATTAAAAAATGCTCCTAGTGAATTTCAAAATATAATGAATGATATTTTTAACCCATTTAGTCATTTTTCTATTGTCTATATAGATGACATACTAATCTTTTCCAAATCCATTAGTGAACATTGGAAACATTTAACTACATTCTTTTACACTATTAAAAGTCATGGTCTTGTTATATCTGTTCCTAAGATTAAATTGTTCCAAACTAAGTAAGATTTTTAGGATATGATATTCACCACAATACCATTTTACCTATTAGTCGCTCCATTGAGTTTGCGTATAAATTTCCTGATGAAATTTTAGATAAAATCCAATTACAACAATTTTTAGGTTCACTCAATTACATTGCTGAATTTTACAAAGACCTTAGGAAAACTTGTCAACCTCTGCTTGATCGGTTGAAAGATAATCCTCCTCCTTGGTCTTCTGTTCATACTTCTATTGTTAAACAAGTCAAACAATATGTCAAGTCTCTTCCTTGTCTTGGTATTCCTACTGAAAATTCATTCAAAATTATTCAAACTGATGCTTCTGATATTGGTTATAGTGGCATTCTTCTTCAGAAGGTCACTCCTCAGTCATCTGAGCAACTTGTTCGTTACCATTCTGGTGTCTGGAATAAACCACAATTAAATTATAGTACTATTAAAAAAGAAATTTTATCTACTGTTTTATGTATTAGTAAATTTCAAGATGATATATTAAATCAAAAGTATTTACTTCGTGTTGATTGCAAATTTGCTAAATATGTTTTAGAAAAAGATGTTCAAAATCTTGCTAGTAAGCAAATTTTTGCCCGATGGCAATCTATATTAAGTATTTTTTATTTTGATATTGAGTATATACCTAGTTGTCAAAATTTTATTCCCGATTTTCTTACCCGCGAATTCTTACAGGGGGGAACACGATGACCACTCCATTTATTGCTTACCATAAAACCCAAATTACCAATTACCGTGAGCTTATTCACTAAACTGCTTATCGTATTGCTCGATTAAAATTAGCCAAAAAGACTACACCCCGTGCTCAATGTGTTAACTACCATCAAATCCAAGTTCGCCGTTATTTACTTGCTGATTATTACAATTGTTTGGATTACCATCAAGCTTATTTAGATCTCCTTAGTGGTTGTTAATCTTTGTTGCTAACCCTTTTTCTATTAAACAGATATCTCGCCCCAGGCCTCCTTCCAAAGCCTTGGTTCCATCTAGTCAACATTTTGTTCCTTCTCCTTTGGAGCTAGTAACCCAATACCATCCTATTGAAATGGTTAACCGTTACCAGGTTCTTGGTAACATTCCTAAACCTAGTTATACATCTGCTTTGGCTACTGACCCTTTTGCTTCATTCAGCCGAGTAATTACTCCATACCCTCCTAATCCTATTAAACAAGCCCGTTTTGATTATGTTAAATCCACCACTACTAATCTGTTTTTCAAAGAACCTAGTCACCCAAAAAGTCAGTCTGTTAATGACCTGGTTAAATCTTATTTTCCTCCTGGATAGCATTTTGTGCCTCTCCATCCAGAGAAAACAATCACCTTTTACAAAGACATCCTGTTAAACCATGAGTCCATTGTGATTAAACCCATTTATGATCGTATCTACACTAGTAAAGTTTTTTACCATTCCTTGTACATTCAATATTGTTTCCTTAGTTGAATGGAGTTCTCCTTATTAACTTCGAGATTTACCTAATCACTCTCTTCAGTATAGTTATTATGACTATATTGATGCCTGGTTCAAAGTTTTCCTATATCAAACTAATACATTTAGTCACTCCTGGTTTATTCAATTTGATCAAAAGTTCAAATCAGAATTACTTACTTGGTTTCTGCGATGGTGGACACATTATGGCGCCATTTCAGATATCTTCCTTGATATTCTGATTGAACAGATTAACTACTTTTCAACTGTTTTCCCATTCACACCTCAACAAAGGCAATTCCCTAAACTGCTCATTTTTATATCCAAATACAAAATTCCTTGGATATTTAAATGGCACTATGGTATTGCTGAACATGTGGTCTTTCGACAACATACGGTTAAATGGTGGGATATTTACAAAGTTTCCCGCATTGTTGAAATTGTTCAAACTGAGTTCCCGATTAACATTTATGCTCTTACACCTGCCATGGTTAAAGTTCTGCAGAACCCAACTGCTTCAATCACCCAAGGAAGCCAACTTCCTACAGTCAACCTTGGAAGCCCCTCATCCAGTGGCTGTTAGCCCAAATCATCAAAGTCAAAGATTAAACCCAAGGATAAAACACAGCCCAAAACTGCTAAACCAAAGGATAAATCTCCAGCTCAGCCTAAAGTCAAGCCCCAAAATAAATCTAAGTCAAAGTCATCCAAAGATGAGCTGCTCAAAATGGCTCGTCTGCTTGTTAATCAGGCCCAGGCCTAATCAGATTCTGATAACAGCAGTTTAGAAGAAAGTTCAGAAAGTTCAAACTCTTCTAAAGGTTCAACTACTCAACACCCATATGAACCCGAGTTTCAAGATGCACAGGATCCATTTGCCTAGTCAACTTGGTTAACATTGGATTCCATATAGATACGAATTAGCTTCAATCAATACTCTTTTGAGAAAAGCTGCCAATTTGTATTTATATTGATTCCCCAGTCACATGCCTCCACCGAAAGTAATGAATAGTAAAAGTTACTATTCACTTTCACTGTTCATCAGTCAATCAATCTGCTAAAAGCTACATCAACTTTTGTCAATCAACCGAAAGCATCCAACAGCCTGCTTTTGCCCATGTGCTGCCAGCTGCTCTCATGATCAACTCCAAGTCACATGCTGCATAGTTAGATTAAGTTTTCTATAAATTGTAATGTTTTAGTCATTTGTAAGAAGAGGTTAAACAAGAGAAAAAAAAAGTTCGAAACTTTAGAGTGAGAACCTAGTTTAAGCTCTGCTAATCAAACCCTATTTTCTGATTTTCAAGTTATGTATTTTGAAACAACTCCTTGCAGTTACTTCCATTAAACAATTGTAAGTTATTATTAAATTTCAGTGTTTAAATTATTATATTTTGTGTGCATATTATTCTGGTTGTATTTCTATCATCTTCTTCCTATCATCTTATTATTCTGGTTGTATTTCTATCATCTTCTTCTTATCATTATTTATTTGTTCGGGAATGCCTTTCAACAAATAAGTAATGTTCGGGCTTGTATTCCCAAACTTGAAAAAATGAAAACTTCTACAAGTATTAACAATTTTGACCGTTCAATGCATTAAGAAATTTTCATATTCGGACTTACATTCCCGAACAAATAATAAATGTTCGGTTACTGTTTTCCGAATAAATAAACAATGTTCGGGCTTGTGTTCCTGAATTTCGGTCATATGTTCTGGAGTTCAGTCCTGAAAAAATGATGAACAAATTTTATTATTTTTGTCATTTTTTTGGAGAAACTTACCCTTACAAGGCCAATCTCCTCTAAATTAAAAACAACATAAAAGTTATGAATCTCTTCTAAGGTTTTATTGTTGTACTCCTCTTGTCTTATGGAGTTGTGATTACCAGAAAAATTTCTATTCATTGTCATTGCCAGAGAAGTGTAGTGGTTACCACTGTTACCGCCAGAATATTGCCACCAAAGGGTTTTCAAGATTTTGAGGGTAGGTAGGTTTTGAAGGTGGGATTTGGAGAAAATGGATGAGTGGTGATGGAGGTGGGTGCTCTCATAAATCCTAATTCATGATGTAGTGGGTGTGTAGGTTTAATTATGAGATGGGGTGTCTCAAAATTAATGATGTCTTTTTTAGTAATTTTATTTGAAGTTATTATTGTAATAAAAATAAGTTGAAAATTGAGGGGTCCAATAATTTATGAGGTACTAATAGCAACACTCTTTCAATAATTACATTTTTTATATAAGTTATTTCTATTTTACAAATAGTATATAAATTATAGGTAAAAACTCAAACAAAAAAACTATAAGCAACACCAACAAGGAGTTGTTTTGTTTGGGAAAATCTTTTTTAGTCTCATTTTTAAAAAAAATTGACTATTTTAGTCTGACTTAAAAAGTTTCGTTTGGGATGAATTTTAGGTTTTTTTTTGTAGTTTTGTAAGAGAAAAAGTGAAATGATTATAATTTAAATGTAACATTTTGTCTTATTAATTTTTTAACTTATTTTATCTTTTAATGAGCTAAATAGTCGCAACCATCTTGCCAAATGAAGGCTGAGTTGTTCTAAAAAAAGAGTTAAATTTTAGCTAAATAAATTTAAAAGGAAAAAAAGTCTATTTATCATCAAGTAAAAAAGTTAAAGAATCACTTCTTTTAAAAAAAAAAAAAAAAAAAAAAAAAAAAAAAAAAAAAAAAAAAAAAAAACGCACATCAGTTTTTTTAAATTGTACAAAAAAGAAAAAAATAAATAAAGGTTTGTTTAAAAATTGACTTTTTTTAATAATTTTTCGATTAAAAAAATAAAAATCATGTATTAGTTTGGTTATCATAAAGTTGTTTTAGAATTTTTTTTTCAATAAAAATTAATTTGGTGAAAAAAATAACAAATATTTATCATTTTTATATAATTTTATCATATGGGTGGTCAGGAAAAAAAAATATAATTACATTTTTTATATTTATTTTTATCAAAGTAATTTTATTTTTTCAAAAAAATTCTATATATATTTTTTTCTTTCTAAAACACAAACCAAACATGGTCCTTGTTTGGAAAAGAAAAAGTACAAAAAATATGAAAAATAAGAAAAAATATTTGATTTTTTGGTATAATTTTTTAAATTTTTAACTATTTTTTAAATACTTAGCAAACATAACCTAAAATCACTGAAAAATCCACCCAAAATCACCTCTAATAAATGCAACCAGCTAGACCTTGGGCTTTGACCGTTAGGTGTGGTGAGTAGGAGGGGATTCAAATTGATGTAGTAATGAGGAACTTTATTAACAATTAACTAACATTCTATAATCTTGGCAAAGATAATGTAGTCGATAAATTTTATATATTGAATGGTTCGAAACATTAAAATAGGACCCATGAGGGACTCTCACAAGCCCAACAACATCCTCCAGTCCGATATCAAACTGAAGAGAAGCCTGGCCCTACTATTATACATGTAAACACCTAAATTAGTTTTGTGAAACTTTATCTCTCTTTATATCATTCGTGTAATTATTTATAAAAAAAAGTAAATAAAATAAAATAAAACAAGACTTGAACTTAAATGCCACAAATTTAATGAAAAAGACTCCTGCTTAAGAATACAACTAATATATATTAAGCATTTTATTTTATTTTAATTTATTTAAGTTACACACGCATTGCATTGCGTTGTAAAGAAACTAACCAAAAAAACACTTTGGAAAAACAGAAAACTTACCCAAACCCACTCTCTCTGTAGCTGTTTGGGGTAGTCGCTGTTGTTTCTTACGTGAAAGCAAAGACGCCATCCGGATAAAGTCTTCATTGCCCCTGTTACGCCAAGCAACACCCACACTCTCTCACTCCTCTACCCTCATATATACTATATATATACCCACGCGCATATACATATCCACCCAATCCATCACTCTTCACACCCACTCTCTCTCTGTTTCTCCGACTCTTCACTTCAGGTAATTGTTGTTTTGATGGAAAATTTGATCTTTGTATCCATTTCAACATGTCTCTGTAATCTAGGTTTTGCTCTCTAATCTATTGTTGTTGTTGTTGATGATTGATTGATCATAGTTTGTTTTATAGTAATTCGGGGTCTGTACCAGTAATTTTCGTAATCGTTGATTTCTATGCTCTGTGATTGGTTTACCGACAATCGTTACTTGACTTTTCTCTTTTGCACTGTTATCGATCATTTTAATATTCAATAATTTGTTTTAATCTAAACCCTTCAGCAATTTTCAAGTCTGATTCTCTCTGCTGCTGTTAAGTGCCTACTTTTTTTTAATATTTTTTTATATATATTTAAAATTAAGAAAATAGTGTGTGGACAAAATGTATTCTCAAAACTTTGGAAAAGTGTGATTAGCAATCGAGCAATTTTTTTTTTTTGTAAATAGTTGTTGCTAATCATGTTTTGCAAAGTTTTAAAGGCTTTACTGAGACTCTCCAAGGTAAAACACATCAAGGCTTTGATTTTTAGAGCCGTAAGTGCACCTTGTGCATAAGCATATGAAGAGATTGTCTTGGGGTCTTGTTAAACTTAGTTTAGTAAATGATTTAAACATAAAAATAAATGAATAAATAAATAAAAAAGAAAGAACCCCTTTTGCAACTATATTCTATAAGAAACATTAAATAAATGACCAATCAAGAAAAAAATACACAGTTAATGCTCAAGTAAAAAACTCAAATCACTAAAACTAAAAATGCCAATTTCACTTTGTAAGAAGGCAAGCTTCCTTCTTTGCAGTGAATGTTCACTTTTTACTATTTTAAAATATTTAATTTATTTACTAAATATTAAAATTTTAAATTCAAAATGCTTACGCCTTGCCTCATGAGGGGTAAAATGCCTTGAGTTGTGCATTCGCTTTTAAAAGCTTTGATGTTTTGTACTTGGATATAAACACTTGGGAGAAAAACACATAGTGTTTTGTGTTAAGTAAAAAATGTTTATAATTGTTGATTGTGGCAAAAATCATCTTGTAGAGTATTCTATCTAAATATTGTTGACATTATATTGGTGTGGATGATAGAAAAATAATATTTATAAATAATAAACATATTATTATGGATTAATACACAAACGTAAAATTATCACATGCCAGTCAATTTTCTGGGTTGTACATTGCTCGTGGTGTCAAGTTCTACAATCCAACTAGCCCTTTCTGAGTGGATCTTCAATCCTCTCTCTCTATGTATCCCGATATGTGTAATAATTTTGGATGATGGCTTCCTTTACACTTGCATTGCTTATATAGATGAGGGTTGTTGGAACCATTCATTGAATAGTGGTACCTTTCCACTACCATTAATGTGAGAGTTATAAACCAAGAGTCATTTTCAAGAACTCAAGTTTTAACTCTCACTTAGTGATAAAGGTTGGGAAGAAGAGACTTCACTAAAGATGGTTTGTCTATGAGCAAGGAAGGTCTTAGTCTCTCCGTTTAGTAAAGGGCGCACTTATGAATGGTTCCGAAATGACACGCTATGCCGTCTCATCCTTTTCCCCCAGATGGTAGGAAGAAGATAAAGGAGGCAGAGTTTTGGTACTTCAACCGAGGAAGACTCGGACCTGCCTACATATATTCCATTGAATGGATCACTTCACTCAAAATATGATGTATATTTATTAACTAAATAATTATTGTAAGTTCAAGAATTTGCTTATGGTGGAAGGTATTGCTCTTTGTGGTTCTCCCCGTGATTAGAATGTATCTGAATTGGCTTATTTGTCCATCATTTAATAGGCTGCTGTGAAAATTGAATGTGCTGAAGGAAGCAATGGGTTCTTTCCGTAGAGCTATCCTGGGCTTCCTTATTCAGTTTTGTGTCTTGTATCAGTGTTCTGCAATTGAGGTTGATACTAATGAGACAGCACGGCTGTTTGTAAATGCTTCTGAAGCATCTGGATGGAAGATACCCGAAACTCTATTTGGCATATTCTTTGAGGTGAGGTTGTTCACTCACTCTGATGATATTTGAACAAGGGGTCTGTGGTTTCTGCTTTCTATTATAGTTGTTATTACTGCCTTTATTGATTTCCTAATCTGTGATTCTTTTGTAAATTGCTTCTTGTTTTCACTACTATATAGTACAACCCTCAATCAATCTTTTGTCTGTTTTTTTCATTTAAATGTGCTCTCTTGCCTTTCATCAATGCCCTATATCAATCTGATGAGGGATTGGGAGTTTTGCATCCATGTCACAAGTCTATGTCAGATTTTTGTATTATTTTGTTATGAAAGAACATATGAGTTTATAGACCTGATAGGTACCCATATCCGATCCACTTGATATTTTGCTGTTTATATAGTTCATGGTGGAGAGTGACAATTCTCTGAAATGCCATCTTGCAGGAAATTAACCATGCTGGGGCTGGTGGGTTGTGGGCAGAACTTGTCAGCAACAGAGGTCTATTCTAAATCTTCTTGAGTCTTCTTAGGAAATAGAAAATCAAAGAAATACAAATGAGTATCTGTTTTTATTTGTGGTTGTATTTAGTCTGTTGTTAATATCAATAAGCCTACTACGCCTTAATGAGCCTGAAGAAAAGATTAGGACGCAAGTCATTAGACTGCAGATGGCAGTGGTTAAAAACTTTAAACGTGACTTAGTTATTAATAAGGATACTAGAGACATGTTTGTGATTTTACAATTCTTACACTTGCTTTTTTCTTCTGAAAGAATTCCTTGTACAACTACTACTGCACAGTCCTGGAATTCTAATTTGTCCTTCAATATTGTGTTTGATAACATTACAAATTGGGATAAACTGTCTGCTGGATAGAGACATACACCATTCCTATCCTATGTACCTTTGTGATTTATTACTTATTCCCTACTACTCACTTAGTGAATGTTGTTTTGAATCCATTCATTATATTATCAATACTACATAAAGTGATACCTACAACAAAACCCAGCCATTCCATGTGCAGTTTGCCCTCTCCCTGGTTTCCGGTAAAATTGCTTAGACCTTTTGAAGTTGGAACTTTTCATTCAGATAGAGACCTATTACCTCAGTCTGCGGATTGGTGATGTACCTACTATTGCTAATTGCAATTGGTAAGGTACAATATTTATGCTTAAATGCTTTGTGTGTTTGCAGCTGCATTCTGTGCTTCTGTCTGTCTGTCTGCATGGCCCAACTAGCATTGGCACTTCATTACCTTTCTTTTTCTCTTACACTACTTTGTAAATGAGGAGGTCCTCTAAAATTACAGTGTCTATTGTTACATTTTTTTGTTGTGCTTAAGAGGGGGCTTTATATACTTTCTTTAGTTGGAAATATACTTGTCTCATTTCATAGTCACATGGATATATGGACATTATGGATTTTCATGAAAACTGTGTTTCAGGTTTTGAATCTGGGGGCCTTAACACTCCCTCCAATATCGACCCTTGGTCTGTCATTGGAGATGATTCCTCTCTTATTGTATCAACTGACCGTTCATCATGCTTTGATCGAAACAAAGTTGCACTTCGGATGGAGGTGCTTTGTGACAGCAAAGGCACCAAAGTCTGTCCAACTGGAGGAGTTGGTATTTTTAATCCTGGATTCTGGGGCATGGTAAGAAGTTGCCACCTATTTTGCAATACTGCCACCATGGATCTTGCTCTCTTTCTCTATATAGCATGGACAGACTCATTAAGAATTTCCATATCCAACGTCTGGCATGCCACTTCCTCAACAATTACTGAACTTTCTTAAGATTGACATCTTTTAGATGGATGACATTGGTCTGGCATGTAATAGACACTTGAAATATTTGAAAAGCAAAACAAAATTAGTTAGGAAGTAAATCAGCAGTTACAGTAGTATGCTTGACATTATGCATGTTGAGCTTCATCTTCCATCTCATGCAAATGGTAAGATAAAAATAAATTATTATTATCATCTGACATGTACATGAAAGTTCAGTTTCTGTCTCCTAATCCTTTTTTGATTTATTATGTTGTCTGCAGAATTGACTCATTTTTCCCATGCATAAATAAATTTTGAATAAATGCACTCTATGGATTCGTGTGATATGTGAAATTGGAATGGGCATGTGTTTACTGCTTATGCCAGAAGCCATTCTGATGGGGGCGAGCTTTTAGAGCTTACAAGTTTTATATGGATTTCTCAAATTAGAACCTAGAATGTGATTAGTTTAACCTATTTTTCTTGCCAACCATGAGAAAATGCACAAGTTTTAGTTTTACTTTCAGAAGCATGTTTGATAAGAGAATTGACCCATGCAAGGCCAAAACACTATCCTATTCATATTGGTCTTTGTATCTCATATGTTCATTGCCCTGTTGTCCCTCAAACATTATATCTTCATAGGTTTTCTTTCATTTATCTTGATTTTGTGTCTCCAAAAATGGACTTATTGGCCCCTAGTTTATTGTCTTGTACAGAAAGTACATACATTTGTGAATTATAGCCCCCTTTACACCATTCCTGCAAAATCCTCCAATTTACAACCTAGCAGCTCATCCTAAATAATTCTGTTGTCCTACTATAGACAGTTGTCGAATCAATTGTCATCGGTTTATAGAAGTCAGCTTCATGCTATACTTAATAGTTGTTAAGAATTAGCATATTGCACGAGTTTTCAGTTTACATTATCCGCTCTAGCATGTCCTTTTTTTTTTCTATTTTTTTATTTTTTAGAGTTTTGCAACTTATCTCGACTAATATCTCACTAATTTGTTGCCATTTGGATCCTTTGATTTTGTTCTTTTTCAGAATATTGAACAAGGGAAGACCTATAAAGTAGTTCTGTATATACGTTCATTACAGTCAGTAAATATATCTGTATCCTTGACTGGCTCCAATGGGTTCCGAACGCTGGCTACTGATAACATTATGTGAGCTTCATTTGGGCATTAATAAACTTCAGTAAATTTTATAACATAGTTATCTTTATGGATATTTAGAGTTCATACATTGTCCTTGCAGAGCTGCTGATGTTTCAAATTGGACAAGGGCTGAGGTTCTTCTGGTATCGAGTGATACCAATCATAACTCTAGACTACAATTGACAACAAGCAAAAAAGGAGTCATATGGTTCGACCAGGTGTCAGCAATGCCCTTGGACACATACAAGGTTTGTGATCTTTGATATATTCCATAAAAAGGGTCTTAGTTGTGTGGATGTTAGTGTCTTTGTTTGAATACATTTAGTGATGTAGAATGGGTCAGATGAAGATGAATAAGGAATGATTTATAAACTAATCCAAAGTCAAAATATCTCAATATCAATGATTCAATAATCAATATTCATATCATATGTAGTCTGATAAATCCATCACATAAAAGCCATTTATATAGTTAAACCAAACTAATCCTAAACAAACCCAACTTCCATAATAAATAGTACTCCTAGATAAATAAGGCTTTTATTCTTATCCTTATTGTTCCCCATCATTTCCCTCCGGCTAATGGCTTGGAGTTGTGTGCGAGGTAGAATGGCTGGCTTTAGATTTCGTGTGGCATAAGGATACGTCTCGGATTTGCAGACTTTGTTACATGGTACAGCTGTAGCGATATTGAGATATGGTGGATTGGGTTTTTTCCTTTTTTGGTAAAAAAAATTGTTGGGTAATTTGTGGGTTGGCTGTCGGTCAGGATTGGATTTTTGAAAGACTCTAAAATATAATCCTAGTTATAACTCTGTCTAGTTACAGAATTGAGTTGTTTTCTGGTAGCTATAGAAATTTAGTTGTGCCCATGTCAAAGTGTGATCTTTACATAGTGCAGAGTGTAATCTTTTATCTATAGTTCAAGCTCATTTTTCTCCTCAGTTTTAGTAGCCCTTTTGACAACATTTTATCTTGGCACAGGGACATGGTTTCCGAAATGAGCTTTTTGGAATGCTAGCAGATTTGAAACCCCGATTTATCAGATTTCCAGGTACTTGTGATATTGTTGTCTAAAAACTTTTTAAAAAGTCAGATGCTGAACTCTTGATGTTGTCTGTTAAGAAAGTAATGCTACAGTAGTTAGCCTCAATTACTTTTCTGTTGTTTCTATGTTAATCTTTTGAATTTATCCATGTGCATTGGCACTATATTTTATTGGGGCCTTATAATTCCAAGACTGACTAATGCAGAAAATATGATTTCATATATATTGCATAGGTGGGTGTTTCGTTGAAGGTGAATGGTTACGAAATGCATTCCGCTGGAAAGAAACTATCGGGCCCTGGGAAGAGAGACCTGGACATTTTGGTGATGTTTGGAATTACTGGACTGATGATGGACTTGGTTACTTTGAATTTCTTCAGGTAATTTCTTATGCTTTTTTTAAATTTTTTTTTTTTTTTTTTAATTTGTATTTCAAGTGTTTGTCTTGTGTTACCATTTGGCTTGCATTGGTTCTTAAGTTGTTTGTCTCGTATTTGCTTCTGCAGCTTGCAGAAGACCTTGGTGCAGCACCGGTATGGGTATTCAATAATGGTATTCCCCAAATACTTCTATTTTCTGGTTTTTGTATTTTAGTTTTTCTTTTGTCAATGAATATATTTATTTTTATTTGATTTATTTGTTTGGTGTTCAATGTTCCACAGGAATAAGCCATAATGATCAAGTGGATACTTCTAGCATTTCACCTTTTCTGCAAGTATGTCTGGCAATTTTCTGCTTCCTATGTACAGAACTGCTGAACTAATCAGATATTGTAGTTATAGAAAATATGCCGAAATTATTCTTTCTAATTTGATATGCCATGAATGTTATTAGAAGTCAATGCTAATCATGCTTCTAATCATAGTTGTCAAATCAGGATTCGAATCGTGAATCGAAATGGCCTTGTACCGAATCGCGAATCGAATCGAATCGAATCGAATCGTGAATCGTAAAGATTCGGTTACTTTTTCTAAATTACTTGGAAAAATATATCTACAAACTTGGATGTTAAATATATTTTATAAATATAAAATATTTAGACTTAAGTCAATGAAAATGTTGTTTTGAATGATGATCATGTAGTTTAATAGGGAAGAAGTTAACAAAGGTCTCTATGTAAGATCACCATATTACCTTTTCCCTTTTTTATATATTTCTTATCAACCATTTTTAATAAAGACAGTAAACAAAGATAAATTCTTAATTTCCAAAATAATAATAATTTGACAACAATATTAATATTTGGACAATAAGTGTACATACTTTTTCTAAGTAACAATGACCAAATAATAAGAAATGATTATTTAGGATCTTTTATTTTAAAGTCTAAAACATTTTCAAATGTATAATTGACCTCTCCCATGTAATATGCAACTATATTTAATTTAATAAAATAGCAATAGATAATTCATGATGTAAGTTGCTTTAATCTTAAATATTTTTAGAAGATATATTATGATTTTTAAAGAAAAAAAATAAGAATAAAGGTTAAAAGCATGTCGCGTCTTACTGAATTGGATCCTATTAAAAACTCTATGATTACTAAAATGACAACAAATCATATACATATATTGATTATTTTGGTACTAAGGCCTCGTTTGGGAACAAGCTTTTTTAGTAATTTTTTGGCTTTTTGGCTAAAATGTGATGTAAAAAAAACTAGTATGTTTGAGATGACTTTTTGGCTTTTTACGAAAAGATGTGCAAAAAATAGAGAGAAAAAGGAATCTTTGACTTTTTGGTATGTGTTGTTGGCTTTTTGATTTTTTTAGTAATTTTTTGACTTTTTGGCTAAAAGGGACACTTGCCAAACGAGGCCTAAATGCTATTAAAGTTGTATTATGTCATTTTCAATAAAAAGATAGAGAAATAAAAAGTAAAAAATATATCAGACTCGATAGTTTCAAGAATTGCATGAATCGTAAAAAGTGAATCGAATCATGAATCATGTGATTCACTAGAGATTCACTTCCAAAATAGTCACCCATAAATTTGTATCGATTTTGAAAAAAATGTGAATGGAATCGTGAATCGAATCGCGAATTGTAAGATTTTGATAACAAAGCTTCTAATTAAGGCTAGGATTAATATACCCAAGTGAAATAAAGAAAAGAAAAAACTTGTGACTTGTAAAAGTGGAGTCAAAACACAAGGTTACTTGTTATTAGATGAAAATGATGTTGTTACAGGTTAGCTTAATTCATTCATACCTTGGTGTTGTTGAAAGTGGTTGGTTAAATGCTGATATACTAATCCATTGTCAAAACCATTTGACTTTGATAAGCTTTTATGAATTTGGCTTGATATGGCTGTGACCGGTTATCTTTTAATGATCAATCAGGCACTTGTATTAACTCATCTCTTAACATGAATGTTCTGTTTTGATCTTTAGATTGATGAATTCTTTTAGTTAGACTTTTGGTGGAGGAATATGACGAACACTCTTGCTATAGTTATGAAACCTATACATGTTAAGAATCTATTAGTATCATGTTAAGTATCCGGTGTTACTATAAGGTATCATATTGTTAAAGCTTTTGTGTTGTTTGTGTCCTCCAAAAGTAAGCCCCGTTCACTGGGTGTAATATTATTGCAATCTCTGTTGTAATATATTTCATTCTTAAATTATGTTTGTCTTGATTGTAGGAAGTCCTCGATAGTATTGAGTTTGCTAGGGGTGATTCTGACTCAACATGGGGTTCTGTTCGAGCTGCAATGGGACACTCGGAACCTTTTGACTTGAGATATGTTGCTTCTGGGAATGAAGACTGTGGGAAGAAGAATTACCGTGGTATGCATTTTTTTTAGTCATTATTGTCTGGTAACATATTTTATTGTCAAATCAAATGACATCAATGACCCATGTATTTACAAAACATATATAGCATAATTCATAAGCGACTTTTCCAATTGAAAGCTGATATCCTTTAAGAAATTACTGCACAAAGTCTACAGTTGATATATGAAGATGATTGAGCTCCTCTCCCCTTTTGTGATCCAGCCAATCATGGGATTCTAGTGCTGGTCTTTGGGTAGGGGTGGAGGTGAGGGAATTGAAGGGAAGGGGGATTACTTATCATTGGAGTTAAACAAGAAAATTACCATGTTTCCATGCTGCTTTCTTTTTTTCTGCTTCATTTATTTGTATGAGTGAAAATGTCTAGGTTACTTACTCCCTTGATCATTTTTGTGTGTATGCAATTTCATTACAAAATTGGGGGGTCAAGAGTTTCATGCATGTCTTGTTTAACCTATGAACTGCTTTCAATTTATTTATTTATTTTTTTGTTGGTTTTAAATTCTATTAAATTTTTTGAAAAATGTTTTATTGTTATAATTCGTGTGTAGACAATTCACTTTTTTGGTTTAAATCTTGTTCCCATTATTCAAGGATTTATTATTTTTCAGAATTACATGTTTTGCTTTTAGATTGACTCTACTCTACTTTGGTTTTAAAATCAAGATGGAAATTGCATAGACTAATGTCTAGATTCGCACATCTGATGGAGAAAAAACATTGAATGTCAAACAAATTGAACGAAATTGAAGTTGAGACAACATGATTGAGCAAGGGTCAGTGCACTTTGGATTGCATTTGAGATGGATCCTACAAAATTAATTTCTTGTGGTGTTGATCAAGTCTCAACTAAGCTTTATAATCACAGCAAAATCTCCATTTATTTAATCTTGTGCTAAATTTTGAAAATCACATTCATGGTTGATGTTGAGAAAATTTTGGAGAGTGAAAAGAGATGTGTGGTAGTGTTTGAAGACATTATAAGACACAACTGATCTGCCTTGCATGATCTGTTTTGTTCTCTAAATTTAGGTAGAATTTATAAAGCTTCATCCTAGGGAATTTCTGAGATCTTCATATTTTGTGCACTTGGAATAATATTGTTGTCTCTCTCAAAAATCTTCAAATGACCAAGTTAGTCTGAAACATCATTCTGCCTTCCTTTAATTTTTCTTTTGCAATACCCATCGTTCTGATTTGTAATTCTCATCTTGCCAATAGAAGTTGTATTAATCATCACTTTAAGTCGCTATTAAAATATATTGCTTCAATTTTTTTTGCTTGAGATCTACCCGTCTCTATTATGACCCTTTTAGTGCCAATAACCATCCTGCTTTTCATGGAATTGCTTTATCGGTTATTTAACTAGTTTATGGGTAGTGGGTCTTGTTATTGGTATTTCAATAGCATGGTGCATACAGTACTGTAGTGGTGAAAACTATTATTCCTTCTAATCAAATCAC
Organism: Camellia japonica; assembly: GCA_030407325.1. Taxonomy (NCBI): domain Eukaryota; kingdom Viridiplantae; phylum Streptophyta; class Magnoliopsida; order Ericales; family Theaceae; genus Camellia; species Camellia japonica. The sequence goes on from JAPPVO010000017.1 coordinate 30,184,831, forward strand.
ACCTTAAAAAAGCAAATGTGAAATATTGTGAAAATTATGAAAGATGGATTTTTCTTGATGTATTAACATGCTTCTGTTTGTGTATGTGCCAGGAAATTACCTCAAGTTTTATGATGCTATAAAACTTGCTTATCCAGACATCAAAATAATATCAAACTGTGATGGGTCTAATCAACAATTGGATCACCCTGCTGATTTTTATGATTATCATGTGAGATTTGAACTTTGGTACATATGTCAATAATATTTCATCTTTCATTTTTTTTTTCCCATATAAATTGTTTATATTCCAATGTTAATCATTGGTTCGTCAGTTTGGCTACATGGCAAGAATTCTTGTCTTATTTTTTGTTCGTTGGTTAGATTTACAGTGATTCAAACAGTGTGTTTTCTTTGGCTCATAAATTTGATCATACATCTCGTAGTGGTCCGAAGGTATGTTAATCTTCCTTTTATTTGTTAATGAAACTGGTTCTGAAAATATATTTGAAAAAAGAAAAAAGGAAGGCTTTGGGGAATGCTTGTGAATAGTCTTGCCATTAATTGATTTTCAGGCTTTTGTAAGTGAGTATGCTGTGACTGGAAAAGATGCTGGTACAGGAAGCCTTTTAGCGGCACTGGCCGAGGCTGGTTTCCTTATTGGAGTAGAAAGGAACAGGTAAATTGTACTCTTCCAAGACTTTGGCTCTTCACTATTTGTCGATGTGCATCCTTTTGGCTTAAACTGTGCATTTATAAGATATTTTTTGTTTTGGTTGAAAATATCACGTATATGTTCCTTCCTAACATGTTTCATATACTCGTACAACATTAGAAACGACAGGTTTGACAAAGTCTAAGCTATGTTGTCAAAAAGGAAACCTTAATTTTTTTAATTATTTATGTATGATTGTCAACGTGTCATTGCCACCTTTATAGGAGATGTTTAGCTGATTTATGCCCCTTGACATTTGGTTGTGTTGACAATATTGGTTGTGGGTGTGCATTACACATGCCATCAGTCTTACTTCCCTATATGTAAAAATGACTTTAAATATTCAGGATTCAGGATTCAGGAATGGTATCCGATCAATTTTGTGGTCCTAATCAGTAATATGACCAAAGTAGCTTCTCTAATAGATGCTCATGCTAGTGGGAGGGCAAGCATCCTGTTTTAGAAAATATCTTGAAGTCAGCTTCAAAGCCTTTCTTCCCTTTTTAAGGTAGTTAAGGTTCAATAGTAATATGTGCACAAGTTTAGTAACTCGCTAAATCTTTGCCTCAGACTTTTTAGTCTACGAAGATAATTCATCCAGATTCCAGAGTATCTTGAAGTGTGATGACTTGCACTTATTCTTTCCTTTTCATGGTCAAGTAAATTGCTTCACTGGTTTGGAAAATGAAGTGGAACCTAGTTGTTATAATTTTTTTTCATTTTTGTGTAAATGACATGCGCACACACACACACATGTATTTGTGTATACATATATATATAGTCATCATAGCTCCTCTCATTTTTTTGTCTCAATTTCATGATATATTGTTTTGATTTCTGAGGATTTGAATTTGATCCCTCAAATGCAGCGATATTGTTGAAATGGCAAGCTATGCACCTCTATTTGTGAATACCAATGACAGAAGGCATGTTTTCATTCTTTTTCTCTAAAACCTTTTCACTGTTATGTTATCTCATGGTGTTCTTTTGTAATAATTATCCTCATATGGTAGTGTTGCTTTCTTAAAGGTGGAACCCGGATGCAATTGTTTTTAACTCCTTCCAGCAGTATGGAACTCCTAGTTATTGGATGCAACACTTTTTCATAGAATCAAGTGGTGCGACTCTGCTTAATTCAACACTAAAGGCCAATTCTTCAAGCTCGCTAGTTGCTTCTGCTATTGCTTGGTCAGAGGATGATAAAAATTATTTAAGAATAAAGGTTTTAACTTTCTCATATCAAACCCCAGAATATTCTTATGTTTTGTACTGCTTGTTAAAAGCATACTCTACCCACCAATTCAACTTTGCTGTTATAATTAGTAATCTCTAGAGGTGGAAAATGGGTTTGGTTTGGGAGGGTCAAAACAGGTTATATATTTAAAACAACCCAACCCAAACAACGGGTTGGGTTGAATTGGATACTGCCCTATGGGTTGGACAAATGGACCCAACCAACTCGTTTACTTTATCAAATTATTTTTCCAATAGATGGTGGACGTAGAAGGCAATATGAAGTGCAAAAAGAACAGGATCATATGGTTAACCATCTGTCATGAGTCTTGTGTGTTTAGCTTCTTCTTTTTCTTCTTCTTCTTATGTTTTTTCTTAAAATGAATGAAAGAAGATAGTCAAGAATGATTTTTTGGAGTTTAATCAGTCGATCTGAAATCATTAGGTGCATCGTCAACCCCCCCCCCCCCCCCCCGGTTCCTTTTTTCTTTTGGACATCGAGAAACAGCCTGCCTTCTATTTATTAATAATCAAAGTGAACACATTTGCTTTAATATCTCATTTACGTGTCTCAGTATTTATTTGGCCTAATTTTTTTTTTTCTTTTTTTCTAGGTAGTGAACTTTGGGATCAACACTGTGAATTTAACAATTTCAACTGATGGATTGGCACCAAACTCATTCCTATCATTTGGATCCACAAAGACTGTACTTGCATCTAGCAATCTGATGGATGAGAATTCCTTCAAAGATCCGAAAAAGGTATCTACGTCATCTTAAATCACCATACAAAAATAGGAAAGCAAGTCATTTATTAGAATTTCACTTGTACCTTCTATATTTCACACGTGTTGTTCACATTTGGTTTGAATCCCTTGTCCCGATTCTTCATTTTAGGAAAATGGATAGGTATAGAATATAAAAGATACAAGTGCATGGAAGCCCTTTCACTAATGCAGTGATTAAGCACCGATTTGTCTTATTGTTGTCTTTATCTAGCCAAAAAATTGAGTGGATAGTGCATCTAAGATAATTGTTCTTCTCATAGTAAACCTAAGATTTTGTTGACTTAACTGATGTGGGGATAAAATATGATAGTGGCAATTAACTCAAGTCAGCCAAGTCTTATCCTACCTTCTGGTGGTTTGCTACATGACATGAATAAGATTTTCCTTTTATGAGCAAAAAACTCATAATCATCACACCTTACTTGTTTGGGTTAATTACACTTGGCACTCTTGCACTTTCATCACAATCTCACTTTGGCCCCTCCATTTTCAATTGTGACAGTCAATCCTTTATCCTTTTAAGTTAAGTTGGAATGTCACCCTTCTGTCTATTTAACGTTAATAAGGCTTACAGAACTTATCATATAAGCCATACATAATATTTTATTCGACTTGTTAGAACCCTTACACTTTCGTCAAAATCTCATTGTAATCGTTGCACTTTTACCAAAATCTCATTTTTGCTCCTTCAAATTTTAGGGCTTGTTTGGTTTGTATTTCAAGATACAATTTTTGAGAAAAAATTTCAAAATTTTGTTTGGTTCAATTTTTTTGAAAAAAAAAATTCAAATTCACTCTCTCTCTCCTACATATCAATCAATGACTTTTTCTTTCTCCTCCCTCATTCTCAATCATTTTTTATCTCACACACATTTACTCAACTACAACAAAATATCAAATCATCCAAAACTCCCAAATTACAAAACTATTTTCAAAATATACAACCAAACAAACCAAAAAAATTTCTAAGAATTTCTAAACTCTTTCCAATTTTTTTTTTTTAAATTTATCTCAAAACACAAACACATCCTTAATTTCTGTCAACCTCATTAAAGATAATGCCATAAAACCAACTTAAGAGTGCTAATCCACTTCGTTCATCTGCTGGGTGTGCACGGGTCGGGTTGGGTTTACCCTTGACCCATCATCCAAACCGAACATTTCGGGTTGAGAGTCTTCTTATCCGGTATCGACCAATCTCCCCTTCGAATCGACCGAGTCAAGCCTTGGGTTTGGTGGTTGGTGTCGGGCGGGTGAATGTAGAACCGCAAAAGCAGAAGTGGAAGAAAAATTCATATCTACAGACACATCTGAAACAAGAAATTCGGAGATGTAAAAAAAAATATAAATATATTTGAAGCAAGAAATGAGATATATACATATAGTTATAAACATAGATCTGTGAAGGAAGTATATAAAAAAGAAAAAAATCCAATGTCTCACTAGAAAAAATACAGATCTGAGAGAGAGATTTAAAAAAAAATACATCTTTGATGCCTCCACTTGAATAATACAAATATGAGAGGGGGAGGGATGATGACGAGTTCAGCCATGAGTCCTCCGACATCAGCAATGAGTTCCGATGATGATGAGTTCGGCAATGAGTCCTGATGGTGATGACTTCACAAAAACATCGAGTCGTTAGTTGATGAGGGGGGAAGGGGGGGAAGAAAACGATGAAGGAAAAATGGTGAGGGGAAGTTGCAGAGAAAAAAAGGTTGAGGAAAAAATGGAAAAGATGAAAATTGAAAAGTCTTTCAAATCAAGTGAATGAGTTGGTCGGTATGTTGAGTGATGAATAAGTGTAATCTAAGGAATTAATTATATGATGCCACGTGGAGGGATAAGGTTATTGATAAGCATAATTCGGTCGGCCTGTTTTGATCGGTTTCAACAATATGTGATCCGTTACTTGAACCGCAAATTGCACGGGTAAACATTTCAAATCCATAGCCGACTGTAATCATGATCGAAACCGTCCGTAAGCTTCACAGGTCAGTTGGTCTGGTCAGATTACTTGGTTTAGCTGGACCCATGCACACCCAATGTTATTTGAAATTTCCATTTACTCTTGGATAATCTTGCGAAGGTAACGAAAAACTGTTACTTCCAGTATCCTCCCGGCAAACCATTCAAGCAATTAACTGATTTTGATACTTTTTTTAAATTTATTTTTGATATTGTGCTAATTCATCAAGTAGTTGCCATTTGTTCCTTAAATGTTCATTAGCATTTGTTTTATCCATATTTTTTATTTTCTAATAAGATTACTCTCATTAAACTTGTCTGCAATATTTGTTCCATCTTCTTTCTTGAGTTCTTCCATGGTGACACACAAGTCATATAAATAAATTACATATTTATACTGTTTGAAGTTCATGTTACTCAAAAACATGCAGATATTGAGAAATTTATATATTATGGATCAATGGTTCTAATCTTTAGAAATTTATGGTTCTCATTCCATGCAGGTAAGTCCTGTCAAAAGCGCAGTTGACGGTGCTGGTGTGAACATGAATGTCATACTGTCTCCACATTCTTTTACTTCTTTCGATTTGCAAATAGAATCAAACAATCTCCGGATGCCAGGAACTGATTCTATCCGTATATCTTCATATTGAGAATATAAATTATAGCTGTAATAATCGCAGAATGGTTTGGCGTATCATTCTCTAAACATGTACTACTGCTTGTTTTTTTTTTGTACTTCTTCAACAAAGATTTGGCCTAAGTTGTAAATGTCCTTGATAGGTTTTCTTTCATTTTACCTCCCTTAATGCCGGTCTCTAAGCTTAATTGAATATGAAGTTGCCTTGCTTCCCGTCGCTTACATCTGCCCTCGACTCTGAAATAGCCGAAACCCTGAACTCTTGAGACCTACAATCTGTAAATTCCACTCCTCCCTCTCCTCCACCACCACCACCACCACTACCATCAATTTATCTCAACTCTAGCCAACACTTAAAATCACCCATTCAATGGCTAGCAAGATCGAATCCAGAAAGGAGTTGATGGGGGTAATTAGGAGATGTAAGCGTGTCAAATTTCGCTTGATGTGTAGGCTTGAGGGTATAGTTTTTGCAGGTTTGCTCTCTTCAAACCCTCTTCAGCTGATTTAGAAAGCGAACTTGAATTGAACCAATGACCAACATCCAGAAAGTCTTTATCCGAGCCCATGATGGATCCATTGGGGAGATTTACGTGTTTGTCTTAATATGTGTACTTATTGACTAATAGGTTTTATAATAATTAATGATATTTTTTTATCAAATACTATTAAAAAATATTATTGATTATTAATTTTCAACGATAGTTTAAAAATTGTCAAAAAAGTCACTAATTATAAATTTTAGCGATAGTTTAAAAAAATTGTCATAAAAAAAGGTTACTAATTTTTAACTTTCAACGACAGTTTGAAAATTTTGTCATAGAAAAGCATTACTAATTGTAAATTTTAGCGATAATTTATAAAATTGTGACAAAAAAAATACTAATTATTAATTTTTAGCGACATGTGAAAAATTATCATAAAAAATTATTTTTAATGACGATTTTATTAAGATTTATTTTTAATAAGATTTGATGAGAAGTAAATTTAACTATTATGACCTATTGATAGTTTATCCGATCCATTAGGGGAGTGTTTGGAAAGATGATTTTTTTGGATAAAATAGTCAATAAAAATAAAATAAGCAAAAAGAATAAATAAGACAAATTATCTGATGGCTCACTTGGATCCAATGTGCTTGGAGTCGCTATTTAATTTTACGGTACAATAACCCAAATTATTTTTATTATTATTTATTATTCCCTCCTATCAGAAGGTCGATTTCAAATGATTCATAAATAAAGTCAATCAAATAAAAATATATGAATGACAGTTACATATAAAAGAAATAAATTTAAAATTGCTAAAATTAGATAAGGATGACCCTCTTTGAATTGACATATTAAATTCGAGAGAAAGTCAACGTTTTTTGCAATTAGTGATAAAATTGGTCCAAAAATTTATTTGGATAAATTAAGTCGGTAGTTTCTGTATTTTGATTTGTTGTCATTTTAATTTTTATAATTTTAATGGATTCAATTTTAATATTAAATTTATGATTTTATTTCAATTCGTCTAATTGATTACAATTGCTAATATTTTTTTAATAAAACATGCATGGCATGTGGCATATTTTTAGAGGCAAAATTATAAATTTGCTTAACTTAATGAGTTAATCTCAACTAATTCAATGATAATAAAAACACTAATAATGTTATCAATTGGACTGAATTGATACAAAATATAACATTAAAGATCAAAATTAAGCTAATTAAAAGTATATAGATACCAAAATGACACAAAACAAATGTAGGGACTACTGGTATAATTTACCCAATTCATTTTCTAGACAAATAGAAGAATTGCCCTTTAATTATTGTTTAAAAAAAAATTATTATAAAAATTATCCCCGAATCATGAAATTGTCTTTAAATTTGTCTCCCAGTGAACATTTACATCCATTCAAAAAACCTTGATGCTGAAAATGAAGAATCAGTAATTACTTGATAATAATACATAAACACTGGTACATCAATTCGATGAGGCATTTCAAAATACTTTTGCTTCCAATTTGAGAAGTCCTCTATTGAGTTTTAAAGCTATTTGCAGCCTCAATGCCAATTGATATTTTTAGAATCCAACTTACATGAACGTTATCTCATGGTAGTGTATCATGAGAGAAGGAAAAAAAATTAATACAATGATGATATCACGTGATCACCGATAAGTAGTATCACTATCCAATAACAAATTAATATATCTCACATTGTATATGTCATGATTACAAATTATTTTAGAACACTCAATTACATCTAAAAAGTAGAATCTATTGTTATATAGTTTTATTATTGGTTGAGGAGATTACATATTACTAATGACGTGATATTACCATTATACTGAGGGAGAGATTGAGAGAAACTTTAATCATTTAATTAATGTCGGAGATTGATGGCTCTTTCATAATCAGACATATTGATGATTATTTTCACTGCCTTGAGAATCAGGTGAAGAGAAGTCAATGTTGCAGCCTTGAGCTATGCATGAAAGAGTAGTCACAATCTGTGGCAATATATATCATCCAAGATCAATTAAATAACATGTGGTTATGAATTCTGTAGTGAAAGAACTATATATATATAAGTTGTGCTCAGTGCAAATGCAGTATATGGGCACATTTAAAACTTGCACTTGTGTATACACTACACTTGTACTAAGTATAAATATCACTTTCACCCAATAAAACTTGCACTTGTACACAGTTAGTTTTAATGTTTGAGGACTTATTGATTGATACCTTGTCAATTGAGGGTCTTCTACGAGGTTCCCATTGGATACATTTGTCCACCACATGGACCATCCAATAGAATTGATGAAGGTTATGTGACTCTTTCAACGTTGGATCAATTAATTCTTGATACTTCTTTTCTTCCACAAGTGGTCTTCCCTATATAACAAACAAATTGTAAGATAAAATCGATTTTTTTTTTTTTGTTTATGTTAGTTGAAAATGAAAATCAAATATGAATCGATTGGTTTTAAATGTGTATCAGTTCATTGTAAATTTATGAATTTATACGGCGAATAAGTAGGTAGTGGAGTAAATATTTATAAAAAGTAAAAAATTTTGTGGGATGTAACTTTTATTGTGATTTTCTACACAGAAAAAACTTACACATATTTTTGTAAAATACAGGAAAAATTACCAATAAGTATGACTAACAGTTACAGAAAGTGAGAATTTTTATGCAGTGCAACTTACACGGGAAAGAATTGCACCTCATCTAATACTTGGGTAACTTATAAATAGAACCTACTTTTAGGATTTATTATCTATTAAATCTTATTGATAAATTTATCAATTTTTCTTATTTTTATGAATAAATTTACAATAATAAATTTATTAGTCAAGACCTGCAGATAAATAAATTTAGTTAATAAAGCTGATTGATATATTTTTAGTCAACTACCCTAATTTGTAATTACTTGTAATTGCCTTTAAAATATATAAGTTTTTCAACCAAAAAAAAAAAAAAGAGCCAAAATTACACCCTAAAAAAATTATCATCTTTTGATATATACTTTCCCAACCTCCCAATAGTGTAGTTTTTCCTAATATATTTATATTTATACGATATATAAAGAGATGGTGTCTTGAGGTTTTTTTTTCCTTAATATCAAATAGAATTTTGTATTTCTAAATTATCCAAAATATCCTCATGTAATTGATTCCTATAACTGACTTGGTTTCTATTCAAATCAAAATTTATATTTTATAAATTTAACAACTTAAAGTAAGTACAAACCGCTAATATATATATATATATATAGAAGAGGGATGTGGTGTGGGGGTAAAAGTTGATACATATCCTAATACCAAAAAAAAGAAAGATAAGTTATAGTAAATCTTTTTAAATTATGACTCATTTGTATTTTGTCCCGTTCTAAACTTTATAACTCAATAGTTAACCACATCAAACTATTATTTTGTTGCACTTAACATCGTTCATTAAGATTATGTCTTGAAATTTAAACGAAATCAAATTATATGTGAAGCACATGACACACTTATTGCTTTTTAGAATAATAATATAGGTTATTGATTTTTTTAAGACAATAATACATTTATCTAGTAATCACATTTGCACTTTATCTCTCTTATTTTAGTGTCAAAGTGCAAATAAGATTACTATAGATAAGAGCATTATTATTTTAAAATTCAATGAATGTGTCATATATTTTATATACTATCTAATTTTATATAAATTCCTAATAAAATCCTAACGGAAGGAATTAATTATAATAAGATAATATTTTGAAATAGTTAATTATTGAATTTTAAAGTTTAAAGTTTAAAGGGACAAAACATAAAAAAGTCATAGATTATCAAGGTATAAAAAAATAAAAAAAAAAGTTGATACATACCCATCTCATGAAACTAGGGCCACGTGTATCTTGAGTAGTCCTCCGACCAGTGATGAGTTGTAGGAGAACAACCCCAAAAGCATAAATGTCACTTTTGGGGGTATCTTTGCCAATTTCTTCAAATTCAGGGGCTAGATATTCGAAAGTTGTCATCGCCCTCTTCCCTGATCCCTGTTCTGATGTTGATTCCTCCTCGTATAGGTTTCTTGTCACTCCAAAATTTCCCAACTATACATAATATACATATATATAGATGTTGAAAAATAACACTCAAAACTATTATTAAGTTGGTTTTGATATTTCAAATGCAGTTTTTAAATTTTTTATTTTTCATATTTTATTTTGTTAATTTCATAAACAAATTTATACCTTAATCAATTTATTTAATTTTTTTGAAAAAACTAAAAAAGCATATTAGAGTTTGACCATTATATTTTAAGAAGAATTACATATAAATGGAGATCTGAAAAAAATATTTACGAAAATGTTAAAAAAAATTATAATTTTAATTATTAATATTGTAATGTTTATCATTTTTTTATAAATAGTTTTTCTGATGTCCACTGATGTGTAATTTTTCTTATATTTTATAATAAAATAAATACTGTGTTTTTTATTTTATTAATTTAAATCATAATCTTTTGATTTATTTTCAATTTAAATTACCTTTTTTTGCTTTTAAATCTATCAAAAATATATATATTTTAGTTATTAAACTCAATGGTATACATAAAACATCTAAAATACCCTTTTTCATTGAGTTTAATGATTAAAATATATTTTTTTATTAGATTTAATTAACGAAAATAGACTAATAGTTTAGATTGAAAATAAATAAAAAAATTAATATTCAGATTGATAAAATTAAAATTATATTTTGTTATAAGGGTGATAGTTTTTTTCTAAATTCGTAATGTAAAATATTTTTAATTTTTTTTTATTAAATACAAAAATGTAGTGAATTTTTGAAATATGAGGTTATTACCAGTGGGTGGTGGTCATGGGTTATGAAGATGTTGTAAGATCTGACATTTCCATAGAAGTTGTGTCTGTGCAGATACTGTAATCCTCTAGCTGCCCCAGCTGCAACTTTCAATCTTGCTTCCCATGGCAGTTCTTCACTTTTCTCTACAAAAGTTTATAATAATTAATTTCAATTTTTAGGGCTAAATATATTGTTGATCTCCCAAATATATTCTCTCTTATATAAAAGTGTTTGATATTTTAATATGAATTTGAGAGAATTGGATTATCGGATGGTCTACTTTCAACAATATACACTACAACATTTTCTTAGTTTAGTGACATTTGAAAGTGCCACAAAACTATTCTTCTAATGATATTTTTTGGTCTTGTGGCATTTTGAACAAGTGCCACTTCTATTGGTGCCACGGTAGATACGAGTGCCACGGTAGATACTTGCAAGTGTCACTGCACCATCATGGCTAAAAACTTTCAATGACATTTTAATGTCATGGTAGATATTATTTGTGGCACTATCAAGTGCCATTAAAAAAAGAGTTAGTGACACTTATAAGTGTCATTACACCATCAAAACTAAAACCTTTCAGTGACACTTTAATGTCATGGTAGGCACTATTCGTGACGCTATCAAGTGCCATTCGTGACGATAATTCGTTGTAGAAATATTTGATCCGCTCTTGCGGAGACTCGAACCGCCAACCTCCCGCACCATAAACCTTATACACCATACTCTTCCCACTACACCTCTATAGCACCACATGATTATATATGCAACATATATTATTTATATAGTACATACATCTATATTAATATGTATAAACATAATTATTTTATTGAACATAATTTATGTAAAATAAATTATTTACTACCAAAATAAAAAAAGACCACTTTTGGCGACTAAAAATATTTTTTAGTCGCCAATTCTATACTTTTGGCTACTAATTATTTTTTAGTTGCTAAAAAACTTAACTTTTGTCTACCAAAATCGGATTTGGTCGCCGAAGATGCACTTTCAGCTACCAAAATTTTGGTCTCCAAAAAATTTTATTCCCGCCTTAGGATTTTAGTTCTCCCACGCTAAAAATGACCACTTTTGGCGACTAAACTTATTTTTTAGTCGCCAATTGTAGACTTTTGGCTACTAAAATTTTTTTTCGCACCAAAAAGCTTTACTTTTGGCTACTAAAATTTTTTTAGTCGGTAAACCCATATAATCAGCGACCAAACTTATTTTTAGTCGCCCATTGTAGACTTTTGGCTACTAAATTTTTTTAGTCGCCAAAAAGCTTTACTTTGGGCTATTAAAAATTTTTTAGTCACTAAAACTCATATAATCAGCGACCAAACTTAGTTTTAGTCGCCAATTATAGACTTTTGGCTACTAAAATTGTTTAGTCGCCAAAAAGCTTTACTTTTGGCAACTAATGCTGTTTTGGTCGCTGAAAACTATACTTTCAGCGACCAAATTTTTTTGGTCTGGAAATTTAGTCGCCGAATATGCTTTTTCCTGTAGTGTATATTGAGTTTAATTCATTTATTTTTAATCATTTACTGCATTTTAAAATTTTAGAAAATATATTGGCATTTTTTGTTTTTTCAAAAATGTCATTATAAGCTTGGAAAGTTTTTGGCTTAGTGGCATTTCTCAAAATGCTATAAAATATTTGTTTATGACACTTTTCACCTAAGTGCCATAAAAAGTAATTTGCACCTACCTAGTGTCCTGACATTTTTTAAAAAATGCCATTGCAACTAAAGTTTAGTGGCATCTGTTGGTAAATGTCACGAACATAATTTTGTGTGTCATTATTTTATAAAATGTCATAAAATTGATGTGACATTTCTTTATTGAAATACCACTAGAGCCTTATATGTTTTGTGGTTCTATGGCATTTTTCTAAAACATTTAATGCCAATTTTTATTTTTGTGGCATTTTCTAAAAACATGCTATTAGTGTAGTGTCACTAAAGTGTAAATTTGTTGTAGTGACATTTTTGTTGTAGTGAAATGACACTTTTTTTTAATTGAAATGCCACTAGAGCCTTGTATGTTTGTGGCTCTATGATATTTTTCTAAAAAATGCCACCAAATATTCTTTTTGTGACATTTTTTAAGAACATGCCACTAGTATGGTGTCACTAAAATATGTTTTTGTTGTAGTGTTATGACACTTGTTCATTGAAATGTCACTAGAGCCTTTTATGTTTGCCGTTTTGTGACATTTTTCAAAAACGTGCCACTAAATATCATTTTTGTGGCATTTTCTAAAAATATGCCACTAGTGTAGTGCCACTAAAGTATGTTTTTGTTGTAGTGTTGTGACACTTGTTCATTGAAATGTCACTAGAGCCTTTTATGTTTGTCGTTTTGTGGCATTTTTCAAAAACGTGCCACTAAATATCATTTTTGTGGCATTTTCTAAAAATATGCCACTAGTGTAGTGCCACTAAAGTATGTTTTTGTTGTAGTTTTGTGACACTTGTTCATTGAAATATCACTAGAGCCTTTTATGTTTGTCGTTTTGTGGCATTTTTAAAAAACGTGCCACTAAATATCATTTTTGTGGCATTTTCTAAAAATATGCTACTAGTGTAGTGCCACTAAAGTATGTTTTTGTTGTAGTGATATTTATTATTTATTTTTTAAGACAAATACGATAAAATAAAAATGTTATAAACTTATGAATATTAGATAGACTTAATTTTTTAATAGATAATGTACAACTTATCTGAGCAGCTTATAGTTTATACAATTTTTTCATCAGATCGACTTAAATATTTTGTAGGGAGCTTTTTTGATAAATCTACTTTCTAAGAGTTTTATTCCATCCAACCCATATTCTTTTTGACTATTCCATTAGGTCCTATTTGAGATAAGAAGATCAAAATACCCTTTTCATCTACTTATGTTCCATTTACTTCACATTATTTTCTTATGTTTCAATAAGTCCTATGGGTGACATAATCACCAAAATACCCCTAATGTAAATGTTCATACCGTCAATGTGAATGTTCATATCGTCAATATGTAGGGGCCGAGCCCGTGTCGATCCTCGTGGGTGCCCGAAAAAAATTCGAGTCGGGCCGGGGCGGGCCCGACCCATTGACAATGTGAATATTTACATTGACATGTTAACATTCACTTTAATAGGAGTGTAAAATTGGCCCGCGTTCTACGGCGGCGCGAAACTTGCCTGCGGCCCATGGGCGGCTCGGGGCGGGTCCGGTCCGACCCGTTGACAATGTGAATATTCATATTGACATGTTAACATTCACATTGATAAGAGTATAAAATTAGCCCGCGGCCCATGGGCGGCCAAAAGCCCGCCCGCGGCCCGGGGCGGGCCCGACCCGGCCCGTTGACAATGTGAATATTCACATTGACATGTTTTCATTCACATTGATAGGAGTGTAAAATTAGCCCGCGCCTCGTGGCTGCCCGAAACCCATCCACGGCCCGTGGGCGGCCTGGGGCGGGCCTGGCCCGACCTGTTGACAATGTAAATATTCACATTGACATGTTAACATTCACATTGATAAGAGTATAAAATTGGCCAGCGGCCCAGGGCTGGCCCGGCCCGTTGACAATGTGAATATTCACATTGACATGTTAACATTCACATTGATAGGAGTGTAAAATTAGCCCATGTCTCGTGGCTGCCCGAAACCCACCCACGGCCCGTGGGCGGCTCGGGGCGAGCTTGGCTATTTTTTTTTAATTCTTTTTAATTTTTTCTATCAAAATTTTATTATTTTCCACAAAAAAAGACACTAGGCCTCGGCGCAGGCCGGGCCTCGGACCGAGCCTTGAATAGGCCTTAACCAGACCGATGGGCCGGGCCGGGCTTCAAAGTGTTAGCCCAAGCCCTAGCCTAGGGTCTCGGACTAGGCTCGAGCTTGGGCCCAAACAAGCCTTTCTCGGGCCGGGTCGGGCCGGTCCACGGGCCAAAAAATTAGGCCCAGGCCCTAACCCTGGCACAAGGGTATTCTGGCTTTGGATGGGCCGATGGATCGAGCCTCGGGTCGGGCCGGTGGGCCTGGGCCTAGCCTCGAGCTTAGGTCGGGCTTGAGTGGGCCTGGCCATTTTTTTTAATTCTTTTTGATTTTTTTTACCAAAATTTTATTATTTTTCACAAAAAAATACATTGCGCCTCGGGCGGGCTAGGCCTCGGATCGAGCCTTGAATGGGCCTTAAGCGGGCCGATGGGCCGAGCCGGGCCGGGCTTCAAAGTGATGACCTAGGCTCTAACCTAGGGTCTCGGACATGCTCGGGCCCGGACCCGGACCCAAACGAGCCTGCCTCGGGCCATGGGCGGGCTTCGGGTAGCCCACGGGTCGCGAGCCAATTCTAAATTCCTATCAATGTGCATTTTAACATGTCAATGTGAATATTCACATTGTCAACGGGCCGGGCCGGGCCGGGCCTACCCCGGGCCACGGGCAAGCTTCGGGCAGCGGACAAATTTTATACTCCTATCAATGTTAATGTTAACATGTCAATGTGAACATTCACATTGTCATGGGTCGGGCCAAGCCCGCCTCGGGCTAGGGTCGGGCTTCGGGCCGCCCACGGGTTGTGAGCCAATTTTACACTCTTATCAATATGAATGTTAACATCTCAATGTGAATATTCACATTGTCAATGGGCCGGGTCGGGCCCGCCCTGGGCCGCTGGCCAATTTTATACTCTTATCAATGTGAATGTTAACATGCCAATGTGAATATTCACATTGTCAATAGGCCGGGCCGAGCTCGCCCCGGGCCGCCCACAGGTCGTGGCGGGTTTCGGGCAGCCACGAAGCGCAGGTTTCGGGTAGCCACGAGGCGCGGGCTAATTTTACACTCCTATCAATGTGAATGTTAACATGTCAATGTGAATATTCACATTGTTAACAGGCCGGGCCGGGCCTGCCCCGGGCCTGCCCCGGGCCGCCCACGAGCCGTGGACAGGTTTCGGGCAGCTACGGGGCACGGACTAATTTTACACTCCTATCAATGTGAATGTTAACATGTCAATGTGAATATTCACATTGTCAACGGGCCGGGCCGGGCTTACCCCGGGCTGTGAGCGGGCTTTTGGCCGCCCATGGGCCACGGGCCAATTTTATACTCTTATCAATGTGAATGTTAATATGTCAATGTGAATATTCACATTGTCAACGGGCCGGACCGGGCCTACCCCGGGCCGCCCATGGGCCGCGGGCGGGTTTCGGGCCGCCACGGGACGCTAGCCAATTTTACACTCCTATTAATGTGAATGTTAACATGTCAATGTGAATATTCACATTGTCAACGAGCCGGGCCCGCCCCGGCTCGCGGGCGGGTTTTGGCCCGCCCACGGGCCAATTTTGCATTCCTACCAATGTGAATTTTAAAATATGAATGTTCACATCATAAAATTGCTAACCGTTCAAAAAATATTTATAAAGGTATCAAAATTAAATATAAGGGCATAAGTGTCCAAGAAAATAGTGTAAATCAAGAAAAAGGGCTTCATGGAATAAAACTATACATACATGGGACTAAATGGGTTAAAAAATTCTTTCATGAACTTCTTGGATTAAAACACTTCTAAATGGGATTTATTAATAATTTTTCCTATTTTGTATAGTTTATCTGAGTTGTTTTTGGTCACAAAAATATTGTCCTTAATTTTTTAACTCTAAAACTTTAATTTGTTATAATGAATAAAAAAAAATAAAGTGAAATTTCAGTTAAATTATAGGAGTAAGAAGTGTAATTTATTTTATAGATAAAAGTGGGTGTTTGAGATTTACTTATTTGGTGATTTTTTTGTTGTGCATATTTTCTTCTTTAGTAAATTTTTAAAAAAAAAAAATTAAGTTCTTAAATTCAATTCGACAAGACGAGCCAAAACATTTTAAAAAATTCAAGAAAAGGAAAAAATAATATTTTTTTTCACTTATTTTAACTTTTTTATTATGTTTTTTAGAATTTTATTTTTAAAAAATATTTTTAAAATTTGTCTACACGAGCCGGATTGAAAAAACCAAACCATTGATATAATTTTTTAAAAATAATCATTAAAAAAAAAAAACTTACTTGAGAGGATCTGGTCGAGAGAAGAGTCAGCGCAGACATATTGGTAAACAAGCAACCTAAGACCCAGTTGTGAGCACGATCCCAACAGCAGGACTATGTTGTCGTGTCGGACTTTCCCAAGAGCTTGGACCTCGGACTTGAAGTCTTTTAGGTTTGTGCTTTTCGAGGTATCTCTTCTCACCATGTTCGCGTAGAAGCTATGTTCTTTAATTATTACCTCCATTCCATTTGGTAACTCTCCTTTGTACACGCTCTTGCAATCATCCTCTCCTTTTGATACCAAATTCTCTGGGGAGAAATTATTTGTTGCTACTCTCAGCTCCTCATAAGTGAACTCTGATAATTTAAATAAATAAATTGTTATTAGTGTATATAAATGAAAAATTATTAAGTAATTAATTTCAAAATATCATATGTCATTGAGCGCTCTTGATAAATAAGAAACTACAACAAATTAGGTAGGTGTTGAGTAGTGTAGATTATAATAAATACTAGATACTGACCACTCGACCAGTAGAATATTTTTAAATATTTTTGCACTATATAACTTTCACTAGCTACACAACAAAAGTAACTAACATTTTCTATTCGAAATTTCTCACCTACATTATTGATTGGGAGCACCACTAGAACTAGAACTTGTCATAGAGTATTCTGAAACAACTAACTATATACGATAGAATCTACTATTTTAGTTTTTAATTTCCAAATTTCCACCATCACATCAACTTCAATGAGGATTTTTTTTTAAATATTTAATAAATCATTTTATTTCTTATTATATTAATATGGTTTTGTTACCAACGCAGAATACACATAAATTAACAATATTTTATAAAATTTACTAGTAGGATTTACTTCTAAAAAATTTCCTCCATCCATATATATCTGTAATTGATTTCTGTCTTCTGGACTTTATTTTTATCAATAAGCTGCCACAAAATAATCATATGAATTAATCAAAAATGCAACAAGTAATAAATTGCTATTAAATGCTAATTCATTACTTACCCTTGTAAAAAGTTTCAGGTGTGTCACAGATTTCCTTCTTGGGTATATGTATGGCATGATGATGATAGTGATGATCATGATCTATTGCCTTTGATTCCTTCAGACGTTCTATGTTGTTGTCATGCTTCAGCCTTAGTATTCCACATGTAAGATTGTCCGTGATGTATTTCTTGTCTTTCTTCATCCCTCTGTCTCATCCATTATCCCATCCATACCCCAAAAAAAAAAAAAAAAGTTTAATTGGAGTTGAATATGTTTAAACAGTTTAGAGCATGCTCTATCAAATTTTTATGTTTTCTTCTCAAAATATAGTGTCTGACCTGTCAAGAATTACAGTGGTTGCTTCTAAGTTCTTGGCAGCTTGTACAGTTGCTTCTTTCAATGATTTTCCTGTTTCCATCTTTATTTGGAATGGAATCTGCATATTAACCCAAAATTCAGTATTATTAATATATAAATATATATATATGGAAACTGAAAAAATTGAAAATTTAATAATATGGTTTATTGGTTGGATTTGCTTTTTCCATTTCATGCTATGTGATGAAGTTTAACAGGCTGTGGATATCAGTTTCAAAATGTTTACAATTGAACTCTCTTTATTTTCAAATCTTAGATAAGTTCATGTTTATTTTTGAAAACAAAAACATTTGGTATTAGTACATATATATGTTTTAAAATTTTATTTTAAAAACTTGTGAGATAACATGTCTGGAGATAGTTGTTGGGTAGAGGTAATCGGAAAGGGTTGCCAGAGGTAGTAGTGATGGGCGGTGGGTAACAAAATTATAGTGTTTAATTTTCTTTCTTAAAATCGGATTAATTAAATGACAAATTCTGGAATATAGGCACAGTTATCATTTGAGCTCAAAATTTTTTTAGACTTGTACTACTGCTATATTATATGGTTTAATTTAATTAAACGAAATTATTGGGGGGGGGGGGGGGGGGGGGAAATTGGGCAACTAAAAGAATAAACACACACAAAATAGGTCAATCTATCTATTGGTCATAACTCTTGTTTCATCATGAGGTCAAGAGTTCGACTCTTCCTACTTATGTGTGTGTATTCCCTTAGTTTGTATTTGAAGTCTCTCTCTCACTTTGGAAGTTTTTATGTAATTATGATTTTATACTGTAATTAATAATCTTGGGGAAATTATTTATAAAAAAAAAAATCAGTATTTGATCCTCGTAACAAATAATCCTTCATTTTTTGATTTCATCTATTTAAATCCTAAATTTTTGGTTTATTTTTAATCTAAACCGTATGGCTATCTCTATTAAGTAAAATTGATAAATATATATATATATATATATTAGTCATTAAACTCAGAAAAATGGTATTTTAGACATTTATTGAGTTTAGTGACTAAAATACTATTTTTATGATCAATTTTATTTAACTAAAATAGGTAATGGTTTAGATTGAAAATAAATCAAAAATTAGATCTATTTGGTAACATTTTGTTTTCACTTTTTTGTTTATATTCACAAATTTTTTAAAAACTAGCATAAAAACTTATTTGGTAATTTTTCTGATTTATAAATAATTAGTCTCAATTTATAAATTAGCAGTTAACTCGTGCGATGCATGAAATTTTTTATTTTTCAAAAAAATATTTTACGTTATGATGTATGTATTATAAAAGAATAATTTTAATTTTAATTTAAAATTAAAATTAAAATTAATGTATGATTCTAATTATTTATTCAAATAATATTAGCCCTATCATTCTATAAAAGCGTTATTTAAATATTGTATATAATAATTTTAGTTACTTATTTAGATTAAGAAGAAAAAAATACATAGACTAATTATGTAGAATATTAAATTTTTTTCTTTAATATTTTTTTTGAATTATTCATACGTATTGTATATTGGTATGTGAAATTTAAATTAAATATAAATGTTCTATAATAAAAAATTTCATGTTAAATAGAAAACTTAATATAATTAATATTAAGATATTAATAAGGTAGACAAAAAAATAAAAAATAATTTTAATATTTAATAGAAGAAAATTATTCATAAAATATTAATTTTATAGGTAGTTCGGATTAAGTAGAATTATTTTACATATTATATTTTGGCACTAATTAGATGTAAGAGTATATTACTATGGCATTTTTAAAAAGGGTGAGAGAAGAGTGATACGCCACATAGGAGAGAGAAAAAAAAGAAGAAGAAAGATATGTCACATAGGAAAGAGAAAAAAATTGAAGATAAACACTATTTTTATTTATATATATATATATATATATGAATGAATGATGATAAGGTAGAAAAACATAAACACAAAAAAGATGTTTCTAAAGAATAATGCTTGGTATTCCCTTTTGGGGGTCACTCCCTCACCCCCCTTTGTCACGTGGCGGGTGGTGATTAGAAGAGCAGGAAAAAAAAGAAAAAGAAAAAGGGACCAATGAGAGAGAGAGAGGGGGTCAAAAGGGGTGGGGAAAAAGGGGGATGAATCATTGTTGTTTTTTAAAAATCATTTAAAAAAAAAAACCCTTTGTGTATTTATTATTGTTGGAGAATCCAATTGGTGTTTAAATTATACTATGGCCTGTTTTGGCAATAGGTTAAAGCCTTGTTTGGCATAATCTATTTTAGTCCATCTTTTTGTCTTTTTATCTTTTTTAAGTCACATCAATCAACATCTCCTCTCTACTTTTCTACACATCTTTTTATAAAAAGTCAAAAAGTACACTTATTTAGGACATCCCAAACCACCCCTAAAAGTCAATTTTTTGACATTTAATTTTTTTTAAGTCACATCACCTTTTTATTTTTTTACATGTTTTATTTTAAAAAATCTTAAAAAAAAGAGTCATGTTATGGTGTGCAACTTACGCCTTACACTTACGCCTTTCTGTTTTCTGTCCTGTTTTATGTTTGTACCTACCACTTACACTTTTTGTGTAAGTAGCATATGGTGTGCAACCTTAAAGATTGCACACTTAAGAAAAGTCCTAAAAAAAAAAAAAAAGTCAAAAAACTAATTTCTTTGTCCCAAAATGAGTAGAAGTTGTACAATTAAACTATAATTGCGTTTTGTATTTATGTATAATACTGTTCCTATGCTTCACTTTCTCATAGTCGGTACTTCTTTTAGTTAAAATTATGATCTCACATGTATTATAATGAGAAACAGAACTCAATTATGTATATTTGCTTTTTAAATCGATCTATGGTTGGTACTAGGGGTGTGCATAATACCGTCGAAACCGTTAAAACCGTCAAAACCGCACCGAGCCGCACTGTCAAGGCAAATTCGTTATTATTTACCAATCGAACCGCCGGTTTTTTGTAAGAAAATGGCAAATTGTAGTGACACTTTTATCAATCCGTCGGTTTCTATTTTTCTTCCAAACCGCACCGACCCGCACCGCTATTAAATCATGTTTTATAAGATTCTAAAAATACTTTTTTATTTAAGTTTGCTTGTTGTTCTATACCTTAGAATATAGTATTACATTACTGCTCGAGGGGAATTCAAGATGTCAATAATCCAAAATAAAGTTGGATTCCAATTCACTTTTCAATCTTTTTTTTTTTTCTGGCCATGTTGCAAACTTGCATCAGCTCACTTTTCAATCTAAATACTTTTCAATAGTAAACATTTTCAATATATTGTAAACCCTGAATGATATTAATTTTATGTATTGTATTTGATCATTGTAGTTTCCACAGATGCTTGTAATGAACTGATGGCATAATCGTTGATATTATCATGTTGTTGCTACACTTGCTACATCAGAAGAAAGTTTCGCAAGATGTTTAATATCACGATATCTCTCGTCTTTTTTTTACTCTTTGATTTAAGTTTTGTAATTTGAATTATATTTTTTATAGACCGCCAATCCGCCCGAACCGCCAAGGCAAATCCGTCATTATTTGCCAACCGAACTGCCGGTTTTTGATAAGGAAAATAACAAATTCTAGTGACACTTTTATTAATCCGTCACCCGCCATACGGTTTCTATTTTTCTCTCAAACTACACCGACCCGCACCGCGCACACCCCTAGTTGGTACGGTACTAATATACTTGTATTTGTTTTGAATGTTTATTATAATTTTATGATTTGTATGATTTTCATTCTCATAAATAATTAAAAAAACAAAATAAACATTTTAATATTAACAAATATGTTTTTGAGTATTTGTTTCTAATTTTTTTAAAAATATTTTGTTCAAATCAAAGGAATTTGCAATTTTTGTTTTTTTCTAAAAAATAAATAAAAACTAGTTTGCAATTTTTTTATAAACATAAACTAAAAACGTAAATATTTGTTTAAATTGACAAAATTAAAGCTTAATGTTTATTGTGGTATAATGGTTAAACTCTACCATCACTGTGAAGAGATGCGATACAATGACGATAGATGGAAGTATGAGGAAAATGAGCAGACTTAAATTGACGTGGACTAGTATAGTAAATAGAGATATGAATCTCCTTAATTTAACTAATCAAATAACTGTTGATAAAGTCAAGTGGAGAAAAAATATTTATATAACCGATCCCATTTAATGAGATATAAAGTTTGATTTGGTTTGGTTTAGTTAATAGTTAAACTCTAGCCTTTTATTATTTTTTTTCCTTCATTCCTAATTGAAATCATTAAAATAAATATAAATAAATAAAGAGAAGGGCTGTGACCTGTTGCCTCGCATAGTGTTCCAGTGTGTCCCTGATCAGGGCATTATTATGGTACTCATCTAGCTTCGTTGCAATCTTTCTGTCAAATAGTTCCCTTCTTTTTTCCACTGTTCTACTGGAGTCCAATTTGCTTTGGCCCACTGGGAATGCTCATTAAATAATTTAAAAAAAAAAAACAAAACAAAACAAAAGAATTAAAAAAGTAATAAAATAAATAAAAATATTATTATAATCATATTTTCTTATCACATTTTATTCCTCGACGAGTTTGGATCCTCGGCCGCACAAGCCTGCCGCCATTCCTGCGGCACCCCCAAAACGACGTCGTTTTGGGGGAAATTTCAATTTAAAAAAAAAATATAAAAAATAGCAGAACAGAAACCAGAGGAACAACTAGAGGAGAAGAAGAAGGAAAGTAGAAGGGAGAAGAAGAGGGGAAAAGAGCAGCCGTAGCGGCCCCAGATCCGGCCGGACCAGGCGAACAAAGTGAACAAGGACAAAAGCACGGACGAGCATACGACGGCGACAGAGATCGGCAACGCAAATGCCGATCTGGCATCCATGGCGGGCGCTACTGCGGGAGCCTTTTGTGCAGATGCAATAACGGAGAAGAGTGCGAAAACGAAGAAGACAGCCAAAGCCTTGAATGAATTCATGTTCGCCATTGCAGATCGATTATATATATATATATATATATAGAGAGAGAGAGAGAGAGAGAGAGAGAAAGAGAGAGAGAGAGCGATGGTTTATAAAGAGAGAAAAACCCTAAGGAGCTAAATCAGATGGAAAAAAGAGAGAGAGGACGGAGGAGGGCCAAAATCAAATCCACCCTAACTCTTTACACAAACCCAAATCAAGCGCAAAATCTTCGAAGAACCAGTTCCGCCGCGAATGCTTCACCTAGTACGGAGACATGAAAGCCATGGACCCAATCAAGCTCCTCGGAATCTTACCCACTTGCCACTTCGGCAAGTTCTGCTCCAAGAAATTCCTTTCCATCGTCCACTCCAAGATGGAGGAATCTCTGTTCGGAGACTCTGTTCACCTGGTCCGGCCGGATCTGGGGCCGCCACAGCTGCTCCTTCTCCCCTCTTCTTCTCCTTTCTTCTCCTTTCTTCTCCTTCTTCCTTCCTTCTTCTCCTCCTTTGGTTTCTGTTCTGCTTTTTTTTTTTTTTTTTTTTAAATTGAAATTTCCCCCAAAACAACGTCGTTTTGGGGGTGCTGCAGGGATAGCGGCAGGCTTGTGCGGCCGAGGATCCAGACTCAAACTACAATTTCTAACTCAGTATCACCTTATTTCCATCAACTAAAAAATATTATACTTTGTCACCTTGAAATTACAATTTTTATTAATATGAACCTTTCGTCAAGAAATTACGTTTTTTTAGTGACTTTTTCTTGGCTTTTTTTTTTTATAAAAAATTTAAAAATTTTATACTTTTGAATGCTATAAACTAAAAAAGTTCTGAAAAAAATAAAATTAAAAAAGTCCACTAAAGACACCAAAAGAAGGCCAAAAAGAGTTGACTTTCTAAGGTTTTTTTTTTTTTTTGTAGTGAACTTTTTCAAATTTTTATTATAAAAATGACATAAAATTTATTATAAAAAAAATTAGGAATTTTTTTTGAAAACAAGTCATTTAAAGAGAAAAATTTGGAAAAAATAACTTTTTAGCTGGGTGCCAAACCAATAGGGCATATTGTAATTTTTGTAAATCTCAAGGATGATCAATGTAATTTACCCTTAGTTTTCTTGTTTCAGTTGGGGTCTTACTCAGTAATCCGCAGCCCATGAAGGATGATGTAGTAGCAGACTTGAAGGGTTGCATAATTGCCACAAGAGTGACAGTGTCAAGAGAAGGCTTAAGGTTCAAGTTTTTCACAGCCCATCTGATTGCCCTTGTACATATCTCCTTTGATGATCCATCTTGGATGACCACCACTCTCTGTACTCCCTCATCCGACATCTTTGTCTCTATTTTTATCATCAAAAAATATATATATGTTTATTATTTGGAAAATGATAAATATGTATGTAATCAAATGAACAAGACTTTTGGTTTCAGCTTAAAGCAGAAATTATCATGTGGGTCCAGTACATCATTTGGCCAATTTTTATAGGTTTTTTTAAAAATAAAAATTGGCTTATATTTTGTCTTTTCTAGAAAAAAATATATATATATATTTTTTATTTTTTTTTAGAATCATCCAATCTAAAACAAACTTAAGTAATATTTTCAGTCAATTTTTTTTTTTTTAAATGATCACTAAAAAAATTTAAAAATAACACAACCTATAAACTACAGCCAAAAAAAAAAAAATCTCTAAAATGAGTGATGGAATGAAGTAATATTAATACTCTTTCATGTTTTTGTGTCATAAACATGCATGTTTCTATATTTTATTCTATGTGTGATCCTTTTGTGTTTTAGTCTGTGTTTTGTTTATTGGGTTAATAACTAGGCTGAAGATGTAAAGTCAAGTTATAGAATTCATGAAATGATCTTGTATGATATTTGATCACAACTCTTCTATAATTTTGTTGAATCACAAAATTATTAGAAAATTATGAACAAATTAGAGAATGAGCATAACCAAAGCATGAGCCTCATAGAAATGATAATAAGTGGCTCTTCCTTTATAAACCATATTAGTTAAGGTAGAAAAACTTTACAATTGTGCAAACTTTGAAAAAATATTGCAAATTGAAAGAGTACTACGTGGTACTATCATGTGATTTTTTCACTCATCACAAATATTCTCTCAAATATTACAAAAACATGATGGATCTCACTATCAAAATTAATCACAAAAGAGAAAGGTACTCTCGTGACAATACCCTCTCAGTGTGCAAAAATTGCTAAAAAACTTAAGATGGGTTGAGATTTTCGATCACTCGTGATTTTAGAAGTTGTTGAATTAGTAGATAAAAGAAAAGTAGCTATGTTGCTTTAGCATGATTTCTAGATTAATACTCGCCTACATGAAAAAGATTTAAGAAAAAAAAAATTAGAAGCTAACAAATATGAAACCCTAGAGCAATACAAATGCTTACCTTGGAAGAAGGCAATGGATGACAAAATTCTTGAGAAGTAGAGGAAATATGTGAGGAAGAGTTGACAATTTTTGATGCAGTACATAACATAGATAAAGCCATTGGGGAGAACATTAATTATTGTTGTGTTAAAAAACCTAGGATCCTTGTAATTTGCTAATTTCTATGCTTGTAATTTTGTCCATTTGTTTTATTTATGTTGTTTTGGGCCAATGTCTGATTAAACCTATGCCTAATTTCCTTGAGGAAGTGGATTTTGTCCATGGCTTGCTTCGCTACAAAGCCAGAAGCCTCATAGGGTTTTTCTTTTTATGGGTTATATAAATAGTTGGCCCATAAATATGCCTTCTGATTTATTTTGATTGTCGATATTGCAATTGTATCAATTTCATCTTCAATTTATCCTCTTCGTGTTTAAATCAAATTGACACAATTAAAATATTGAGAACCAAAATGATACTAGCATATTAATTAAACCTTTTTTTGGGTTAATTATGACAATATCCCTTCAATTATTAACAAATTTCAGTTTACCCTCTCATCTATGAACTTGTACACTTTAACTCCCTTCAACTACCTTCCATCCTTCCAGAGGGAGACACTTGTACTATTTTTATAGTTGAAAGAGTCAAAAATATATAAATTCATGGATGAAAGAGGTAAACCGATCTTCATTAATAGTTGAGAGGGTTTTAGTATAATTAAAAAAAAAAATTGGGCACTAAAGGAAAAACTTCATAAAAAAATCATAAAGTGCAAAGCAAAAAATGAGAAGACAACCATAAAGACATACAAAGACTTCGTTTGGGAAGAAGGATTGGATTGGGTTTGGGGCTATTTTAGTTACAAAAGATAAAATAAGTTTTTTAACCTAATAAAACAAAACATCACATCCAATTCAATTATTACATTCTTTCTCTCACAAAAAGTCAAAAAAGCTAAAAAGTCCTTCCCAAACGAGACTTTTTATCCCAAGCTAAAATAGCCAAAAAGCCAACCCATTTCCCAAACAAACCCAAAAAAGGGGCAAATTACACTAATAGTTCTTATAGTTTGGGACTTCTATCACTTTGGTTTCTAACCTTTCAATTGTGAAACATTTGATCCTAAATTTAAAATCTTGATCTAAATAAGAACAATTGAAGACATTCATCATACAACTTATTTTGTATTGGTTAACTTATATGTTATTTGAAATATAATGTTTTTTTTTTTAATGAATAATGTTGAAACTTTTTTGGCTATAAAGTTCTATTTGGTTTGGTTTGATTTTCAGAATATATTTTTAGAAAATTTTTCTAAGAAACTAAAAATTAAATTGGTGAAAAAAAGTTAAAAACACATCATTTTTATATAATATTATCTTTTGGGAGGGTAGAAATAATTTTTTAAAATAAATTTTTTTGATATTTATTTTTGTTAAATTAGTTTTTATGTTTTCAAAAGTCAAACATGGCGACAACTTTGATGTCATTATTAAACTAATCCATTAAATTAAAAAATCCAAAACTAAAAATATTTTATATATTAAACATATCGATTATATATTAGGCCCCGTTTGTTTTGGGCTATAGGGAGGGTATTGGGACTAGTAATACCAAGGTATTACTAATGCCCTTGTTTGTTTGCAGAGAAAGCCTTGGGACTATTAGTCCCTTGGTATTGCTAATACCCTTGGAAGGGGGATTGGTAAGGAGGAGGTAGAGATGGTATTAGAAAATAGTGAGGGGATTAGAAATTTTTTTATTTTTTATATATTGGGAATTTTTTTAAAATATAATGTTTAATTTTTATATTTTTTTATTTGTTTTATTATTTTTATATAAAAATAATTTAACAATTCCTCATTATTAATCCCCTCACTATCAATCCCCTCACTATTAATCCCCTCACTATCAATCCCCTCCATTCTATCTCCCAAAACAAACGGAGCCTTAAAGTCTAATAACCATCTCTTACATAATAATCATTTAAAAATATTTGTTAACAACAAATACAACCATCTAGTATATGATAACCATCTAAAAATATCAACAAACATAACCACCTATTACATTACATGATTATCATCCAAACACATATTAAAAATTAATTTGGTAAAAAAAAAAAATATAAAAAAAATTATTATTTTTATATAACTTTATCTTTGGTGAGTAGATATAATTTTTTTTAAAAATTGACATTTATTTTTTGTCAAATTAGTTTATATTTTATTAAATTAACAACTTTGCCCTTGAAATGGAATAACAATGTCTTCAATTGTTCTTATTTAGAATAAGATTCAAAATTTAAGATTAAATATATCACAATTGAAAGATCAAAAATTAAAGTAATACAAATCTGAAATTACAAAAACTATTAGTGTAATTGACCCAAGTATAAACACATCACAAGAACAACAATGAAAGCTACCAAAGCAACAAGAAGTAACAAAAGAGGGAGATTGGGTAGGTAAATTAGAGAATAGTTTTGAAATGTGCTTTTTAACAGTGACTCTTGCTATAGGGCCAACATTTAGGACCCACATGTAGACCCCATTTTCTTGTTCTAGGGTTTATATATATTTTATCTAAACTATTTTGTGTATACATATAGTTCATTGGATGTTCAAACAATATGATAAAATTGTAGACCAATCGAACTAGTTTAAATTATATGGTTTGGTTCCTTTTTAAAGAGACTGTTTGGTTTAGGTTTTAAAAAATTAAGAACTATGGGTTATAATTTGATTCACAGATTAGAGTTCAAAAGAATTGAATAAAATCAAACTGAATTATCTGATTTTTTTTTACTTTTAATATTTATAGGGTATTCCACAAAATAAGTACTTTACTTTTCATTGAACTTTTCGAATCTTAGGCCTCGTTTGGGAACCCTCCTTTTTAGTCCAAAAATCAAAAAATTACTAAATTAGCCAAAAAGCCAACAACCCATACCAAAAAGTCAAAGATTCTCTTTTCTCTCTACTTTTTGCACATCTTTTCGTCAAAAGCCAAAAAGTCATCCCAAACATACTAGTTTTTTTTAGCTCATATTTTAGCCAAATAGCCAAAAAATTACTAAATTAGCCTGTTCCCAAACGAAGCCTTAATCTCATTCCGTCTATTAGGTTAACTAACAATGCCCTAACAAAACAGATGCTATAATTATGTTAAAATTATAAAATTGAGATCTCATTTGTGAACTAGTTTTTTGGCTATAAAAAAATTAAAAAATCTAATAAATAAATAAATCACTAAAAATACAATTTAAATACACTAATTATTTACGTTTTTCTATACAATTACAAAAAGACATTCACACTAATTTTTTTTCAACCCATAAAAAAAATTTAAATTAAAAAAAATCACTAAAACATTCCAAACTTCAAACAAGGCTTTAGTTGGATTTTTTTTCTTAAAAAAAAAAAGAAAAAAAAAAGTCAATGTAATTTGGCCTATTTAATCAGTACATTCCTTAGTATAGCTGCCACAAGATCACATTAGATTGTCAAAGCTCTGGCCTGTGGCCATTTCAATGAGAAAAAAAACAATTATAATTAGGGTTTGGATTCGTTCGTCATCTCAATTTGAGAGTGCATTTAAGTTTGGCGAATTCATTTTAAAGTCAATTTCAGTTATTCAAATCATTCATTTTTTAGTATTGTTGAATAGAATATTTATATAAAAAATCAAAATTATTGAATATCAATAATCATATATGTTTTAAATATACTATGGTAAATTACATTGACACCCCTTGAGGTTTATGTTTATTACAGTTCACCCCCTCATATTTGGGAAATTACACTGACCTCTCTGTTAATTTAATTTTATGTATGATGATCATTACGGTGAGGGGGAGAACTGTTATGAAACTTTAAACCTCATGGGACAATCTATAATGAAATTTTAAACCTTAGAGAGAGGGATGTTATTTCTAAAAGGTGAGAGGAGAAACTGTAATAAACATAAATCTCAGGGGGTGTCAATGTAATTTACCCAATATACTAATTATTCCTCTCTAAAAAAAATACACTAATTATTTACGTTTTTCCATACAATTACAAAAAGACATCCTCATTAAATTTTTTCATTTCATAAAAAAAATTAAAAATAATAAAACATTCCAAACTTCAAACAAGGACTTAGTTGGATTTTTTTTTCTTCAAAAAAAAAACTCAATCAGCTTGTTTGGTTTGATTTTTAGGATTCACTTTCCAGAAAATTAAATATTTTATTTTTCATATTTTTTATTTTCACTTAATTTTTTTAATATTCTAAGCAACTTTTTTAATTTTTAGATACACCTAACATAAATACACTTAAAAAGTATAATATTTATAAA
The DNA here is from genome assembly GCA_030407325.1 of Camellia japonica. Taxonomy (NCBI): domain Eukaryota; kingdom Viridiplantae; phylum Streptophyta; class Magnoliopsida; order Ericales; family Theaceae; genus Camellia; species Camellia japonica. Next base: position 30,214,618 of record JAPPVO010000017.1, read on the forward strand.
AAAAAATCTTTAGAAAATTCACAAAATATCAAAATATTAAAAAAAATATGAAAATTTAGTACATTTTTCGTATTGTTGTGTATTTATTATTTTTTTAAATATTTTTTTATAAATATTTTACTTTTTAAACACGCCTTAATAAGATGCATCTAAAAAAGTAAAAAAAAAAAATTACTTAAAATTTAAAAAATATTTACTAAAAATAAAAAATATAAAAAAATAAGGGTAAATTACATTGACACCCCATGAGGTTTATGTTTATTACAGTTCCCCCTCACCTTTTGGAAATTACATCCCCCTCCCTGAGGTTTAAAGTTTTATTACAGATTATCCCTAAGGTTTAAAGTTTCATAATAGTTCCCCCCTTATCGTAATGATTATCATACATAAAATTAAATTAACAGGGGGGTCATTGTAATTTCCCAAATATGAGGGAGAGAATTGTAATAAACATAAATTTCAGAGAATGTCAATATAATTTATCCAAAAAATAAAAAATCTAATTTTTAAGTAATTAAATTTAAAAAATGGGCAAATTACAAACACCCCCTCGAGGTTTGGTGAAAATATAGATTCCCCCTAAGGTTTAACAAATTACATCCCGCCCCCTGAGGTTTTATTTTCATAACAAATTGCCCCTTGAGGTTTTTATTTTCATACAGATTCCTCCCTAATTTCTCCTAATTTGTTAGGAAAATTTGACACTCAGAGAATAATTTATAATTTCTCAAACTTCAGAAGAGAATCTATATATTTTTACCAAACCTCAAGGGAGTGTTTGTAATTTGCCCTTAAAAAATTAAAACCAAACATATAATTTGGCCAATGTTCAATCAGTATATTCTTTAGGGTTGGTTTGGGATGTTCTAAAAAATTGTACTTTTTGACTTATTGGCTTATATGGGTTGGGTTTGGGTTGGGTTTGATGTGATGTATTAGAGAGATGATGTGATTTAAATAAGATGATATGACTTAAATAAGATAGTGATTTTTTAACTTTTTATATTATTTAGGCCTCGTTTGGGAACAGGCTAATTTAATAACTTTTTGGCTATTTGGCTAAAATGTGATGTAAAAAAAACTAGTGGGTAGGTTTGGTTTGTGTTTCTGAAAAAAATTTCAGAAATTTTCTCTACAAACAAATTTCAGAAATTTTCTCTACCAAACAAATTTTCCCAAAAAAATTTCCCAAAACACACAAACCAAACAAGTTTTCCAAACAAATCTCTCTCACACACACATCAAATCAATCACTTTTTCCAAAACTCTCTCTCAAAACAATTTTCCAAAACAAATTTCCCAAAAAACCAAACCAAACATGTTTTCGTACTTTTTATCTCTAAAACACATCTCTCAAACACAAACCAAACATACCCAGTATGTTTGGGATAACTTTTTGACTTTTTACGAAAAGATATGCAAAAAGTAGAGAGAAAAAGGAATCTTTGACTTTCTAATATGAGTTGTTAGTTTTTTAACTTTTTTAATAATTTTTTGACTTTTTAACTAAAATAGCATCTTGCCAAACGAGGTCTTAAGTTACGCGAAACTTGGCCGTAGTACAGCCGCCACAGTTGTTTTTCAGCTCTATCCTTTTGGAAAGTTGTTACAAAACAAACTTTAAATTTAAATTTCCTTGTATTCCTCGACTTCATTTTATCTACTAATGATTAGAACAAACAACCAAAAAAAAAAAAATGACGCTGTCAAGAGGTGCTAATCCCAACAAACTTGGTGACATCACCCCACCAAAACCTCAAGTTTTTTTTAATATTTAAAAATAATAATAATAATTTAAAGAATTGACCTACCTTTTAAATTATTTAAAAAATTAACATATTTTTTAAAATTGTATTTTTAATATACAATTTCAACTTGAAATCACATGTTAAAAATGTAATTTTATGATGACATAGATTTCATTAAGATATATTACATTTTTAACATGTGATTTCAAGTTGAAATTATATGTTGAAATTGCGATTTCAAAAAGCATATTAATTTTTCAAATAATTTAAAAAGTAGGTCAATTTTCTAAGTTATTTTTTTTTTATAATTTTTTTTTTAAAAAAAAATCCCAAAACCTCACCTCATCCTAATACAAAAATAATTTAAAATTTTCATATATTCTATCCTTCTCCAAACATTAGTCTCTTATTTTACTTTTTATTATCCCAAAATATTAATTCATTTTCAAAAATTAAGAACAAAAATAATATGAATTTTCTATTTTCCCCTTCTTTTAAATTCATTAACAATACAAAAGGTACAATTATGACAATTGATATTCTTCCAAAAATATACTATCAAAGGTTAATTTTGAAAAATTAATATTTTAAAATACAATAATTGTATTATCAGAAAAAGTTAAATTTCCCAAAAATGACTATGGTTTTGGGACGGAAGGAGTATGTATCATGAATTTGTGCGCCGAATTTTACTCTAAAAATGAAATCGACAGTGTAGATTTAAAGTTGATAGAATATGAATTATATTTATAAGGAAAATGCTCCGTAGCTCGAGAAAGTGAGGCTCGAATGGCTCGAATGGTATGGAAAATATTATCTTACCGGTAAGAGAATCAAAAAACATCCTAAAACGACGTCATTTTGGGATTTCGAGCCATTCGAGCCGTTGATATTCGAGCTACGTAGCGGAGTCGTATTTATAATGATTGTTGTAATTTTTTTATTTTTTTATTTTTTTGAGTATGTAGTATTGTTAAAAGAGAGAATTACGAATCACTAGTAATCAGAAAACTTATTTACGAAAACATGATAAATATTATAAATATTAATAATTATAATTATAAATTTTTTCGTTAATATGTAATAATTTTTTAAAACCCCACCTGAATATTAATTTTCCCTTGTTAAAACCTTTTTGGATTGGCTTTCAAACCTTGACAATATACAAGTTATGGGTGTCTTCGAATCTATCCCTTAAGAATGCTTACTTGTGAGTATATGCAAGATAGTTATGTTTTGAACTATTTGATTAATCAACAAGGTTAATCTGATTTTCTAAAAGAATGAAAGTGAAACATATATATATATATATATATATATACACAAGTATTAAAGTACTGTGGGGATATATTTTCTGAGTACCAACACGTGGCCAAGGTGACGCCGACGTGTCAGCTGAGGTACTACGTGTCCTGTTCGTGGCAACCGAGGTGATCTCGGCTAGGCCGAGGTTACCTCCGAAAATATCGGAATCCGGGATAAGCGGATAAGGCACAAGAGTCCTAAAATGAGGAAGGACTTCAGCATGGATAAGGATAACACTCTTTGGGAGTTTATCTTTATCTTGGAGAGTTCATGATAAGCATTGAGCAGAAGTCCATTGAAGCTAGGCTTCTATGAGGACTAGGATTGAATTAACTATAAAAGAGAGACACCCCCGGTGGGTCTAAGGTACGCAATTTAGATTCAGAATAGTGAGTTAAGCACTATTGATTATCTTTGAGAGATATTTGATTACTGACTTAATCATCGAAGTGCCCCTGGGTGGACGAATCACCGCCGGAGTCTCTTCTTTCTATTGCAGGTTGTTCGGGCTAATCCTATTCTGCCAGTGTTCTCCAGCTGAATACTGAGTTGGCAGTGTGGTCGGAAATTCACTCACACAATTTGGTGCCGACTGTGGGAAAGAAAGGAGAATAGATGGCCAGCAACGGACAGAAAGAGAAGATTGGGGATAACACTCCTGCTGGGAGTGGAAGACCTGTAGACCTTGACGTTGAAGAGGACAACTGCAATGAAGACCAGAATCACAGAGGAAAGGACGTCGGCCAGGAGGGCAATGTATCAAAGAAAACAGACCAAAACGGTTACTACAACGAGGATGACCTCCAGGTATGGAAAAAAAGATGCCTGCGGAGGGACGACGAAGTAAAGACCATGGCAAATAAATTGGCAGACCTGCAATCGGTCGTCAATTTTATGATGCAAAATAACGTCATGCAGCCATCGTTCCCGCTGCAGGACAAGCCGATCCCAGCGGTCCATGCCCAGAAAGAAGGGCAGAAAACAATCCCTATAGCCCCCCAACACGCTAGGAGCGAAAGACTCTCTCACAGGCCTTCAAGGGAGGTCGGGCGAGGAGAGCCAAGAAGGGAAGAATCTCGAAGGACACATCGCACCAAGGAGGCAGACCCCAGAGAACATCGGCATGTTCAAAGGCAGGAGTTATGCTTCGATGCAACCAACGGAGAAAGATCAAAAAGGGCTCACAACAAAGCTGAAAGCAGTGCACCTAAGAGACTGAAATCAGGAGATAGCCGAGCTCCTGGGCGGACCAAAGAGGACTTGAGAGATTACCTCAAAAGGAAGCAAGATCATGCCGAGGCAACTTCAACAGTTAAACTAAGAACACCATTCTCGGTAGAGTTAGATAAAGTTGAGGCCCCAAAAAGATTCAGTATGCCGAGGTTCCAGATATACGATGGTAAGTCGGACCCCAACTTTCACGTCGGATTATACCTGAACTCAATGGCACTGTATACTGGGAACGAGCCGTTGCTCTGTAAGGTGTTCCCCTCATCCTTCGGGGAGATTGTATCGGACTGGTTTCACAAATTGCCCAAGGGAAGTGTAAAGACGTGGGAAAGCCTGGTCGAGATGTTCGTGGCTAGGTTCGTAACGAACAAATTACAGCCATTAAGGGTGGACGCCTTGATGGCTCTAAGGATCAGTGAGGATGAAGGCCTTAGGGCCTACGCAAAAAGGTATTATGAGGTGTTCAACCGAATACCCGAATGCAACCAAGAGGTGGCGGTCGTGTCTATCAAGAACGACCTGAAAGAGAATTGCGCACTACGAAAGTCATTGGCAAAGACATTGCCAAAAAGCATAGAGAAGCTCATGGCCAGAATTGAGAAATACGCCAGAGCCGAGGAAGACACTCCAGGGATTAAGGCAACAAAGCAGGAGAAAACAAACGGCTCGCCGAAGCGAGGCCGAGGTAACAACAGATCTAACAAGCAAGAGATAGGGCTGAGAGCTGCATAGGCAGTCACAACTGTATTTCGAATCCCAATTCACAAAGTCCTGGGCAAAATCCGAAGCTAACCCTATTTCAGAGCACCAGCTAGGGTACCAGGAGAATTTATAGGAAGGAGCCTGGGTAAGCATTGTGCTTACTATAAAGAAGATGGGCATCTGACTCAGGGTTGTAGAGCCCTAAAGTCGCACCTGGAAGACCTGGTGAGGCAGGGCCATTTGAGGGACCTTGTAACGAGGCCAGGACTAGAGAAGAGCAGGGAAGATTGCCTCAGGCACCCGTAGCTCCGCCTCCCCCAGCACAGCAACCTCAGGCAGGAGGACCTCGAGTAATTAATGTAATTCACTCGAAGGTCAACGAAAACGAAATTCGGGGGGAGACCCAGAAGGTAAAGCATCTACAGCATGTGTATCAAGTAGGGGAGAAAAGAAATCGGGCCGAAGAGTACCAGGGACCAGTAGTGTCCTTTACCGAAGCCGACCTGGAGATGGTTCAACATCCGCACAACGATGCCTTGGTAGTATCCCTCTAGGTTGGGGAGTGCCAAGTGAAGCGCATCCTCATCGACCAAGGCAGCTCTTGTGACATCATGTATGTCCGATATTACAAGGAGCTTGGCCTTCACCCAGATGATATGGAACAATCTAATGGCCCAATGGTCGGGTTCAATGGAACGCCAACATGGCCACTAGGAGCAGTAAGCTTAGATGTGCAGGCTAGCATGAAGAAGATAAAGATAGAGTTCACCGTAATCGACACACCCTCCCCTTACAATATTATCTTGGGAAGGCCATGGTTGCATGCAATGGGGGCTGTTCCCTCAACATTGCATCAACTATTACGGTTCCCAATAGAGCATGGGATAGAGGAGGTCAGAGGAGATCAGCTGCAGGCAAAGAAATGCTCCATGACAGCAATGAAATCCACCTGCAGCATACAAGAACCAGAGAAGGCAGAGATCAAAAACGAGGACGTGGAAGTCCTAGAGGATGTCGGCAAGGAGCTAGCCGAGAAGAGTGAAGAAGCACTGAAGAAAATTCTCGTCCAAGAGGGGGATGAAGAATGCTTCTTTCTTCTCGGCTCGGGCTTAGCCGAAGAAGAGGAAAAAGAGTTGGAAGCTTTCTTGAGAGCAAATATTGAGGTGTTTGCTTGGACGCCTTACGAAATGCCTGGCATTGACCCCGAGGTCACTTGCCATAAACTGAACGTTGACAAGTCAGCCAAACCTGTAATCCAACGAGCAAGAAGACTGATATTGATGCACATCGAAGCAGTGGAAGAGGAAGTAGACAGACTTTTGGAGGTCAGGGCCATTCGAGAGGTAAATTACCCGACATGGCTATCAAATACAATGGTGGTGAAGAAAAAGAATGGTAAATTGAGGGTCTGCGTGGACTTTACCAGCCTGAACAAGGTCTGTCCCAAAGACAGTTTTCCTTTACCCAAGATTGACCAACTGGTGGATGCCACTTCGGGGCATGGAAGGATGAGCTTCCTGGATGCCTACAGGGGGTACCATCAGATAGCAATGGACCCACCAGATGAGGAGAAGACTGCGTTTATCACCCCAAAAGGGCTATATTACTACAGAGTGATGCCTTTTGGGTTGAAGAACGCAGGAGCAACTTACCAGAGATTGGTAACCAAGATGTTCAAACATCTAATTGGCAGAACAGTAGAAGTCTACATCGACGACATGGTCGTGAAGACCTAAGACAAGTCATCATATGGCCGACCTAAAAGGAGTCTTTGACATCCTTAAAACATATCAGCTCCGACTCAATGCATCGAAATGTGCATTTGGAGTTGGATCTGGTAAGTTCTTGGGATACCTGGTGACCAGCAGGGGCATTGAGGCCAGCCCAGATCAGATCAAGGCTATCCTTGAGTTGAAGAGCCCGACGTCGGCAAAACAGGTACAGATGCTGACTGGAAGGGCTGCAGCCCTGAACAGGTTCATAAGCAGGAGCTCTGACAAATGCAAACCCTTCTTTAACTTAGTAAAGAAGGCCACAAACTTCTTATGGACAGAGGAGTGCGAAGTCGCTCTGGCCAACTTAAAGAAGTATTTGACCACGACTCCAGTTCTCTCAAATCTAGAACCTGGAGAGGAGCTGTTCCTATACTTAGCAGTTTCAGAACACGCGGTAAGCGCAGTGGTAATCCGAGAAGAAAAAATGGAGCAAAAGGCTGTTTACTATGTAAGCAAAACCTTGGCTGATGCAGAAACCAGGTATTTACCCCTAGAGAAGTTGGCACTGGCATTAGTAATGGCTTCAAAGAAACTAAACCATTATTTTCAAGCACACAGAATTGTGGTGCTAACTGAACACCCTTTGAAGTCCCTGTTACAACAGGGAGATCTGACAGGAAGAATAGCCAGATGGGCAGTGGCTTTGGGCCAGTATGACATAGAGTACAGACCTAGAACGGCAATCAAAGGCTAAGTCTTGGCCGACTTTGTGGCCGAGTTCACTCCAGGAGCCACCGTACATCGGGCTCCGTCGAGCCGAGATGAACGGTGTCCAAGTGAGCAAAAAGGAGCCCAGCCGAGGGCAACAGAACAAAGGGAAGAAGAAAAACTAAGGCCCTGCAGCATTTATATCGGCGACTCCTTTTGACTGTTTGTCGATGGGAGTTCAAACCAACAAGGAGCGGAGGCAGGAGTAGTACTGGTATCTCCAGATGGGCAGATACTAGAACAATCCATTCGTTTGGGGTTCAAGGCCTCAAACAATGAAACAGAGTATGAAGCACTGATCGCAGGACTAAAACTGGCAGTAACAGTAGAAGCAGATGAGGTGATAGTTTTTTGTGACTCTCAACTTATAGTCAACCAAGCAACAGGCGAGTTCGCAACCCGAGATGAATGTATGTCAGCATACGCAAAAGAAGTAGGCAGATTGGTGGCCTTGTTTCAGAATTGCCGACTACAGCAGGTTAGCCGAGATGATAACAGCCACACCGATGCCTTGGCCAACCTAGCTAGTGTAATACAACCTGGAAAGGTAAGAACGATAATGGTCGATTACTTGTCAGGCCCGAGCATCAAACCACTGACCACAGAGCGTGAAGCAATGTGTGTGGACATGGGACCAAGCTGGATGGATACAATAGTTTCATTCTTGAAAGAAGGAAAACTGCCAGATGATCATAAAGAAACACACAAGATCAGATTAAAGTCGGCAAGATTCAATCTGACAGCAGAGGGACATCTCTACAGAAGATCCTTCACTGGACCCCTTTTGAGGTGTGTACATCCTTCACAAATTGAAGATTTTTTATACGAAATACATGAAGGAATATGTGGAAGCCACACTGGGGGCAGATCACTTGCCCATAGCGCCATTACCCACGGGTATTTGTGGCCCTACATGCAGAAAGATGTAGAAGCCTATGTGAAGAAGTATGAAAAGTGCCAAAGGTTTGCACCTCTGATACACCAACCAGCAGCAGACCTAAACCCAGTAGCCAGTCCTTGGCCGTTTGCCCAATGGGGCATGGATCTCGTTGGTCAACTCCCCCAAGCAACTGGACAAAGGAAGTACCTGCTGGTGGCAACAGACTACTTTACCAAGTGGATAGAAGTTGAACCCCTTGCCAAGATTCGAGATGTGGATGTGAAGAGCTTCATATGGAAGAATATCATCACCCGGTTTGGAATTCCAAGAGCAATAGTTGCAGATAATGGAACACAATTTGATAGTAAGCTAATCAAGAGCTTCTGTGCAAAGTTCAAAATCAAGAATTACTTTTCAACCCCAAGCTTTCCCCAAAGCAATGGACAAGCCGAAGCATCCAACAAAGTTATCCTGGATGGGATAAAGAAGAGGCTACAGGCAGCAAAAGGAAAATGGGTGGATGAGTTGCCCAGTGTACTCTGGGCATATCGAACTACGCCGAGAAGATCAACAGGGGAATCCCCCTTTGCCATGGCTTATGGCACAGAAGCTGTCATTCCGCTGGAGGTCGGCATCCCAGGGATCAGAACCCAAAGAGTAGAGAACGGGACTAATGATGTACTCCTAGCCCGAGATCTGGATCTTCTAGAAGAAAAAAGGAGAAAGTTGCAATTCAGCTCGCAGCATACCAGCAGCAACTTGCCAAAGCTTATAATAAAAAGGTCAACCTAAGGGAGTTTCAAATCGGTGACTTCATCTGAAGAAAAGTCGTCGGCAACGAGAAGGATCCCAGAGAGGGCAAGCTTGGCCCAAATTGGGAAGGACCCTACAGAATCATCTCGGTACTGGGAAATGGGGCATATCGGCTTAAAGATGATGAAGGCAAAGAGTTGCCAAGGCCCTGGAATACTTGCAATCTTAAGTTTTTTTATCATTAAATTTTCTTGTTCTTTGTTATTAGCCGAAGTAATAAATATAGCTTGATTTTTTCGTGACTGATACGATAGTTGATGACGTTTCCAGAATACATAGATAATAAGAACCCAAGTGGAACTTAAGTTCACATTAGGGGGCAGAGAGTTGGAAAATGGTTTTAACGCTTGTTGAAATTTGAGAAAAATTTACAAGTTGAAGTTAAACCGAGAACATGTTTGACACTTGTTGAAATTTGTAAAAAATTTACAAGTTGAAGTTAAACCGAGATCATGTTTAACGCTTGTTGAAATTTGAGAAAAATTTACAAGTTGAAGTTAAACCGAGAACATGTTTGACACTTGTTGAAATTTGTAAAAAATTTACAAGTTGAAGTTAAACCGAGATCATGTTTAACGCTTGTTGAAATTTGAGAAAAATTTACAAGTTGAAGTTAAACCGAGAACATGTTTAACACAAGTTGAAATTTGAGAAAAATTTACAAGTTAAAGTTAAACCGAGAACATGTTTAACATTTATTGAAATTTGTAAAAAATTTACAAGTTGAAGTTAAACCGAGATCATGTTTAACGCTTGTTGAAATTTGAGAAAAATTTATAAGTTGAAGTTAAACCGAGAACATGTTTAACACTTGTTGAAATTTGAGAAAAATTTACAAGTTGAAGTTAAACCGAGAACATGTTTAACGCCTGTTAAAATTTGTAAAAAATTTACAAGTTAAAGTTAAACCGAGATCATGTTTAACACTTGTTGAAATTTGAGAAAAATTTACAAGTCGAAGTTAAACCGAGATCATATTTAACGCTTGTTGAAATTTGAGAAAAATTTACAAGTCGAAGTTAAACCGAGATCATGTTTAACGCTTGATGAAATTTGTAAAAAATTTACAAGTTGAAGTTAAACCGAGATCATGTTTAACGCTTATTGAAATTTGAGAAAAATTCACAAGTTGAAGTTAAACCGAGATCATGTTTAACGCTTGTTGAAATTTGTGATAAATTTACAAGTTGAAATTGAACCGAGATCATGTTTAACACTTGTTGAAACTTGAGTTTACAAGTTGAAGTTAAACTAAGTTTATATTGAACACTTGTTGAAAATTTGTGAAAAATTTACAAGTTGAGACCAAGAACTGTACCAAGAAAGGTACTTATGTACTTGCCGAGGTACACCATTGGCTTATATAACCGAGATATGTCACCCTGAGAAGGCGGCACAAGACTAGGGTGTATATTCAAGACACAAAATTATTCTAAGTATGAAAATCATACAAAAGCAGTAAATGGATGATAAAGATACAAGCATTCAGAAAAAAGAAGTTGCATTTATATACAAAAGAGGGCATTTCGGCCTACCAAAAGAAGGCACGTCGGCCATGTGAAGAGCTTACATTATTTCAAAGGAAAACCAAAGTGCAAAGTACAAAAGCAAAAGAAAAACATCGAAACTAAGACTCTTCAGCACCACTAGCAGGTTGGGTTTGAAGTTCAGAAGACTACTGGGAGGACATCTCGGCAGCCTTCTCAGCCGCAAGCTCGGCATCTATTTCTTGAAGGGTTTCATCGAGGCTCTTGTCGGCAAAAGGCACGTCCGAAGATGCCTTCTCAGGTGTAGCGTCCTTGGGAACCTCTTCATCCTCCTCGTCTTGAGTCAAATCCAGGACTTGCTCATTTGGAGTAGGGGACTTGGACCAAGCAGCTTCCTTTGACTTCCTCACCAAAACCTCCTCCTCAGACTCAGAATCATCGTCGGATTGGCTTGGAGTTGGGGGGAATGGCAGAGGAACGACGTCGGTGTTCCTGAGGGAAGAGTCATCAAAAATTTCGAGCTTTTTAAGTAAAGTCATCCAACCAAGGGTGAAACCCTTGTTGCATGCCTGCTTTACTTGTTTCTCGTAATCCGCCGTGACATCGGCCACCCCCTCATTATAGCCCTTCTCGTTGGCAGCCTTGACCTCGGCCTCTTTCGTAGCCAAGGCATCTTGAAGTTCTTTCTGGGCCTGGGTCATCTTTTCCTCGGTCTCTCTCTTTTCGGCCTCAAGAACCTTCTTGATGGCCTCAGCGGATTCCGTCTTTTCTTCGGCTACATCCTTAGCTTTGATAGCAGCCTCGGCTTGATCCTCCAAGGTCTTCATCTTTGATTGCAAGTTTTTATTAGTCTTCTGCAGACTAGCAGCCTCCCTCTTCTTGTCGGCCAGCTCCTTCCGATTCTCAAAGGCTTGCATTGAGAAAGAATGAGCATGCTGGATGGCCTGAAAGTGAACAGAACTGAAGTTATTAGAAAATTTTCTAAGTACAAAAAAGAAGGAAAAGTTACCGAATAAAGAGACTTACTTGAACAGAGCGCTGGAGCATCAGAGCATAGTTTTCATATTCGCTCAGCTCGGCGTTTCGGTCAAAGATCGCCGGGAAGAAGCAGAGCGGTACTAAGGGCAACGTCGACATTAATGTCGTCAGCACTATCGCTAGCCCTAACTGGCTTATCCTCCAGCGTGATTTGGGGGGCCAAGGGGGCATCGTGCTTTAGAGACCCCGAGGTGGTTGTAGCGGATGACCTCGGCCTCTTTGATCAGGTAGACTCGGATGGTTGGGCCTCGGCAGGCCTCTTCTCGGCGGCAGAATGAGACTTATCACTCTCAGCCAATTTGGAGATTGGCAAAGTGTCCTCAGTGTCAACCTGAGTCACCGTTGCCTTGGGTTGAGCCTTCTTTATCCTTTTTTGTTTTAGCTTTGGAGGCTGTGTTGGTACTGCCTGAGTGTCTATGGTGGATGGAATGTTGGCTAGGAGATCTTTAGCAACTGCTTTCTGACGACCCATCTCGGCAGCAAAAATAGTTCGTCGCCGGCGTTGGCGTTGGGATATTGGGATCAGATATGAAGCCGAGGTTGACGGTTGCTCAGCAGGATCAGAGGTCGATCCTTGATCTGGCCGAGATGTGGAGGCAGCTTAAGGAGTTGTGGCGGAAGGAGATGACAGGCTTTTCTTCTTCTTCTTTGGGACGTCGGGCAATACCGATTTGTAGGTAGAGATGAAATTAAGCACCAAAGGGGCTCTCCGCTTATGGACTGGCAGATCCAATAGTTTCCTTAAGCCTTTGTTGGAAAAGAAAGACTGGCGGAAGCCCTTTGGTGGCTGAAGAAAAGCTACAAGAGAAAACAAACATTAGAACAAATAAAGTATTGAAGACTTTAAAAACTAGTTAGTTTGAACACAGGGCTCTTACCATTACCCTCTACAAAAACTGTTCGAGGAAGAGGGTAGAGGTGGAGGTCCTCGTCTAGAGCGAACTCCCAGCTCCCCGAGGTAATGAAATAATCATCTCCAGCTCCCTTGTTGGAGTCAGGGAGGTCGGCAACAATTTTGTACTCTGTGGACCTCGGCTTGAGGTAGTAAACGTAGCCCATATCTTTTTTAAGGCCACACATGGCATAGCAGTATTGAATATCGGCTAAAGTAATCCTAGCACTTTCTTGTTTGGCTAAGGCTATTATGCCATTGATGACTCGGTAGGAGTTGAAGGCAAGTTGCATCGGGTTCAACTTATAATAATGAAGTATCTCACAGAAAAGGATATTTAGTGGGAGCCAAAGTCCGCACTCGATAAAAGCTACAATAGGGAAGGGCATGGAAACAGTTGTGGGCATGATAGAGTCATCCTCCCCAGCCAACCTCAGATGAACGTCGGCCAGAACGTCAAACTCCTTCCTAAAGTGCTCTTATTTGCTCGGGGTGTCTACCCTATGCTTCCACATACCCATAACATCGACCTAAATTAAAAGAGCTGGATTTCAGAAAGAATGTGTTTTAAAATGGTTATTGGGACCTCGGCAAAAATTTAAGTGTGTGCTGGGGTAAGAATTTGTGGGGATCATTTCAGTTTTTCCTAAGAATTCATGGGTTCTACAAACAAATCCCAAACCAAGATATGTGGAAACGAAGATTGAAGGCACGAATCTGGAAAAGTCACAGAAAACAAAAAAGCAAGAATGTATTTCAGAATCAAGAACAATGATGAACTATCAAGACCACTATGCCAGAGTGGGTGCAGGGGTGTAAGGCCAAGAACAGTGGCAAAAGTGCAAGAAGATTGTGAGCAGTGTGTGTATTCACGACATGAGCGAAAGCAAAGTCGTGAAATAAACACACTCAGATACATGATTCATAGATTGAATACTTGAGCAAAACAGCAATGACAACAAGTAATGAAGCGGAACTTCTTGAAGAGCAACAAGAAATAAAACCAGGAGGAACAGTGGCTTACTAGAAAAAGAAAGGCCGATATGGGGATTGCCAAAGTCTGACGACGGTCGCAAAAGCGGGAAATCGGTGAAAATCACGCTGGAAGTGGTGAACGGAGTGAGTTGCAGAGCTAAGAAAGCTTGAACAATGGCGGATTTGGGAGAAAAAGTAAGACAGAGGAAGAGCTTCAGAAACGATGGTAAAAAGTGAAAAGACGGAACGAGGAAGAAAGTTTTGTTAAAACTCGAAACGGCGGCAAAAAGGCAATCAATGTGCCTAAAACGACGTATGCGTCAAGCGGCGCACGGAAGAGAAATTCGACTTACAGACGCGTACCAAGTACAATCCAGTAAGGTTAAGACACGTGGCTAAAAACGGTTGAGTTATTGTGCATGACAACTCATACGCGTGAGAGAGCTCTTGGAATTCTTGTTCTCTAAAAAAAAGACATGTCGATCTTTATGATGATCTCGGCTGATAAATTTTAAGCCGACGTACTGGAATCAAGTACTGATATAGGTGTAAACACCCCATTTTTGACCGACTTTAAGACTCAGACGTCACCAATTGAGCGCTCGGTGATGTTGCATATTGTGCTCGTTCAGAGATTTCAGAGTCCCGGCTGCGAGCCTTGCCTCCGGACTTCCGGACTCTTTCGTGCCCTGCCTCGGTTTGCGAACCAGGCCCTGTTTCCTCTGTTTTCTCTTCCCAAAGGGAGGGAGAGGTCTCGTAGACCATCTCTCAGTGGCCGTAGGCTAGGTTTCGTGGTCGTAGGCCATTTTTCCCGTTTGGAGCCCGGTTCCCGGTTTTCGAAGCCGTCGGCCGTGTGCCTCGGTTCGAGACCGCTTAACCACCTCCGTTTGCTCCGATTTTTAGCATGCACCTTGTTTCCTCCCTTTTGAGGGACACTGTGGCTCGAGAGACCAACTTTGTGGTCAAACGCCACCTCCGGTGCTTAATAGTCAGTTTTCGGGGCCTCGGGTCGCGCGTTTCGGCCCCCGAACCTTCGTTTTGCATCGGTTTGGGTTCATTTTTAGCGGAGACCTTATTTTCATTGTTAGGAAGGTTGTAGGAAGGTGGGAGGCCAGCAATTGTTCTGAAAACCAGTTTTATTCCTTCATCGGTCTTCATCGCCCGTTTTCTTCACTAGAAAGCTGATTTTTCCCATCCCCGGGCCACTTTTTCTGACTTTCCATCACACCATTGTGTTGTACACACCTGGGAGACCACCAATATGGATAGGCCGGCCATTAATTCCCCCTGACCCTTTTGAACCCCTCTAAAAAGTTGGTTTTTCTCTCTCTTGGGTTACATTTTCTGGTTCTTCTCCACATAGCTGTATTGCACTCACCTGCGAGGCCACCTTTTTAGGGTGGCCGGCCATTAATTTTGCTTGAACCTTTTGCACCTGGTCGGCCGGCCAGGGGAGGTGGCCGGCCGGCCACCTGAACCTTCTGAACCTGGCCGGCCAAATTTCTCTCTCCTGGTGCATTCCAACTGTGCCAGCTGTTTTGCACCAGATCCTTTGCCCGAGGATCTGTCTTTTGAGGGGAAATTTGAATTGTTTTTCCCCTCCCCTTTTCTTTCACTCCTCTCCCTCTATATAACCAGCACCCCACCTCCATTTCTAAGGGTTAGATATATTTGCTAAGGCATACATCCATCTCCCTCTATAGTTCTCTCTCCCAAGCTCTAAAGTCCTTAACCTTGCACCATTTACACACCAACCCATAGCCTACCACCTCCATCATCCATTCCAGCCCCTTGGACTTGATTTTCAGAGGTTGAAAGCTCACCAACTTGGTCCAAAAACTGCTGAAGTTTGGTTCTACAAGGGTAAGCTCCTATTTTTCCCATTTTTGCATATCTTTGCTCTATATCTTAGCTCCTTTTGCTTGCATTTTTGGGCTTCGACCTGAACTGAAAATGGTCTTATTTTGAGCTCATCTCCATGTTTGATCAAGAACTTTTTCTTGTTTGAGGCCATCTACCCACCCTTTGTGCTTTATCCCTCCTTTTGGCCCTTATCTTGCATGATATATTAGCCTTACTTGTGAGCATTTCTGGGCTTCGAGCCAAACTGTAAAGTATCTTATTTTGAGCCCCTCTTCAACTTTGTTGAAAGGCTCTTCACTGTTTGAGGCCATCTACTGTCCCTTTCCCTTTATCTCTCTTTTAGGGCTATTTTTGCATCATATTTTAGCCTTACTTGTGAGCATAATCGAGATTTGCCATAAACTGTAAGGTATCTTGTTTTGAGCCCCTCTTCAACTTTGTTGAAGGGATCTTTGCTGTTTGAGCCCTTTTACTGCCCTGTTTGTTCAATCCCTCTTTTAGGGCCATTTTTGCATGATATATTAGCCTTATTTGTGAGCCTTTTTGGACCTCGACCTAAACTGAAAAAAGTCTTGTTTTGACATCATCTTCATGTTTGATTAAGGTCTATTTTCTGTTTGGGGTCATCTCCCCCCTATGCATGCTTCATCTCTCCATGATTAGGGCTATGCATTAGAGCTCTTGCATTGGCCATGGCTTGGCCTCTTAGCCACTGAAATCCAGCGGATTTTCAGTGGCTTAGGTGTTTTCTTGAAGGCCAAAAGCAGAGGGGGGTGACCCCCTCTCACCTTATTTTGCTTGATGGTCTTTTTGGCCTTCCAAAGAGGCCCTATCTTGCATGCTTTGTTGACTGATTTCAGAGCCAATTTGATAAGTTTTAGGGCTATCATATTTGATTTCCAGAGTTAATTTTGCCATGCTAAGTGTCCTTGATGCATGTGCTTAATAACCCCTTGTATGCCCTTCCAAAGGAGCCCCTCATTTTTACATGCATTGGCTGCATTTCCATATTTATTTGGGCATATTTTCACATGTTTTGTTCACTGATTTTTTTTGGTTTGGTGAGATTTCATATGCTTCATATACATGCCATGTAACCTATGTTTGCTAGTCAAAATTGCATGCTATTTTAGTCCATCATGCTAGCATCTTTTGGTCATGCTTTGAACTAGAAATGTTCATGTTTTGGGACTGCCTTGGCTCCGTCTTTGTGCTTCATAGTCAAATAATGCATGCTTTGTATAGCTACAAGTCAATATATGTGCCTAGTTTTGAGTTTCAGAACCATCTCATGCATCGGGTGCCGTGTTTCCATGTTTCGGGATCATTTTGCATCACATTTCAGTGCTGGAACTTGCATGTTTGTATGCCATATTTCATGCCTTGCCGTGCCTTGTTAGAGTGGCATTTGTGCCTTAGGATCGGTCCTCGGTTTGCGTGCATGTGTGCACACATCTCGAGTGTCTCATTTTCATCTTATGGCTACTGATGTGAGTGTGGCTGAGGTCCACTCATATTGGTGTAAGTCCATCGTGCATTGTGCTATTCCATTTCACAGCATCGCATATGCTAGGTTGTATATTAGAGCATCGTGCATGCCATGTTACATCGTGCATTGTGTATGCCATTTCATAGCATTGTGTATGCTAGGTTGTATGTTAGGATTGCATTCATGCATGTCATGCATATTGCATTGTGTTTGGGATAGGAGTTAGCCCGAGCACGGGAAACGTGGGACGTTTCGTACTCCGAATGACGGAACGTGTCTCAATTCCCGGTCACCGACACTCCGGATTAACCATGATGGAGTCTTGGTCTTGTTGTGTTTATACATGCAGTCATTTCATATTGAGTCGTGCAATTCGACTCCTCAGCCATCATGCATCGAGATGCGTGATTGGTGGCACGAGGATCGAGGCGTGCATACATATGTGAAAATACTTTGCCATGCCCCTTTCTTGCTCTCTGTTGCAGCAAATCAGAAACCAGCAGTCTTTTGGAGCTTCGTGCAATATTCCGGGCTTACTTGTAAACAGAGGCTAATTGGGGCATCACAATGGATTTCCGTGCAAGGCAACCCGAACATGCATCATTCATCATCCGGAGCAGAGTTGAGGCAGTCCCTAGCTTGCATACTAATTTACTGCTTTCCTAGTTAAATTTGTTAATTAATTAAGGTTTTGTACTTATTTGGACTGTATTATTTATTCAAGACTGTATTATTTATTCGGACCCTCCGAGCGAGGGCAATGTTGTAATAAGTGTGCGTGTGTGTGATGTATGTCTTCCAACCCCACGTCTTTCTCCCTTTTATTTACCAACTTATGATGGTTAGAATAGGGCATGTTTCAATTAGCATACAGTATGATAGCATGTTTGCATTCATTCATCTGTTTTGCATGCACCGGGCTCGGCGCATCATAACTCACTGCATTTGTATTTCAATTCTGAGTTGAATACATGTTAGTTGTAGCATTCCATATGCCATGTTTAGAATAGCCGAGCCCATCTTAGTTGCATTTTGCATGTGTTGCATTAGGCATTTCTATATAGTTAGGATCATGCATGGATTTCTAACATAGCTTCTGTTTTGGCTTGGAGTACTCGGTAAGTTTTTTATGCTTTAGCATCCTTGCATGTGTGTGAGTGACTGCTATGATAGCATGCTTACCATGAGGCTATGTGCTTATATGTTATAACTGCCTGAATGCCTGTGGGTGAAGGTTGGGTTATTTAGATTGGAACAATGCATTGACTGCGAGTTTTAAGCCCATTAGATAGTGGCAAAACCATCTTTTCGAAGCCCACCTGAGGGTGGCAAAATCTTTCAAAAAAATAAACATGAAATGTTTTGTTCCAATTCAGGCGACCCGGTCTATACTTGTATGCTGTGCGCATCACATAGTAAATCTAGGCTAATAACCGGAATAAGAATGCATAAGGTTTTCAAAACTCGATATCATGGTTAGTAGAGGTCGATCTTTGATCGGGCGAGCGGGGGTGCTCACGAAGTGACCTTCTCCAATCGTACCCAAGTTCCCGAGCCGAGACAACTTTGGTGATGACGGACACGTGGCCTTAGGCAAACGAGTCAGGGTTTCCTAAATTTCCCCAAAAATAAAATATTTAGGTGGCGACTCTGTATCTGGCAAAGCAGTCCATGTTTGGCACTTCTTTCAAAAAAAATCTGTTTTCTCAAAACGATTTGCCGGATTTGGACTCTTTGGTTCAGATTGAGAACCGTGACAATTTGAGTCCTGAACTGTAGTGAGCCCACAAACGAACAGAACGGGACTCATCCTCCCGGGGCGTTCGGGGACGTCTACAATAGGTTCCATCACCTCAGAATGCCGAGATAATAGAACTTAGGGGGCAGTTGTGAGGATATATTTTTTTAGTACCAACACATGGCCAAGGTGACGCCGACGTGTCAGCCGAGGTGCCACGTGTCCTGTTCGTGACAACCAAGGTGATCTCGGCTAGACCGAGGTTACCTCCGAAGATATCGGAATCCGAGATAAGCGGATAAGGCACAAGAGTCCTAAAATAAGGAAGGACTTCAGCATAGATAAGGATAACACTCTTAAGGAGTTTATCTTTATCTCTTGGAGAGTCCAAGATAAGTATTGAGCAGAAGTCCATTGAAACTAGGCTTCTATGGGGACTATGATTGAATTAACTATAAAAGAGAGGCACCCCGATGGGTCTAAGGTACGCAATTTAGATTCAGAACAGTGAGTTAAGCACTATTGATTATATTTGAGAGATATTTGATTACTGACTTAATCATCGGAGTGCCCCCGGGTGGACGAACCACTGCCGGAGTCTCTTCTTTCTGTTGCAGGTTGTTCGGGCTAATCCTATTCTGCCAGTGTTCTCCGGCTGAATACTGAGTTGGTAGTGTGGTCAGAAATTCACTCACACAAGTACTATACCAAATGATTAATGACGACTCAAATTTGTATCTATATTTTGTTTATATAAAAAATAGAAGAATTGTTCTGAATCAATTGCACATTAAAATAAATAAATAAATAAATATTCATTAATCAAATCATTTACTTCATAGTTTGATAGATCTTTTGAAGAATTTATTAGTCAGACAGGAATAAAGATAGTCCCATTAAAGTTATCACAAATTCAACATCATAAAATTAAGGGGAAAAAAAATGACAGGAATTAATTTATATTTTTATCTACATCATGCAAGTTTACGAAAATGAAATCTCTATTACTTGCGTTGGGGTTCTTTTAATCCAAAAAGTCTCTCACATCTCATTATAACAATAAAGTCCCTCATTAAAAATGTCTTTACTTCCCTTCTCCACAGTAAATTGATACTTTCTAAAAATTTCTTGAACATGAAAATGTCCAACAGTGTTTTCATTATTTTTGTTTGTCCCACAAAATCAATATCAATTCAGTTATAGCATTCACTCATGAGAGACAAGGGCAGAAGATCTCAATAGCACAAGAAGATTTTTGCGAACACTACTCCACAAAACCACCAACATGGAGAGAATAAACATAAAACCCTAGCTTTACATATAATTTTTTCAACAACCATGCCATTTCATCAAAAACCCTAATTGCTTAAGGATGCTCAATATTTTCATGATTCAAAGCTCATATTTTTATGATTCAAAATAAAATTAGATACAAAACTAAAAAAATTATGACATTTAGTCTCCAATAATGTTTTTTTTTTTGTTTAGACATGAGATTAAGCTGTTGGAATTGGAACGTTTAGTTTAAAATTGATAACATAGTATCAGAATAAACAAATATAATTCTCAATTTTTTTTTTTCAAAATAATTACAGAACATACATAAATCTGAGAAAATTCTCATTTTATGTAAATATTGTCAATAAAACCAACAGAATGCCAATCTCGAAAATATAAAAAATTCTCACCTTCAAAAACTGTGAAATTTCACTGTTTCTCAGTCAAAACTATGAAATTTTGGTCTGATATGATAACAATAACTTAAACAAAAGACATATAATGCATATCTTAAAACACGAGAAATTTATTTTATTTTTTTATGACAAACAGTTCCTACAAAAAATTCATAATATCAGCAGCAATCAACACGAGCACAGTAAACCATATGATTAGGTGAATGCAATCAGAAATTAGTTGATTCGAAAAAATTGACCAGTTGTGTGATGGCCTTGTTAGCAGGTCTAATTATGATAAAAACATGATATTGATCGCAACAAATAAATAACATTACGGTCACTTATGATTTAACCAAACAAAACAAAAACAAGAGAAATGTATTTCTCACTAACAGTTCAAATAAATTATACTCTGTCCAGATGAATATTACACCATGAAGCAGCTCAAGCAAAAATAATAATATTTTCTAAGAAAATTCTAAACATAAGGGCTTTAAATCAATTTTCTATCTAACTAAATTGATGAGAAAGTGGATATTTTCAAATCACAAGCCACCCTGATGGGCTAGAACTAAATCAGAAATATCATTGTGTGAAATTTGACATATTGTTTCCAGATGAATAGTATTACTCTCATCTTTAAGTTTCAGCAGGATTCTCTTTAAAATCTACCATGTTTTCCTGTCTATCAAGAAAAGTTTCCATGGAAATGCATTCCCCACAATAAATACAGAAAATCTAAAATCAAGGACAATCACGCAGCACTACAGCACGTCAACTATAGCAGTCACTCTGTAACAAATGCCTAATATACCAGCACACAAATACTGGTTGGAAATAATGCAAACAGGAAATCATGATATCATGTAATTGAATTTCTCAATGTGTGAAATGATGCAATATCATAACTTAATCATGACACTTGGACCATGCCTGTTTCATAACTCGTTCTAATACACAACAGAACAAACCAAAGAGAAAACACAAATGGTTACCAATCCAAAGCCTCAAATTAAAATCCTCTAGAAATGGTTTTGAAAGAAAGAAAAAAAAAAAAAAAGTGCATACTCACTAGACTGAAAAAACACCATACGACCTTGTCTCTTAGTTTGTAAGTTCCATAATCGCAGAGACAATGTCACCATTTGCGGCCTTGAGAGCTTTCACAGCCTTCGATCTCGACACACCTGCTTGTGTCATCACCAATTCAATGTCCTTGGGCTCAACACCAGTCTCATCCACATCTTCGTCATCCTGAGCCATGGCCGACGACTCGGGCTTTGATATCACATTATTGACATTAGGAGCCCTGAACTGCTCTGCAGCCTGTGTTTGCAGCTGTGAACTCAAATCCTCGATCTTTGCCTCCCCAATTACAACATATGTGTCTGAAGTGGGGCTCTTGAAAACATCCGGCTTTGAGATGACAAATAGAATCTGGAAGATAAAAAGGAAAGAGAATTTTTTGGGGGACAAAATGTCACTACACTGATTAAGGAGAATGAAAAACAAAATAAACAGAAAAGATCAGAGTAGAATAAGAAACTGACATTCTTGCTCTTTTTAACAGTAACACGGCTGACCCCCGAAATGGGCTTCATTCCAAGCTTTAACATAGCCTTGCGACTCTTTTTCTCACTTCTGCTCTGCTTTGACCGGCCACTTGCATCTCCTTGTCCTGCACATTAGTAAGAACACCTGCAATTATACTTCAAGCCTTATCTCAAGTAAGTAACCATATCATGACATGTACAGTTCAAAACTATAATTAATAGAAATAAATAATAAATAAACAAAAAGAAGAAGAAGATATGTATGGTTAAGAAAGACGTTCTGAAGTAATTCCTCAATATCATGCTTCTGAAGTATTTCATCGTTTGGAAGGACAAAATTTGCATCTACTAAACATTCTTTTTATTGGAAGGCCTCTTAACAAAGGACTTCCCATGAAAACCATCCCAAAAGAGGTGCTCCAAATTCAAGATTCCATGTAGAATGGGCCCCATAATTCCTAACGTTCAACAATGACCACACCAACAAAAAAGAAGAGGCAATTAAAAATTACCTACCAACACAATGCCACTAAGATACATGAAGCGGACAGAAACCAAAACCATATATGCCATATAATAGATATCAATATAATGACTTGCTATGAGTAGAAAACATAAAGCCAAATTCAGTGTTGTCTGTACACTTGCCTTCAACATCATCTTCATCTTTGTCATCATCTTCATCGTCGTCATCCTCATCATCTTCATCTTCAATCACTGGCTTCTCAAGCTGGAACAAATTTACTCAACAATTACCAACCATAGAAATAATTTGGTGAGCATCAAAGCGAGTGGCAGAAGTTCTTGACAAAATCCATTAATCATTGCCAAGTATATGATGCCCCATCACTAGAATAGCATAAGCAGTGAAAGGCAATAGATTAATGATTTTAAAAGTTCATAATCCTTCTCATCAAGATCTAATATTAACGGAATTTTTTGAAAACCAATTGTAGAGATTGTTAACATTTTCTAAAGGTAACCAAAAAAAATCCAATCACTGAAAATGCAAGATCCCATTAATAAACAAGCCTAGTGTCATCAGAGAACTGAACCAGTCGTTGAACTAGTCCAACCACAAACCGAAGGATCCACCAGTTTGGTTGACTTAGCTCGAAGTTGGAACATTTAATGATTGAACCGGAGTGCAGCATATGACTGTTTGCTTCCCCATTGCAAAAACTGGAGAAATAAGCCTAACAAGGCTCAAACCTGGGCATTTAATATGGCTTTACAGCAATTCAACAGCTGTTCTCTCTTTATCATTATGTTAATTTTCTGCGCCATTTAAAATTTATATACACAGGGAACTAGCTTTATCAATCAATAGAATATATCTTTATAATAACAGTTCAACAGTAGAACTACTGTACCACAACCGGTGCCTTCACCGGTTGGTCAGGTTCTGATAACTGCAAATAACTTTAGATAGAAGAGGGTATGCAGTCAACATTGGAAGTAAAAGAACAAAACAGCTCAGCCTTCAGAGCTCTTACTCAGAGCCAATAAGTGCAGAGTTTATAATAACCAGCAACAGTTCATCAATCCCACTACATTCAATGAAAAAATGATTAAAGCTAGCAGATTCAGTATCACATCTTTATCACCACATCCTTGTCACAACGTATATTTGATCTTCGTCATCACACATTTGTTCCATGAAACATATCATAAGCCCTAACATATCCCAAAAGAAAAAATATATATCACAAGACCTAAACATTTTCGGTTAAATCCATTGATACAATGTCAAGAAAATGCTACTATATATAGCTTCAGGTTAACCTAAAGCCGATAGAAAACTGTTTTTCTGGTGTTGGGATATACTTCAATATAATATTATTTTTCAAAGTTGTCAATGTATAAATTTTATGTACTTTATAAAATTCCACATGTAAATCTACAAGTATATGAGCATATTTCAAATGAGTGAAATACTTCCCCAGTTGTTTTTCTTTTTCACTTCCAATTCACGATTTGCATTTGTTTGGAAGTGTTCCCATCTTTTATAATCTTTTATACCACCAACCAATCATCACTTATTTCACCCTTTATTTGTATCAACATATTTAAAATGAAAAAATATATTCTTTGATAAATAAATTTTTTTTTTTTTAAATCAAATCATGCAATCATACCCATCTTTTTTCAATAAATAAATAAATTTATTGATTGAATCCGAGTTGAGATCTTATCTTATAAAATTGGACATGGGTCTTCCCCTCAGAAATAGAATTATTACTCAAAAAATATACTGAACATAAAAAAGGGGGCTTTAAAGGGGATGAACCATGAACACTCAAACGATAATCACTACATCCAGAGGCATGTATAGATCTCGAATCATCAACTGTACAAAAGATTCAATCGAAAAAGGGTAGTAGGAAAAAAACTAAATAGATGCATATTTGGATCGAATTAAATCATGAAAATATATACAAAACCAATCTGAATAGGAAAATCAAGAATCAAAACTGGTTCTTGAAAGGGTTTAGAGAGAGAGAGCGATTACATCGATCTTCTGCTCGAGGTGAGCGGCGAGGAGTTCTTCTTGCGTCTGAGCAGTCATTGTTACTCTGTGTGTGTGTGTGTGTGTGTGTGTGTGTGTTTTAGAGAGAGAGTGAAGAGAGAGAGAGTGAAGAGAGAGAGAGACAGAGAGAGAGAGAGAGGCTTTGCTGCGACTGAACAAGAATTCAATATGATGGTAAAACCCTAGATAGATAGATAGATATCCCACCCACCGACGCCAAGCATGTATATAAATGGGTATGGATCTTTTTATCGGGTCGGTTTTACCCGATAAGAATGGTGGCCCATTGCTGCAAATTGGATCCGGTATTCTTGCCCTACCCTCCTCTAAAATTTTTGCGCTCCCTTTGGTTTAGTTTTGAAAATCAATTTTGAATTATAATTTTTTAAAAAGAGTTGACAATTTAAAAACTTGTTTGATTGTATATTTTAAAAATAATTTTGAAATAATTTATAGTAATTTTTTTTATAGTTGAATAGATGGGTGTGAGAAAAAAAGTGATTGATTAATGTAGAAGATGTGAGAGAAGAAGAGAGAAAAAGTCATTGATTAATGTATAAGGTGAGAAGAAGAGAGAAAACAATTTTGACAAAATTATAAACCAAATAATTTTTTTGGGTTTTTCATTTCAAAAATTGATTTGAAAGTCCAACCAAACACATTTATTTATTTATTTTGAGGAGGAAGAAAATGGGAAAGAATCATTTGTATGGAAAATTTAGGGATGTTGGATTAAAAGTGGAAATTGGAGATAAATATTTGTTTGTCTAATTGTTTAGTATTATATTAGAGATTTGTATTAGGATCTATTACAATGTTACTAAATAAGATGGTAAGTATAATATGAAATAAATATGTGATAAATATAACATTATTGTAATATTTTTGGGTTCAAAAGGACATGCTTGTTAATTATTTTGCATTATTAAGTACACACAGGAAATCTTTTTTCTTAGGAGACTTGCGTTTTTTTTTCCCCTTTTGTGTGTTTTTTTAATTTAAAATATTATAATTATAATTCTACAGGTCTATTTTGACTAAAATTGATATTTTGTATTCATCTTTTCGAGACCTTTCAAATAAAATAAATTATGAATATACACTTCTTAAAAAAATATATAAATTTTCCTGTGTTCATCTGGAATGGTGAAATTTCATTGTACATCTCAAATAGTGAAATTTCGTTGTACACACTAAAGTTTCATACCAGTTGGCACAGTTAGAATTAATTGTGTACTAGTTTTTAGTGATGCCCTTCAGACATTGAATGACCCGTCAACTGTTCAGATCTTGATAAATGACAATTCGACATTCTCATAATGCAGTACATCTTGAAAGGAACATGAGGCATTTGCACATTACACTACAAAGAGAATTCTTTATTTGTGAAGAACTCTAAATGCAGCATTGGCCAAGCCTTAAGCAGAGTCTCTCATCAATGTTATCAATAGCATATCCTGCCCCTTTTTATTTGAAATGTGTCATTTTTATGTTCGAATTCCAATTTTATTTTCATTAGCATCTAAAAAATTGTAAACTGACACAATTAAGGCGGCGCAAAATCAAGCAAAGGGCATGGGTCTAAAGAAAAAGAAATAACAAAAAGTGCCTCTCAAAACAATATAGAGGTCACGCATCCAAAGAAAAATACTAGAGAGTTGTATGTATCATACAGCTAGAGACCTCCTGCATACATAGCAACCACCAGCAAAGTATTAACAATCATTTAACAATGGCAATACTGCAAAATTAAAAAGCCCATCATTATGTAAACTCTAAACATGGGAATGCTGAAATAGAATTTAGGCGTATCACCAGCCTCCACCGCCACCCTTACTACTGCTTCCAGACCAACCGCCACCACCACCAGATTGTTGTGGGGCAGAACTTTTCTTGGTGCCTCCCCAGCCAGAACTCCCAGCATCGGCATCGTCACCACCTGGTCCACCACCACCATCACCTTGCCCCCAGCCACTTCCTCCACCACCGCCACCACCATCACTGCCCCAACCGCCACCGCCGCCACCGCTACTACTGCCCCAACCACCACCACCACCATCACTGGTGCCACCTCCACCGCTTCCACCACCACCCCAACCGCCAGGAAAAGCTTCCCTGCCTGGTGAATTTTGAACTTTGGCACCTGGAAAACTGCTCCATCCTTCACCACCATCCTTGGCACCCCATTTTTGAGAACTGTAGTCTGAATCCTGCCTGTCATTATTCCCCCGGCCACCTCTGCCACGGCCACGGCCACCAAACGGCCTTGGAACCCCACTTGGATGCCCATCCCGATTGCCACCATTTTTGTAATCGCCTCTCCCTGTGTAATAAGCCAACACATCCTATATTATTAGCATACTAGCAAAGCCAAGAACATTGGTCCAAGCTCGAGCAGAATGAGTATAATTGGCCATAAAGAGAGAAAAATCAACGTCCAATTTTGTATACAAAAACTTATGAAATATTCAGAATAACACTAAAATGTGTGTGTGTGTGTGTGTGTGTGGATTATTCACACCCAAGCACTGCAGACTTGAGAACAAATCAGTAAAGAATCTAAAACAGTCCAATTCAGAAACAGATCTAGCAAACAATGGGAGGAGCACCCAATGTGGTGAAGCAGCTAGGAGGTGGAATATATGCATTAAAGTGCAATACATGCATAGCCAAACATAGCTGAAAATATAAATAACATCGAAGAATATAAGGTTAAGGTTCATCAAGTTTAGCAACCATGTCCAAAATAATACATGCAAAACATATATATAGGTGTATATCTGTATCAAATAACCCACGGAATAAATACATAAATAAAAATGCAAAACAATAATATACACCAAATCACCCGGAGCTAATTGTTGGTTCAGTGAGGCCTTTTCTTCTACCCTACAAAGTACAGACACTTCTGATAAGGTGGCGCGTCCATGACGAACACATTTTTGACACCAACAGTTGTCGGCACCGATACCCATCAAACACTTTCCAACACATGTTGGACACGCATCCAAACATGTCTTCTTCTTTTTTTTAATTATATCCAAACTGACTTCAGACACTTGGGAGACACGTGTCCATAGTTTAAACACACATGAAACATACCACAAGAATAAAATAATTTGGAAATCTTAAGATAAAACAAAAGACCACATATATTTATGCATGCATATTAATCCCTCATAAATTTTAGAAATTAGCATTATGTTGTTTTTTAGATAAAATATTCATATAATTAACATATAATAAATATATAAAATTACATATTTTAAGCGTCCCCCACTTATCGTGTCTTGCATTCCATGTTATGTCACATTTTGTGTCCATGCTTCTTAGGTTCTACCCAAACATGCAGCCAGATGAAGATATAGCACAAGCGTGTACACATAGCGCAAACACAAACAGATGAAGATATCTACATACTGCCCTGTTGCCATATACATTACAGCCAGTATAAAACGGTTTTGTAACAAATATCATAGCAATGCAAAGATATCATAGCAGAATCAAACCCAACAATGCAAGGATGAATCAATAATTACTCAAATGACAATCATTTTTCCCCCAACATCCAAAAGTACGAAGACTCATAAGACAACAATTACCCAGAATACCTGATCGTGAACCTGGTGTAGAAGTTCTCTCTCGGTCCATTGACTGACCTCTCCAGCCACCATCATTACTGCCAGAACCACCCCACCCACCACCACTACCAAAAGATCCACCGGATGAGCCCCCAGTTGCAGGGCTTCGCATTGGCACCATTGCAGCAACCGATCGGATTGAGGGCCCCGAGTCATGTTGTGGATCATCAATATGTCTCTGAAAATATGCTACAAGCCTATCAATGTCCTCAAACATCTTCTTTCGAAACTTGAATCCTTTTGGGTACAAACCAATATATTCATGATGTGGGTTTGTGCTCCGTATGAAAGTTAGAATAAATGTGCCAGGATGTTCATGGGATATGCCAAAACAATAAACAATCCTCATTGGATATTCGGATTTTTCAATTTTTAATAGCTCATCAACTTCTGCTTTAGAGCCATTCCTGAACTTGCGGTAGCTCAACATTGTCTTCAAATGAGTTACTAATGGATCAACATAACGGTCCATTACCTGCATTAAAAGGCAGGAAACAAAACTTACTTGATTCACATCCCCTTGTTGAGTAACATTAATAGAATGAAATTAAGGGGTTCAGAGCTCCATCCACAATAGTAGACGAAACATAATTGGTGTATCACACTCATACATTCATAACTTCAACATAGTTGTTTAACTGCTAAACCCACAAACAAAATTGCTAATATAGTTTACCACTTCAGAGCTGATGAGATCATCAGTACACAACACGACAAGGATCCCTTTGAGAAAAGTATTTTTTACCAAGTATGCTTCCAAGAAGCTCAAAATGCATATGAAGTTGATCCAATTAATAACTACAACTGCTACATTAAATCTGAAAAAAACACCAAGCAAAACTGAACAAGGGAAAGCTTTCCATATAGCCTTTAAGAATGGGAAAACATAAAAATAAAAACAAATCCAGGCTGCAACATTTCCTTTAAAGTCATGCTAGAAACTAAGAACTCCTCACAATATGGCCCCTTCATAAATTAGACTGCCTAATTCTCAACACAACTTAACCACACAAATATGAGAGTAAAAGCTGATATGGGGTTGGTTTGCGGGGGGGGGGGGGGGGGGGGGGGGGGGGTGGTTGTTTGCATGGCTTTGAATTGTGATACCAGCCAATATAATGACAAAGACGGTGTTGGAAGTATTGGCCAATGTTAACGAGAGTCAAAAACCAAACACAAAAATTTTTTTCAAGCACTAGTAAACACTAAAATAAAAAATCACTGACAAGCCCATTCTAATCATGTTTATCAAAATTTAAAGTTTCGTAATAAAGCTAATCAACATTGTGACACCTAAAAACAGGTTTTCTAGAAGACATTGGATTTAATGTAAATTGTAATTTAGGAAAGCCAAAAAAATAACAAAAAGCCTATGAAAAATGAAGTTGGAAAATATTATACTAACCTCATCCAAGTCCTCAAATGTGTCCTCTCCGATTTTCAAGGTTTTCCCAATGCGAAGCAAGCTTGTGATGTCCTTGTGTTCCTTTCCACCTTCAACTATGTCTTTGTGAGCATACACCCCATCATAAACTTTCAGAGTTAAGGTCAAAAATGAGGGCCCACGAGAACTAGGGCGGACAATACTTTCACCTGGATCCTTGTCAGACAGGAACTATGCAACACAAAATAAAGAAAGCATTAATGATACATAATTGTCTAAATCCAAGTTTTTAACACAATCCATTTTAACTCAGAATCTAAAATTCAAGTAAAAGGAAATATTAACACAAAAGAAGAAAAAAATTAGGAGGCAGAATTGTGAAAACTGAACAAATGAAATCACAAGGAGCTACTTTCCAAGGAAAATTTACTCAAATCAAAACCACAGAGTATTATTGTTACTATGACCAAATCCTATTAAACCTTACAACCAACAATTTACAATATCAACTTGCAAGTCCTCAAATTCCTCTTTATTTAAGTTTTAACAACACAAGTGTCACTATTATGCTTCAAAATTAGCTTTCAGTCAAACTTTTGTGGAGTGTTTGCCCCCAGTGTGTTTTCAACTTTACATTAACAAAGTTTGATTTAATGTAAAAAGCTGGTTGTATTAAAAGCATATTTTGAAGCATAATTTAGATTAGAATACAGTACACCCCCCAAGCCTGCATGATCTTAACCATAGCAGGTTAACAACAGTAGAGCAAGATTATTGGGGACATACCTCCATTGCTTCATCTGCTGTTATATTTTGAAAACGAGGATGAACAATCATCCTCGGTTTGAAATGCTTCTTAGCAAGCTCCTTTTCTTTACGAGCTTTTTCTTTCTCAAACTGTGAGCTACTCTGGTCTTCGTGGTAGTAGGGATCCAAGTCTCGATTATTCTGATACCGGTTACTCCTCATCTCATTTTCTCTACAAGTTAGGAAAACCTGGTACCTATTCTTTTGAATCGATTTGATCCTGCAAGTAAGAATCTCACCTTCGTGCAACTTCTCAGACAAATCAGAATTGTCCCTCCAATCATCAGAAAAGTCTTCCTTAGTAAGCACACCAGTCAATCCAGATTCAAGCCCACAAATTGCTCTTTGAGGTTGCACTCTGCGTACCGTTGCTTGCACAATTCTTCCTTCAGCAAGTGTATCCTCCGTCTCCCCAGAAATCATATAAAATTCATCATCCTGGCTAGGTTCTACATATTGTCTACGCCAATCCTGAAAGCCCTGTATCAACTCCAATCTTATATTGTCAAGAGTTTCTCTCTTATTCTCCCGTTTCTTGGATTTAGCATATTCATCAACATCAAAATATTTTAATAAGTCAGGTTTCTCTCGGACATGCTCTATTGCCATCTCAAGCATATCGTCATCGTCATTTGCATCATCATGAACATCTTCAAGATAAACATCTTTGGCCAATTCCTGTGCAAGACCATAAGATTCTGGATGTATTCTTGTATCATCTAACAAATCAATGAACTGACTGCTGCTTGCAGCTAAACCAGTCCGCCGGATGCGCAAGAAACCAACCGCATTGACAAACACCTTTTTACCAAGACCATGGGCTGTCAACAAATCTTTACGAGTGTAGATTGATCCAGCTCTTACTAGAGACCTCTGTAGAGATGCTGCTTTTCTAGGTCCAAGCCCAGAAATAAATTGCAAAGGAGCAAATAACCACTCATGGGCTATAGCCAAATTAACATCAAGGCCCACTTGATTAGTGACATCCACCATAACCTGATCAATCATCCCATACTTATCATCAGCAGTAAGAAAGCTCTCTAAAGGACTAAGTTTCCAAGATAATATCTCCCTCCCAGGACCACAAAGTGTCGCAACCATTGCAAGTGGATTTTGCAGATAACGCCCAAGAGCAACAGCCCGCCTAACAATACCTGAAAATAAAGGTAAAGATAAAACCACAATAAACTTACAAAGAGAGAGTGGGGGTAACTAACTTCATCAGGCATTCAAAATTGGATTTCATCAACACTAAACTACTGGAGTCGAGGTAAATTACCTGAGTGCCCGGAGAGCTGGTCTAATGAAATACGAGAATTTTCATATAGGTGAGGAAGAGATTCATCACCATATACAATGCTTAGACCATCCATCTCGTGACCGACATCTCTTGGATTATCTTCCACCATCTTGAAGATGATCTGATAAGGGCAAAAAAAATACCACCAAGACAAGTCAGCAGTTTGAGAAAGAGAAACAATAAATCGACAGGTGTAGTGGCTTTCGAAAAGACACATGTAATGCTTCGCAGGATAGGGGCTTTAGTCAACACTCATTAAATTGAAAGACTGAGCAAAAAAAGCATTACCATTTCAATTAAAATTTAAACACTACACAATTCAAATGCCTTTTCTACTAACATATCACACACTACTTCCGAACATCATTTGAGTTTCTTGATAACAAATTTTTGTATCAGGTTAGATTGCAATCCTATTATGATAAATTTGCAAATCCACTAAATAGAATAAAGAGTCTAATCAGCCTAAAGATAATGGAACCACAACAAAGGCAACAGCTAGTCTGTCAAAATGAAATGAGAAGCCTAATCACTATAGAGCATAAAGGGTTTGAAGTGGATACAACAGCTAGTATAAAACTACAGTGAAATAATAAGGCAACATGCAGGAAGGCCTAGTACCAGTTCTAAAAATCCTATAAGAAGCAAAAGTTACAATGTATGCTCCAGAATTGCATACCTCATAGATATCATCCTTCAACCGAGTACAAGACAGGTTCACAGCACCTAGAACTACAACATGCGGTTGGTGGTCTGTCATGAACTTCACAACGCGTTGCTGATCATTCCTCTTACGCTGCACGTCATTAATATTTTGAGACCGGACACTGAGATACCCAGCATCCAGTGTATCCACTACTTCTCCAGAAGAATCTAACATCACAAAAGTGGTTGCAGGTTTTCCAGCACCCCAACAGCAAGCCATAACCCTCGGTGCAGCTTCTTCATCTGAGTTGGCATCACTTTCCTTCCGTTGATATGGTGCCACAGAGACTTTGTCCCATAAGAGCTTCCCATATTCCATAAGCAACCAATTTTTGGCTCTACTGGTCAACAAGGATCTTGCTTCCTTCTCCATCGAAGTCAGCAGAAAACCAAAAATAGCATCTTGCAGTATCATCTTCCTCTGCTCATTCCATAATTGAGCAGATTTACTCACTCCATCACTGAGATAATAATCATTAGAGTCAGCTACTAACTTATCTAATACAGTATCAGGCAGCTTAATGGTCACTTGAAGCAGCTTCTCCTCCTCAGCCTTTTGGATAAGAAGCCATTGTGCATCCTCAAATCTGGTCAGTGGCTTGTCCCGTATCCACTTTACCCCTGCAAACTGATGGAAAGTATCTATTGCTGCATTACCATCAGGTGTGGGACTTGTTGATACAACAGCGTTATCCATGAAGATACTACGGACATGCTTCCGAACGCATGGTTCACAACTTATTTCTACAGCTGCCTGGAACAGCATCACAAGAATTAGTGAGCACAATTAAAGTACCCTCATAAGCAAGCATATTATTGCAAACTTCATCGCTCACACATCTCTCCACAACAAAAACATATTAGCATACCATGTGCCTGGCACCTTTCAAAACAGCTTGAGGTGTTTCAAACATCGCACATGTAAAATTTGAAGCCATCTCCTCCGGGGTTTCCTTGGCATCCTCCAATTCATCCATTCTCTGCCAAAAAAAATTTGTAGGGCATCAACCTTATATTCTCATTCAAAACAATTGCAATCACAATTCAAACACATACCATCTTTTCCAGAGATATCTGCAATCCAAATTGCTCAGAACTATAGCCAAACTTGCTCGCAACCTCCCATAGACCAGCCTTGCTGCAAATACTATATTGTGACTTTCTCTTGGGCCTCTTATATTGTCCTTCATCTGCACCAACCTCACCTGCGGGGAAGTGCAGGTTAAACTTTGAGTCAACATCATCAACCTCTCTTTCTGATTCAGCAGCCTTGAGGGCCTTCGTAATTGATTCAAAAAGCTGCTGATTCAAAGCTAGACGTGTCTCGTCATAAATTCTACGCGACTCTTCATCAAACCGCTTATTGTAGTATGACTGGAGAGCACTCTTTCGCTTCTGGAGAAGCAACCACTTTCTGTCCAAGTCCTGAATGGCCCACAGCACCTACAAAGAAGCATATCGCCATTTAATCAATGTAAAATGTCCAGCAGAATGTAAGCACTTCAATCTACAAAAATAGTTCGATAATCCAACATCATTTTACCTTGTGCCACCGCATTGTAGGCTTTTGATCAGGTTTGCTCTGATTCTCAATATCATCCTCATTTTGCTCTGGGTCCCTAAACAGACTCAGGCAGTCTTCCCTCCGGTACATGGCAATAAATGGAACCTAGAAAATAAAAGCACAAGGTAGGCACGCTAATATGGAGGACTAAGGCTACAAAGAGAAATTCTTCAATATTAAAGATCTACTACTTACGTCTAACTTCTGAACATGCATAAACTCCAAAAACCTCATAATATCATCCTTGTTTATTGACAGTTCACGCTCCCCTTGAGTTGTCTCTGTAACCCTCTTGCTAAATAAAGGTATCATGCCAGTCAAGAGCTGATTATATATCCAGTTACTCTCCTCTTCTATACTCATTTCATCTGTTGGTGGTGGACCAGTGCTTTCCTCAGAAATCTACAAGAAAGAAAAAGATAATTCAATCAAGGCACTTAGGTGGCATGCTAGAACAAAAACAGTTTTTAATGTGCACTACATGACCTGCATTCTTTCCGGTAAATCTATCTCCCGTATCCGGTCATCCTTCTCTGTCATATACTTCTCAGAAAGAATAATTGGTTCGAATTCATCTTCCAGCCTCCTTTCCCTCCATTCACTGGAATCATCATATTTGCCAACCTTTGCTAAGCCTTGCTTGCGAAGCCTCAGGAGTTCATCAACATCACCAAATATGTCATGAGCTTCCTGAAGTGCAGATGATGAAACTCCAGGTGCCTGCCTAGATTTCTTCTTGTTCAGCTTCCTCCGTCTGCACAATGAATTGATGAAAATTAAAAACTTCATATTCACAATACCCCTAATGAAATACATGATGCAAATCATACCTCACAGGAGCCCCATGTTCATCAACTTCTTCTTCATCCACAATAAAATCAGCCATTTCATCATCCTCTT
The DNA here is from genome assembly GCA_030407325.1 of Camellia japonica. NCBI lineage: Eukaryota > Viridiplantae > Streptophyta > Magnoliopsida > Ericales > Theaceae > Camellia > Camellia japonica. Next base: position 30,249,321 of record JAPPVO010000017.1, read on the forward strand.
CACCAATGTCGCCATCTTCTTCTTCAGGTAGTTCCTCTTCAGCAATATCCTCAAGAGGTGGTCCTGCAACATTGTAGGAAATTGGCAAGTGTCAAGAATAGGAATTGACAAAACAATTACATTAGATTATAAGTGATAGAATTTACCCTCATCATCACCAAATAAACTCCTTTTGAGCTTCTCCTCAGCTGTTCGTCCGCTCTTTCCACTTCCATCAAACTCCTCCTCATCAGAAAATCCAGTGCGCTCTTCATCTGTGTCCCTCTGAGCTTTTTTTAGTCTCTTGAACTTTTTGCTCTCCTACGAAAACAACCACCATGAAAATGTCAATCAATTAAGTATACCAACGCAAAGCCAATTAAAAGCAGCATGAAGAACATATGTGTATATACCAAATGTAGATCAATAGACACGTATACAAAATATAGGGGGAGAGAGAGAGAGAGAGAGACAAAAGCTCACAAATTTTGGACGATGAAAGCCCGTGATGTTATTATCCTGAAGGAGCTCGTAGTCATCTTCATCAAGAACATAATTCTTCTCCGATTCTCTAAAAAATTGGTGGTAAGTACAAAAAAATAAGAACAGCAATTTATAAGAATGAATGGTCTCACAAGAAAGAATGTACCTTTTCTTTCTTTTTTTCTTCTTTTGTCTCTCCTCATCGCTGTCTGCCCTCTCCGATTCTTCCTCATCTGGTTCTTCTTCATCAACATCATCAACAATAAACCCATCTTTCTCATACTCATCTTGCCCTTCTGCTCAAAAAAAGAACCAAACTGCGTATTAGACCATAAATATGAATTATATATAACTATTAGTTCAAAAAATTATCAAAGAAGCACATTACATACATTCAAAATAAAAACTAAAAAACCCAAAAACAATATAATTTGGTGGAAACCAGAACTCAAGCAAAGACCATATACTGCAGCTTGAAAGGAAAATGCAGATTTTCCCAATAAGTTTTCGGCAAAAAATCGTCTCAAAAGCTCCATTTTCTTGGCAAAGATTTCACAACTAATTTCAGAAAGAAAGAACAAAAATTCAATGGATGATCCTTCGATTCACCCAGGAAACAAACATCACGCAAAAAAAATAAACCCTAACGAAATCTCACAAACCCTACAAAACCCTAGCAGCCAAATATATTCGATTAAAGAGAAACCCACAAATTTAAAGGAACAAAAAATAGGAATCCAAAAGAGAAAAATCGAATCCCGTACCGTCCTCGTCTTCTTCATCGTCGTCATCGCGGTCATCGACGTCGACTCCGCCTCCATCGCCAGTTTCTCTCTCATCCTCCTCAACTTCAACCTCATCTGCATAAATTGGTCAAAAAACCAGTGAATGGCGAAGAAATCTGAGAGAAAATTCCCATTTGAAGAGAGAGAAAAGGGGGTTTTTTTTTACCTTCGTCATCTGAGATTATGGATTTTCCAACCATTTCTGAATGGAAACTTAGGGCGAAGCAAGCCCTAGAAAATGTAAGTGAATGTGCTTGTGAGGAAAAACCCTAGAAGCTCAGAAAAATCAGAAATTTTGCAATGGAGAGAAAGACAGATGAGTGAGAGAGGGGGGGTTCGATAACGCATCAGCTTTGACACTGATGATGATTTCCTTTGCTTTTATATGCCATCCTCCCTAAACTATTTCAATTGCAATTAGGGGCTGTTTGGCAAAAGGTTTTGGTGGGTTTTGCCATTTTTTAAAGAGGTAAATTATAAATATACCCTCTTAATATTTATTTAAAATATATATTGCTTAATGTAAATATATATAGCTTAATGTAATTTAAAAAATTACCCTCTTAATATTTATTTAAAATATATATTGCTTAATGTAAATATATATAGCTTAATGTAATTTAAAAAATTATAAATATTTCTTTATTGAAAAAACTTAATTAATAGAATTAATTGAAAAAAATAAAATTCATAACTGCTCTTTTATACAATAATAAAAATATATGAATTATTAATTAAAATAAATTTCTAATATTATTAAAAACTATTAATTGACTTGATGATTTATTAATAAAATGAGTTATTTGTTATGAAATTAAAAATTTAAAGGATAGAATGTAATTTCCAAAATCATAACATACAATACATATTTTATGCAAATTTTAGATATGTATTTATACTTTATCCATTTTTAAGTGTTTTTTGTTGTTGTTTTTTTATAATTTGAAAAATATATTAATGTGTTATGTAAATGTAAATAAGTTTCTGTTAAGTTAAAAATTTTATTAGATTCGTAGTTTTTTTTTTTTTTTCTGTTGTTAATTTTTTTAGCCGGAAAGAAACAATTTTATTTTTTTTATTTTTTAGTTAATAAATTACTTTTTTTTAAATGGTCAAACACTGACTTTCTTTTTTGTTTTACCCTAGTGAAAAATATCTTTCAAAATAGAAAAAAGAAATTAATTATTATATGTAAAATACGTTTTTTTGCTACAATCATTAAACTAATGGTTATTTTAAGAATTTATTATTTTAATTAATTTTTTATAAACAGACGTAAATAAAATAGAGCTAATATTTAACTTTTTTTTCTTTTTAAAATTACCAAAACAATATGCTAGTAATTATGCGTGCTGATAGGGTGATAGAGGTAGTGACAGTAGCAAGGGAGTGAGGTGGGGGCAACAAGCTAATGGTGACGAAGATAATGGTTATGATAATCGTAGGGTAATAGCAGTGGACATTGGTCAGGTAAGACCAAACTTGGACTAAGATTGCTCTGTACACTGCCCAATTTCGAATTGGCCCAAATCTAACCTTAAAAGGAAATGTAATTTTAAAGTCCATCAGCCCATATATGGTCTTTTTCTTTTTAAAAAAAAATAAATTGTAATAAAAATTGGTTCCATCTTTAATCCGTTCACCAACCAAATTTGTTTCTTTTGAACATAATTTATCAACCAGTCAATGACTAAACAATACCAAAGAGGACTGGACTGGGTCCAACCCAATTTTATGGGTCAAAATACTATTTCCAAATTCTGAAAAATATATTTCCAAATTCTGAAAAAAAAAAAAAAAAAAAAAAGTTGCATTAAGTGGGTGAACATGCTCATATCCACCTTGGGTGGAGATGGTGGAATGGTGGCAGTAGCGGTGCTCATTGACCTGATTAGCGGTGCTTATTGGCCTGATTGATATGTTAAAAATGACCAATCTAGCTCAAATCATATGTTTTTAAGTGATTTCGATAGAATGGCCGGATAAAAATCTTCCAATTTCGATTATGTTTGGACAATGGTGAATGGGAGAGGTTATTCGATCCAACCTGATCTATCAAACTCTCTTTAAAAAAGTAATGTTATGTTTTTATACTTTATATGTTAACAAATTGACATTTTATTAAGTAATAATATTAGATATTTATAAAATATGAAAGTTTGGCTTTTATTTTAATTATAGAAAATGAAAAATAAAATATTTTAGACTCAAATAAGGCTCAAAATATTAAAAAACTACTTTAAAATAATTATTAAAAAAATAAAATTATAAAGTTCAAATCGTCAAATTGATCCACATCCACCTACAAATCCACATAACCTACTCAATCCATAGCCATTAACTAAGTGGATGGATGCGGAATTATTTTTTCTATTCTGCATAAATTTGGACGGATAATGAATGGAAAGCCACTAAACTAACCTGATCCATAAGCATCCCTATATAGGTGATAGTAGTAGTCATGTTAGTCAGAGTTCATAAAAGCATCTCTTGTGCTAAATGTTAAAACATATGGGTAAAGAGAAATTTTGGCAATGCTACAGTGTGAAAATACCAAAATTAGCAATGTTGCTAAAATAGTGCACCAGCTATTTGTTTTATTTTCTTGTCAAAAAATAAAATCAAAATATTATTTGTGGTCCAATTATGAAAGAGAACAAGAACTCTAACTAAAATTTAACATTTTGTCAAATTTTATACCAAATTTAACACCAAATTTAGTAATGTTATATTTTGGTGACCCTTTTGGCTTGCCATTGGAGGTTTTTTTTTTTTTTTTTTTTTTTTTTTTTTTCAAGTTGCTGTAATTAATTTATCAATAAGAAACACTATAGCAACTCCATTCCATATTCCATGAGTAGACAAAATTTTACTAAACTCATTTTTCATTATTTTTTTCATTATTTATTGTACTAAAATACTAAAAAGTTAATTGTTAAATTTTTATTACAAATTTTATTTTCGAGTTGTCTTATTGTTCATGTTAAAATGTCATTTTCTAAACAAAAATTAATAATTATACTTTTTTTTTTTCAAATCTAGTCATATTTGTTTATTGAAAAATGATTTGTGGCACTAAAACTGCTGGCACTAATAGCACTAATTTCCTGTTTTGGTAACTTTGTTTTTTTTTTTTTTTTCTTACCTGATATAGAAATTAGTGCCATTAGTGCTCAACAAATTAGTGCTACAAATCACAACCGTTGTTTATTTGTAATGTCATCTCCTTAAGTAAAAAACAAATCAACAAAATACTGTTAAAATTTATTTTTCAAACCTCTCAATAACTAAGGCATAATAATATAAAGGAGAAATATCAAATCAATGTAGTTTTACAAAAATATTTACAAATTTGTAAGAAACTTTATACATATTAATAATTAAAATTATAATTTTTTTTATGATTGTGTTATTTTTTTATCTAACACCAATAGAGTGTGATTGCCCGTAATATAAAACTGGTAAAGTACATAATATACACATAGCTAACAATAGATTTGTGCGACGCACGTGTATATTATAGCTAATAATAGATTTGTGCGATGCACGTGCAATACACGTGATCAAAATAAAAAATTTAAAATAATATTTTATAAACGTTAGTTAAATATTATATATATAATTATTTTAAAATTTTGTTGCTATGTATGTAATGGAATAAATTAATTTTAGCCCAATAAATCTATACTAGCGGTCAAGGCACGTGCGATGTGTGTGCAAATTTAAAAAATAAAATAAAATTATCTGATTCATATTTTTCTCTAATAATATACATATGTATCATGAGAGAGAACTCAGAAAAAACAATTATAGTTTGCGAAAAAAATTTGTAGAATCCAAATAAAAAAAAGACTTTGAGAAAAAGAATTGATTCATCAATAATAAAAAAAATAAAAAGAGAAATTGAGATAGGGAAGTGGGTGAAAAACAGCCATACTCAACCCTAAGTTAAAAATGATAATAATAATAATAATAAATAAATAAATAATTGAGAGAGAAAAAAAGAATTCAGTTAAAAAAATTGAGAGAAAATTGGAAAGATAAAAGAGTTTGAGAAAAAGTGAATTGGTTCATCACAATTTTTATCATAATAAAGAAATAAGATAAAAAGAAATATATATATATATATATATATAGAAAGAGAGAGACAATTCAGTTTAAGTTTGCCCCAAAAAAAAAAAAATAGAATCCAAATAAAAAATAAAGATTTTAAGAGAAATAATTGATTCATCCATAATAGATAAATAAAAATAAAAATATAGCGAAAGGGAAGTGGGTGAAAAAAAACAATACTCAACCCTAATGTTGATGTATATATAGATACATTATATATTCAGGGTATATTATATAATTAGGGCCTTGATTTTTGGCTTTGATTTAGGGTTTAGATTAGGATTGTCATTCTACCTTCTATGTTTAGACTGTATCCATCTCCTATATAAAGGAGCCCCTGTACATTGTTATGATTATAAAATACATACACAGTTTTTTTTTTTTTTTTCTCTCTCTCTCTCTGTCTCTTACTTTCTCTCAACCATTCTGACATGGTATCAGTGCTCTAGGTTCTACACTTATGGCCTTTTTCTTTTCTCTTTGTGCTTAGTTCCATACACAGTGGCACTACAGCACTACTTCATCGTTTTTTTTCACCCACCAAACTGTTCGGAATCTCCTCCCGATTCCAACGGCATCGCCCACATCACCAGAAAAACCTCCACGCACCCTCACGTGCCACTTCTATGCTTGGTGCATCTCAGCCTTCCGCCACCACTCTCCTACGCGTCCTTACGCGCCCCATTCGTTGCTTGCTCACGTTAGCATTTGACGTCTGCCCTGCGCTCGCGTGCGTCGTGCTTGCTGTTGTGCGCTGTGTGTACGCCGTTTGCATGCGCTATTCTGCTACTGTACGCTGCACGCCCTTCCTACTATTGTGCACCACGCCTCTCTCTGTTATTGTGTGTCGCTGATATCATCCAGCCTTCTGCTGATGTTATCTCTGCATTGCAGACCCCTTGCCAAGCTATTTTCGATCTTCCGAACTCACTGGTACGTTCGGTTTTCCCTGATTTTGCTTCTACAGGTCTGTTCCTATTTATTTAGTCCTACTCTACTATTAGTATAGATCGCCATAATGATGACAATTTGAACCTAGCCCGACGGGGACTCGGACCAACTTGTCTCGATAAGTCAAAAAAATTATCCCTTAGAGGGTCAGGACTGGTATTGAAAAATAGATCCCCGATAACTTTCGGGCTAGGGATGGGAATAGGTTCCCCCGCCCCGAATAATTCTCGAATCCCCGTATATATATGTCGTCTTTCCTATTCACTCATTCACTTCTCTTCTCTTATCTCTCTCTCTCTCTCTACACACACACACACACATCCATTCACCGACTGTCCCAAACCTCTCTCACTTAAATCTCTTCCTCCCTCCTCAACATCACTTGCCGCTATCTCCATCATCACCGTCGACCGCCAGTACACATTCCTCTACTAAGCAAATCGGACAGTGGCGGTGAAGGGGACGAGATCCATGCGATGACATCTTCTCTCTCTTTCATTTCCAATTTGGCTCTCTCTTTTCTCTCTCATCTCTGTCTTCTCCGATTTGGTGTGTTCATGGGTACGAAAGTGCTTGTTCGGTTGTCCTTTGGAATTGATAGGCCAAAGGAAGTTGCAATGAAGCTCGCTGTTAAATCTGAGGATAAATCTATTAGTAATGCTATTTATGAAATCTACTAGTGAGTGATCTGAGGATGAATTTGTGATTAATTTCTTCTTTTTTTTTTTCTCTTTCTTTTATATATCTTTTGTGAATGGGATCAAAAGGTTATATATAAGACTCTTTACAAATAGATTCACAACCAACCAACCAACCAACCACTCTGACTAGAGAGTTTGGGTTGGTCATAAATGTGAAATTATTTTGATTATTATTGTTGTTATTGTTATTGTGGTAGATCTAGATCCATGGAAATCTATCCCCTCCTCTGTTCCTGCTGCTGTTTTGTTTTGTTTTGTCTTTTTTTTTTTTTTGGCTGGGGAATTTTCGAGGTCGGGAAAACCCGATCCCCGTTAGGGGACGAAGGAAGGGACGGTGATAGGTTTCCCGTCAAGGGATCGAGGTCAGGGATGGGAAAATTTTAACTATCGGGGATCGGGGACAGGGAGTGTGATCCCCAGCCCGTTGTCATCCCTACCATGATTGTGACACCCGAATGTTTTAAATTTAACATTACGATAAAATAAATAATAATAATAATAATAATAATAATAAAATAAGTATATATATATACATGTAGTGATAATAATAATAATAAATAAATACATAATTTAGGAGATTGGAAATTTTATGGTTAAAGAAATACGTCGTGAAACATTACACATTAAATATTTTAGTAAGTGGTAAGTGGTGATTTATAGTTGAGTAGTGAGGTTTTAGACGTGAACCTAACGTATAGTCATATATAATTTTAGGAGTCATCTTGAATTACCAAAGAAGGTAATAACTTTTAAATTAAAAAAAAAAAAAATGGTCAAAACATGTCTAAGTTCTAAGAAGTTGGGTTAGTCAATGGTCATAGAATTCAAACAAGTTAATAAATTAAATGGATAAGGGTGGACTCAGCTTTACACGCGTCAATTTCGGAAATTTCTGAGACTTGTTACCCACGGTTCACCTTCCTATAAATAGGAAAGAGTGGCGAGTTAAGGCAACGGAAAGAAAAAAAGGTATAAGAGAGGACGCACGGGTGAGCATCTTGAGTGTGGATGGAAAGAAAGGATAAATGAATTAAATTAAGGTGAGTTATATTATACCTTAAGTTGCCAAAAAGTATTTTACTTATGTTTTGACTTACCAAAATCTATTTTATATAATTTATGTTTTATTAATATATTAATAAAAGTTATGTTTTATAAAAGTTTCAGCTACGTGGTTTATTTCTAAACCCTATTTGCTTAAAAGTGAAACCCATGGATATATTTGTTTTACTTTTAAAGAATATTTGGCTATGACCTTATATGAAAATATGCTTTGTGAGTACCACCACGGGAGTCCCATGCCTTGAGGACTTAAATAACCATTGGCTAGTGTTTGACCACTCTGTGGTCTAGTGTTTGTCATGGATCCATTGACCAGTGTAGTGATTGTCACTTAGTGATGTACCGTGGTTATAGTGATTATTTTGTGTATTCAACTCAACTCAATTTATAATGTTTTAGCTTAAATAAATATCCATGGCCATTTTGCGCCCCTCATAGTATAATATTTCTCACTCTGCTATGTGCTTATAGCTGTTACCCCTTTCAGGTGACGAGGTTTAGCAGGATCAAGATGGAAAAAGAATCGCTATGTTATTTTGTTTTCTATCTTTTATATTAAACTCTTGTAATATAATGACGTTCAAGTAAACTATGTTTTATTTCCTTATAAATAAACAGTTGGTACCCAGTTATTTATTTTAATTAATTTATTTTATCCGCTTGCGCTGTGACTACAGAATTATCCGAATTACTTTATTTTTTTTATCTTGTTACGACGATGAGCCTTTGGATACCGGGTTTGGGTCGTGACAATGATGCCTCCAATCCGATTTCTGTTCTTCTTGATGGTTCTAATTATGTTTAGTGGGCCTAAGCCATGTCTTCCTTCCTCAAAGGTAGGAAACTCTGGCGTATTATCACCAGTGATGTGACCCAACCAATGAAAGAGATTGCTGAAACTGCTGTTACATAAGAAGATCGACTCGAAGATTGGGACAGTAAGAATTACCATATCATTACTTGGCTTCGGAATACCTATGTTTCCTCTATTAGTCTTTAGTTTGGAGAACAGAGTCCACATGATGAGTCTAGAGAGTACCAAGACGAGTCTCTCAGATAACAGCTCAGAAATAGCCTGCTCAAAAGTGGGCAACGGAGTACGATGAAGAAGAGATCTCTTCTCTAATGAATTTAATGCAAGTTCCTCCTTCATCATGTTTACTAATCTTTTTATAGATCTCTTCTTTAATGAATTTGATGCAGGTTCCTCCTTCATAGTCCAGACTGCTCTCCCTGATGGTCCACCTCTCATTGCGCCTTCTAGCCTATCTTCTCCTTCCCTACCAGACCTTTCCCCCCACTAATCCTCCCACAAGTCGACCACACCGAGTAACTCAACCACATATTCATCTTTGTGATTATATTATTGGGTCTACTGCCTTCTTTACTTATGAACCTATCTCCTATCGTGAGGCTTGTACTAATCATCTTTGGCAGCAAGCTATGATTGATGAACTACTGGCTTTAGACAAAACTCATACTTGGGATATTGTTGATCTTCCCCTTGGAAAGACTACGATTAGCTGCAAATGGGTATACAAAATCAAGACCCATTATGATGGCTCTATTGAGCGCTACGAAACTAGTCTTGTTGCAAAGGGTTTTAACTAGGAATATGGCATTGATTACAATGAGACCTTCACCCCTGTTGCTTGGCTTACCTCTGTTCGCAGTTTGCTTGTTGTTACTGCCACTCGCCACTGGGATCTTTTTCGGATGGATATTGAAAATTCTTTCCTTAATGGTAATCTTCTTGAGGAGGTCTACATGCAACTTCTCCCTAGGTCTTTTTATCCAGCTCATAAGGTTTGCAAACTACAGCGTGCTCGCTATGGTCTCAAGCAAGCCCCACGAGCTTGGTTTGCTAAGTTCAATTTTACCAGTTTCACTTCCAGCTCATATGACTCTGGTTTATTTGTTCGGACTACTACTCATGGTACCACTTTTCTTATTCTTTATGTGGATAATATGATTATCACTAGTGATGATACGACTGGTATTCTTAACCTCAAACAATTTCTCCATCATCAGTTTGAGATGAAGGACCTTGGTCCTCTTAATTAGTTTTTAGGGCTTGAAATCTCTCATGATTCCACTGGTTACTATTTGTCACAGGCGAAATATGCATCCGATCTTATGACGCGTGCTGGTCTTACAGATTGCAAATCTACCTCTACTCCAGTTGATCATCAGACTCGTCTCACTCCTCTCGATGGAGATATTCTCTTTGATGCTACTCTTTATCGCTAGCTAGTAGATAATCTCGTCTAGCTCACTGTGACTCGTCCTGACATTACATATGCTATCCATCTTATTAGCCAGTACATGTCGGTTTCTCGTACTCCACATTATATTGCTTTACTCTACATACTTCAATACCTCAAAGGCACTCTGTTCCATGGACTTCACTACTCTGCTTCTTCTTTTCTTGAGCTGCGTGCATTTTTCTGATGTTGATTGGGCTGGGGATCCTACTAATCAACGTTCCACCACGGGTTTCTGTTTCTTCTTAGGGATTCTTTTCTTGCTTGGCACAGCAAAAAATAATCCTTACTGCTCGCTCTAGTACATAAGCTAAATACCGAGCTATTGCTAATACTACTCAGGAACTTCACTAGCTCCTTGTTGATATGGGTGTTTCTTCTTCTGATGCTACCTCTATCTATTGTGACAATCAGAGTGCCATTCAGATTGCTCACAATGATATTTTCTATGATCGCACTAAGTATATTGAGATTGATTGTCATTTTATTCGACAACATATTACACGTGGCACTGTTCATTTTCTCCCTATTGCTTCTGCAGATCAGCTGTTGATATTTTCACCAAGGCTCATCTTCCTGGTCGTTTCAGTGATATAATTTCCAAACTCAAGTTGGTTGATGCTTACCCCCTATTAAGTTTGAGAGGGGTTGTTAATATATATATATAGATATATTATATATTTAGGGTATTTTATGTGGTGTTTTGGGAAGTTTGATAAAAAACTAACTTTTGGGAGGTGGAGGAGGCTTTGGAGGAGTTTTCAAAGACGAAAGAGGCACTTGGGTGTGTGGTTACTATGGAAGGCTGGACAGTGGAACAAGCTTGGAGGCAGAACTGTGGGCTCTCTATAAACGACTGACAGTGATGCTCCAGAAGGGTATGCATGAGGTGATCATTGAGACTGATGCTAAACAAGTAGTGCAGTTGATGGAGGACGCCACAAATGACAAATTCCCTTTTAAGGGACTGTTGGAGGATGCAAAAATAATTTTCAGAGGATGTGAATGCACCATCCACCATATCTATAAAGAGGGAAATTTGTGTGCGGATGCTTTGGCCAAATTTGGAGCGGAGCAACCTGAAGATATCTTGGTGGTTAATGAACCACCAAAGGAAATTCAATGTTACCTTGTTGCAGATATGATCGGCCTCTTTAGGGAGAGAGCCTAGTTTGTTTTTTTTTTTTAATTTCTGTTGTACCTAAAAGATAAAAAGCTAACTTTTTAGTTTTTTTGTGACTTTTAGGCTTTTTTTGTGCTAAAAAAACTAATTTTTTGTGGTTTTTTTGCTAAAAAAGCTAAAAAATCAAAAAGCTGACTTTTTATTATTTACCCAAAACACCCCTATATAATTAGGGCCTTGATTTGTGGCTTTGATTTAAGGTTTAGATTAGGATTGTTATTATAACTTCTATGTTTAGAGTGTATCCATCTCCTATATAAAGGAGCCCCTGTACATTGTTATGATTATAAAATATATACACAGTTTTTTTCTCCCACTCTCACTTTCTCTCAACCATTCTAATACCTAAGTTGGAAAAAAAATAAATAATATAAAAAGAAATTGAGAGAGAGGAAAAGAATTCAGGTAAAGAAATTTGAGAGAGAGAATTGAGAAAATAGTTTTAGTTTGCACACACACAAACGAAAAAACTCTAGAACCCCCAAAAAAAAAAAAGTTGTACAATTTATCACCAGTGCTCTATATATAAAAACAGTCGTGCTAGGGAGCTCGAATCTGAGCTCCCCGAATCCCCCTAATCCCAGAAACGATGTTGTTTTTGTATTTTTTTTTCTGGTTCAATCAGATGAAGAAGGAAGAAGGAGAAGAGAAGGAAGAAGGAGGAGGAGGAGGGAGGAGGACTGGAGGGGGCCCTAATTACAGGGGGAGGAGGAGGCGGAGGCGAGGCAGAGGCGGGGGCTGCCGGAGACGACGATCGGGCGAGGCGACGCCGGGTGACGCTGCGACGAGCTGCTGCGAGGACGCCAGGCGACAATCGGGCGGCGACTGCGAGCCCTCTTCCCCTCTCTTCTCTCTCTCTCTCTCTCCTGAATTTCGGGGGATTCGGGGGAGGGGTTTCAAGCTCCCAAGCTTTATTCATATAAAAAATAAATAAATAAATTTTTTGTTTTTTGAAAGAGGGATAATATAATTGGTTCATCACCAAACAGAGAACTGGAGAAAAAAAAAAATAGTTAAAAAGAAATTGAGATCACAATTGATACAACATAATATACATAATAAAGTAATAAAATTTTAAAAAAGAAGAAAAAATTGAAGAAAATAGTTTCAGTGACAAAACAACCGAGAGAGAACTTTTTTTTTTTTTTTAACACAGTACTTAATCCATGTTCTACATACCAATAATATTAAAAAAAAATCAAATGTATAAAGAAAACATACCTGCCAATATTTATCTTTGTACTTTTACTTGAGAAACAGTCACTTTCAGAATTAGCAAAATAATTGAGGTTGAAAATAAAAACTACAATAATTTGATTAAAAAGATTAGAGTTAGGAAAATTAAAGAAAAGACAACACTCAAACCTGTAAATGGTTTGATGGAAAGAAAAGCTTCGAAAAGTTGGTGGACCTGCAAAGTTGATTTTGAAAAATCATAACTATTGTGACAGTTAAAATGACATGAACAACCTGTAGGGTAAGGATTTTTTTAATATTATTATCTAATTTAAACGTGGCAGAAATTTCATTATGCTAAATTTGAACTTCACTTAATATAATAATAATATAAATACACTTTGTATTTGATATTATTTTTACCAAATCCATCTGTACTAGTATTATTGTTATTTTCCCATGAAGTTCATAATATTTTTTAGAATTACAATTTTTAAAATATATTCTCCCTATTATCTATGATCAAATTTATTTACAAAATTTCCCTCGTCAATTACTTGTGCCAAGTAAGACCATCAATAGAAAAATAAATATTGAGTGTAATGATATTATCATTTTACGTTATATTGTCAATCAATAAAAAATTACAAATATTAAGTTGACATGTATTCTCTCTTATTACTAATCTTTAAATTCTTAATATGGCAATACAAAGTTTCTCATTGGTATTGTGGTGGATAAATAAATACATAATTAAGATTAGACCAATAGAATTGGACTAAGAGCCTAGTAGAAAAAGTAAGTTCGGATGGTCTGATCATATAAGATTTGTGATCGGAAAAGATGTACTTACAAGATTTGTAAAGATAAAAAAAACAACGATATTGATAAGAACATAATGAGGGATCAAGTGAATTAAATGTGATCTCATCATTTAGAACATGTATTGCCCATAAATATTGATTGACCTCTTTATTGCGGTTGGCGCCACGTAGAAGACTACAATTGTAAAAATTATGATTGGGGCATTTTAATTGTAAAATATTTGTTTAGGATTATGTACAACTAACGAACTTGACCTCTTTTAGGTGTTGTTTGGTAAAATTTATAACATATTATTTATTATTTTCAAAAAATATTAAATATGTTTATATATTTATAGTAAAAATCAAAATATATAACATGTTTGATATACATATTTTAAGAATATGTTTTGAAGATAAATAAAAGGTAGTTGGAGACACTCTGAGATCGTAGTCGAATGTAGTGGCTGAAGGTGGAGGTGGATGTAGTGGTCGAAGGGAATGGAAAAATGAGAAATGCATGAATTTTGTAGGTAAATTATACTAAACCCTTTTGAGATTTGGAGAAAATAAATTGAGCCTACAAGTCTAACATAATTAAATTATGACTCCTTAAATTTTTAATTCACATAAAAAATAGTCTCATTTTTATAAATAATTATTAGCCTAAAATTTTATTATTGTTATAACTTTTACACTCAAATATATATATTACTCACTTTTATCCCTATATCCTTAAATCATCTGATTAGTTCCAATTGTTTTTACTCTTCTAAAAAGAAGTTAGTATAATTATATCAAATTTATAGGATTTATTATATTTTTTCTAATGGTCAATGTAATTTTTTTATAATAAAGTAAAATCATTTTTTTTACTGTTACAAAATTTAATAAATTTTAAAAATTATTTACTAGTTTTTACAAATGAAAATATAAAACAAGTTTTTATTTTATTTTAAAATTTACATAAACATACATAAAAAATAGTAAAAATAAATATTATCTCAACCACTCTTTTTATATTTGATTTTTTTTTTTCACTAGTCATTTAAATTTGAGTAGATTGCACTCACCTTCTTATATTTGAAAAAATATAATTAGTCTAAATCTTGTGACATAAATGCATCGACATTATTTAAGATTTTAATTTACATAATAATTATCAATAATTAGATCATTTTTCATCAATAATATATTAATTATATGAATAAAAAAATAATATTATTAACTCTTATTTGTTAAAATATATATTGGTCTTTATTTATTTCAATATTTACTTACCTACCAATTATATTAGTTTTAGTCAATTTAATCGTACTAAAAATGAGATTAATATAATTATATAAAAAATATGAGATTCTATATCTTTTTAGAATCTCAAAAGAAGTGAGTTTATGTACTTTTTAAATTATTATTATTTTTTTTTAAAATTTTAAAAAATTTCAAATTTTAAATTACTTCAAATGACTAGAATTTGAACCCCCAAAAAGACTTCTACATATTTTAAAATTTTTATTACTAAAAAATGAGATAATAAGCCAACAATTAAAAACAAACAGTCGACCAAGAGGGAGATCTGTATAATTATATAAAAAATGTGAGATAAATTATCTTTTTTCGAATCTCAATATTTTAACATATTATCTTATTTGAGTCATATCATTTATTTATCATCCCAACTTGCATTTTACATTTTTTTATAAAAAATTTAAAAATATACTAATTTAACATTTTTCAAATAACCTGTAAATTTGTATTATTATTATTTTTAATTTTAAAAACTTTCAAATTTTAAATTGCTTCAATGACTTGAGTTTGACAAAAAAAGACTCCTACATATTTTAACTTGAGTTTGACAAAAAAAGACTCCTACATATTTTAAATTTTTTATTCTAAAAAAAGGGGTAGTAAGCCAACAGCTAAAAACTCCTTAGCTAAACAGTGATTTGCAGAAGTTACTGCTCCTCTCTACTCCTCCACCACACTCTTTCATTTCAAACCCTAAATCATATTCTCACAATTTTCACACTCTCTCTCTCTCCTCCAATTTCTCTCTCTACAACCCACAACAGCCATGGCTCTTCTCTCACCAAATTCATCGATCCAGAGCTGCCATGGAGACTAGCAAAAGCAACCCACATTCCCAATGGGAAAGGTCGAAGACCAGTCTGTCTCTTCCACTGTTGATTCCCAAACCACAGACCAAAATGCCGATAATCGGTGTAGGGTTCCTGGGTTCGTTCGGTTTAGATGTATCTTGGCTCTGGTACTTGGCGTGGCTGTGTTGCTCTCTGCCCTTTTTTGGCTACCCCCTTTTTTTCAGTACGGAGATCACAGGGATCTAGATCTGGATTCTCAGGTTGGAGGTGGGTTTTGATTTTTTTTGGTATCAACATTGTCTAATTGCACAGATCTGCCATAGATGGTATCTGGGTTTTGAATATTTTTGCTGGTTTTGGGTGGTTCTGTTGTTGAATTTGTATGTGAATGAGGCAATATCGTTTAAATGGGGTATTTTTATTGGGGAAAGTGAGTTTGAAGGCAGTGTTTTTTCTTTTGAATTAGTGAATTATGTGAATTTGGTAGATTATCAAGCATTTAGCTCAAAAAATTAGAAATGAAATGGGTTACTCTCCTAATTTTGGTTGTCTTGAGCATGGAATTTGATGTCTTGATCATCATCATCCACTAAAATGATCATGCAATTTGCAAATTGCGTGCTGGAGAATCAAGAAAATTTCAAAATTTGTTCCTTCTCTGATATTGTAATCTTTATGTAAGAGTTTTAATTTATTTTTTTCTCCTGATATTGGCTGATTTTTTTTATTTTTTATTTTTTATTTTAATTTGATCCTCTGATTTAGGAAGGAAGCCTTCTTTCAATTCATTTTTATTTTCTTTTTGAATTGTCAATTTATTTGATTGTCTTGTTATTAGTAAGTTGTGTATAGTTTATTGAGAACCATTTATTAATATATTTGAGTACTCCTTTAAGTTGATGGTTCAAAGTAGAAATCAAAGCTGCTGAGTGTGCTATATTGATTGAATTTCCTTATATGTCACTGCAATTAGAATTTGGAAAATAATGAAGATAGAAGGAGGTGCATCAAATTTGTGTTATTTCTCGATACTCTTTTCTAGTTCAAAGAGTCTTGTACTTGTTGCTACCTTTCTTTGCAATAGCATATTCATAGGTTTCTTTTTCTAGCATTTGATAATTTTTGTCAACTTACTCAATGTTTTGCATATTTTTTAGCTTGATGATTTACGTCTTCACAGAAAGGTTCAGTAGCATAATATTTCAAAGCAGTGAGTAAAATTGTTGCTTAGAACGTGGATTGTTCCTATACGTGGAAAGGGAACAGAGATGTAGTACACCCCATGCTCTAAAATATGGTGCAATAGGGGTAGACTTTAAGCTTGCACTATTAGTATCTAAAGTACTTATAGAGTTCTTTTAACAATTAAACATCTAACAAAATAGTCTGTTTTTTTCATATTAATCATGTAAAAACATATTTCTAGGAGCATTATGGTTTTTTTTTTCCCTTACATTTTGTCATGTCAAAGCTTCATTCTCTCTAGATTTTGGTTCATTATATTAGATTTTATAATTTTTTTAAATCCTAATGAAGCCTTTAATCCTTTAAGAAAATAATTACAAAAAATTTATGGAATCACTTTGGTTTGCTAAATTCACCATTTTGCAAAGAAAGTGTACCACATTTTGGAACATGCATTCCAAAACATAAATTGCTTGTGTATTAGTGTTTTCAAGTGACACTGGTATGTATTATGAGAAAGGTTAAGTCTGTATTCTATCTACCCTTCCCAGCATCCTCCTTTAGCACAAAATATATTGTATGATATTTGGGCGCATTGCATAGCTAAAACTGAGACATGCATTACTTTTATCATTATCCTTGTAGCTTGTGAAGTAATTCCATTTGGTAGGTTGACAATAAACTTGGCATATTAAGTAACTGATGCTTCCATTAGTAGGTTCTCCAAAATTGCAAATTATCCTTTTTTTAATTTTTTTGGGGGGCATAAGATAGCATTCTCAGGAGCTCAAAAAAGTATTGTATAATATTTATGTGCATTGCATAACTAGAAGTGAGACAAATCCGACTCTTATTCTTATGGCATTTTGATATCTCGTCTTGAGAAATGAGTTTAGTATCCCTATAATCACTGTGGGTGATTGTTTCTTCGAGATGGCATACTTTAAGTAAGAATACCAGATAGACGAGAAGAGGATGATATTTGTAATCTTTATAAGTGGTTTCTTGGAAATATGATACTTCAATGCATGTGACAATTAATTTATAGGCTGCTGCTATTAAACTACTGATGCTGCTAGCATAATTTTTGCCTTGTGCTTCAACATCTAGTTGCTTGATTCTTTGACTAACAAGTTTGATTCTCCAGGTCGTGATATGGTGGCAAGTTTCAAGCTTAATAGGCCAGTTTCATTGCTAAAAGACAATATTTTGCTTCTTGGGGGTGACATTCTTGATGAAATAGTAGCTCCCACCATTAAAGTATGTGCCATCTCATTTTCTTCGTAATTTTTTTGTTTCTTTGTTGTGTTTTCCCCTCGATTCAATTCCTTTTTGCTCCCTATTTATGTAATGTTTCTTCACAACAGGTGGAGATTACAGATCTGAAACCTTTGGATGGATCGAACAAAACACAGGTTGTCTTTGCTGTTGTCCCTGCTGAGAAAAATTCAAGAGTCTCTTCAACTGATCAAAGTTTGGTCAAGGCCACTTTTGAATCTCTGGTTACAAATCAATATCCTCTCCGCTTGACCACACCATTATTTGGGGACCCGTGGCCGTCCTCTTTTGAGGTGTTGAAGTTCCCAGGAGGCATTACTATCATTCCTCAACAGAGTGTATTTCTTCTGCAAAATGTGCAGATCGCTTTCAATTTCACTCTGAACTTCTCTATAAGTGTAATACAAGATTATTTCGATGAACTGACAAGCCAGCTCAAGTCGGGGTTACATCTTGCTCCATATGAGGTATGGCAGTGATATCTTTATTATCGTTGTTGTTTTTGTTGCTGTTGTTTTAATGACCATTGTCATCTGGGTCAAATGTTTACGTTTTCATACAATTCTTCCCCTCAGGCACACCTGTGATCTGAATGGTTGTGCTGTTTTGTTTGCTGGTTTCTATGAAGATCTTTGATAATTATCATGAGTGTGTTTATGTGTGAATGTGTTCAGAAGCATCTTTTTCATTTTTTAGGGTGTGTGTGTAGGTTTGAACTTTTTGTGAAGGAATGTCTTTCTTATTTGTTAGGGTAAATTACACAGTTAGTCCCTCTAGTTTGAGCGAAGTTTGTCTTTGGTTTTCAATTTGAACCTACACTTTTAGTTTTGTTGCAATTTGTTCCCTTTGTCACTTATCATTAGAATTTTGACCACGTGCAAAACAAGAGGGACCAAAATAGATTTCAAAAGAAACTGTAGGGTCCACCGATTTTGCACATGGTATTTTTCCGTTCAAAATGCCAATAGTGCATGACGGAGGGACAACATTGGAACAAAACTGTGTGGGGTTCAAATTGTTCAAATTGAAACTATGGCGACTATAGTGGCTTTGCTTTTACTACAAGGTTAATGGTGTAATTTACCCAATAAGTGGCTCTGCATTCCTTTATCAATTCTACTTGCTGCTACGAACCTTAAAATGTTGATTATTATATTGTTTTTATTTATTTATATTTATTTTTTGTGGAATGCAGAACTTGTATATTAGCTTGATAAATTCAAAAGGTTCAACAGTGGATCCGCCTACTACAGTTCGGACATTAGTTCTTCTGGTAGTTGGGAATCCCTCACTGGCAAGGTTAAGGCAGTTGGCTCATACCATTGCAGATTCTCATGCAAAAAACCTTGGTCTGAATAACACTGTATTTGGTAGGGTGAAGCAAGTTCATCTTTCATCTGTACTGCCACATCCCCTTGGTGATTCTAGTCCTACTCCTGCTCCTTCGCCTCACCCCCACCACCACCATCATCACCACCATCATCACCATCATCACCACCATGCTCCTCTCGGTCCCACTGTTGCACCTGCACCTGCAACTAAAATACATGCGCCTGCTACTGAGAAACATTCACCTGCTCATGCTCCATCTGCCTCTGCACCTGCACCTGCACCTGCACCTGCGGTTTTGTCTGAGAGGAATCCTAAGGCAAAGCCTCCGGGTTGCCAGTTTGGGTACGGAAGGAGGTTTCCTAGGAAGGTGAAGAAGCAGCATCATGTGGTTTCTCCTGTTGGACCACCAATTCTTCCGACATATATTTCACCCTCACCAAGGCAGCAAGTAAACCCACCAGCACCTAGTTCTTATCATATTCCTGCATTAAGTCCAATGCCAAAAGCAGTATTTGCTCATGTTCAGCCTCCGACAAAGAGTGAATTTGATGCTGAACCTCCTGATAGAACATCATCAGTTTCACCCTTGCCATCTTCATGTGAGTGTATATCTAATCATCATGCTTTTGTTGATTAAATGGAAGCTGATATAGATATGAAGTTCTTTTTTTACAGGTAAATTTTTGAAAACTAACGGAGAATGGCCATGTGATAGTATTAATTACACTTCTCACCCTGCGCTTTTACCAAAATCCTACTTTAGTCCCTCCACATTAGTCCTTAGCATCCCTGTACTTTTACCAAAATCCTATCTTTGTCCCTAAGTCAGTTTTCAAAACAGTGTTGGGCTCAATTGCAACTTGAATTGAAGCCTAGGGGTTGATGGGGACAATTAAAAGGTTAGGGACAAATTGGGATTGGGTGTAAAGTACAGGGTTGCAAAGTGAAATTTGCCCCCCTTTTTTTAATGTTCTATAATCATTTGATCATATATAGATCTATGCTTGGTGATTTAGCACAATCTTCTATGCATATCTAATTATTTTCTTTATATATATAATGAGAATTCTTTCATGGGCATGCCATTATTTGGTGATTAGATCTGTAAACAATAGTTATAATTTTTGTCTGATGCATCAATGTACTTGTTTTTGCAGCATCTGCAGGTTTTCTTCCCACTGCTTTATGGGCAATTCTGCAATTTCTAGTTCTCATGTTACACCTATAACGCAGATAAAGAGAAGCATTCTGTTTTTTCTGTTAAAGTTGCTTCTCTGGTACTACAAAGGGCTTGTTGGTATCATTCAATTCAAATGAACAGAGAAACTGGAGGAGCTTTGTGAGTGGGAGCTACGCAAAAGCGGCGTGCCTCACAGCTAAGTAGATATATGTTGTTTTTGTGCTTGTAAATTTTTTATTTAAAGAACAAAAAAAAAAAAAAAAAAAGAAGAAGAAGAAAAATCAGTTGGCAGCATTTTCAGGTCAAAGTCACATAGGTGACGGGCCCTTGGTAACATGCATGGCCATTGTTTTATGTATGAATTCACTTCTGCAGAAATGTAAGGAGGGAAAACCAACAAGTGTATAACATTGCCATTTTGTTTCTCATCATTTTCAAGTCAAATCAGATATGACTTCATAACCTCAAAGTTAACTTTTTTTGCTATGTATTGTCCTTTTGTACTGTCATGCTTGTTCACCCTTATTGTTTGTTATAGCACAATTGAAAGTAGAAGCATGTCAAAACTCAACCTCTCCCTACAAGCTTGTATTTGAGCACAGTACATTCCCAATGGCAGCTTGCAGAGCGGTGAAAACAGAAACTTGGGTTTGATCTTGGGTAATGTGGACTAAATTGAAAAAGTTGGTGGGTCAAGTATATCTGTATTTATATATGTGCATGTGTAATATACGTATGTGTATGTTGTGGCGGTTGGGGGATTGTTGGTTGAGTTTCCTTGCTGTGTGGGATATGTTGGGTAAGATGAGCAATCATTTGGTAGGGTGGCCAATCTTGATTATGACCATTATGTGGGGCAAAATAGTTGGTTTCAACTCCCCCAGTTCAATGGTCTTTGGTGGGTGGTGGTTTTGGAGCAACTTTCTTTTGGTGCGGTGGGGAATTTGAATCGGTCAAAGGAAGGTCAATTGGTCAAGTTTGTCAAATTTAGGCTAACCAACTTCCCATGTTAAAAATATGTATTCAAATTTGAAAAAATTTCTTTTATGCAACAATGACATAAATGAGTTTCTCTTCTCATTCATGTAAGGGATTTTATTTTTTTATTTTTTTATTTTTTTACATCAAAAAATAGTTATATGTATATAACCTAAGGGAAGAGTCAGACTTATGACCTCCCATTTATAATGCAAATATTCTATTACTGAATTGCAGGCACATTCCTAAAATTGAAGTTGGAAGTTAGATATTATCATGGGGGGAAAATTAGGGGAAGGAAATAATGTGAAGTAGTAATATGCAAGTTAGGTGAATAAAAAAGAGTAACCAGAAACTAGGAAGATAATGTTGGTTTGGTTTGGTTTGGTTTGACCTTTATTTGGTGCAAGTTGGTAAGTTGATGAATTAGAATAATAATTCAGGAATTGATTGTAAAATTTGGAGATAACTTAAAAGAAGCCTATATTATATATATATATATTGTACTGAATTGTGTGTTTTGGTTGTTCTTACATTTGCACTTTCTAACAAGTATGGAATATTCTACCAATTATGCTGAAAGGGTCTTGGGGAGGTTGATCCATCACAATTTCATGCCACAAATGTTTTCATAAAACAATAAATTGGATAAATTATACTGACATTTTGTAGGTTTGGAAAACACACAATAAATTTCATAATTTGGACATAATTATACCGATTCTTTTTTAGTAAAGCTAAAAAAATCGAAATTAATACAGATATTGTGAAAATATAAATATAGTTTTTTTCATCCATAAAATTAATGATTTATTGATAAAAATAAATTATGAATTAGAACTTTAATAAAGTCTAATGTAATTATATTAAATGTGTAGAGTTTTATTATATTTTGTCTACTCAAGTAAATTCTACAAAAGCTTTTAATTGAGATTCATTTGGAGCTTAATTTCAAATCAATCTTTTCAAGCATGAGAGCCTCTACCCTTAAAATTTTCTTTTTTCTTATTGCACCTTCAACTATTAAATTATGTCTCTCAAAATTTGTGTCTTGAAATACTTACATGATTCAATTGTTGAGAGTTGTTGAAACAAGAAAATTTTTAAGACAAGATCCTTGTCCTTTCATACTTGAAATTAAAGAAAGAAGAGAAAAAAAACAAACAAACAAAGATATAACTAGTTTCAAACAAATTTTGCTTCATTTAAGATAGATCTTATTTTTTAGACCATATCTTTGAGAAGATGAGTGATTTTTTCTAAATCGTAATTAGTTTTTTGACAAATTTATTTTTTTGTTCTTTTCATTTTGCTGTATGGCCTTTGAAATCTTATTTTTGTATATTATTGTTTTAATATAAATGTTTCCCATGCTCTAAAAAAAAAAAAAAAACTACTAGTGATCATTAATTAATTGCTACAAAGATATTCTCATCTCCTAAAATTGTTTTCACGTATTCACCTTTCTTTGGCTAACAAACAAAAAGATTAAAAAAAAAAAGTAGATTTTTTTTGGGTTTTATTTTTATTTCTTTCTTTTTCTTTTACTTTTCTATTCCCAATTTCAAGATTGGAATGGCAAAAAGAACAAAATGAAACCAGAATAAACATGCTCCACAAAAAACGGACAGAAACTATAATCAAACTGGAAAATCAGAAAAGAAGGGTTGTGAAACTAAAAGTAACTGAATCAACTGAATAAAAATTTAAAAGAAAAAAGAAAAAAGAAAAAAGAAAAAAGAAAAATGAGAACCCACTTACAGAAAGACAATGACCCAACCAACAAGTCCATTAATAACACATCAAACAAAAACAATCACAAATTCAAAACAATCTCATCCTCTCCTACCTTTACAAGAAATAATTGACAGCTCATAATTTCCATAACTCATCACAATATATCAGAAAGACAAAAAAAGCAATGATTATTTAGACAATGCAACGATAATTTAGATTCTCTGGCTTACTTTGCAAAATACACGAAAACAAGTGCCAGAAGTTACTCCAAATCCCACCCGGGGATCATCTGTGCAGAACCAAATCATTCTCAAGAAATGGAGAAGGCGCTATGGACCGCTCTTCGCCAAAAGACTTAAACTTACCAATTGCAGATCATCAGATAAATTAGACAAAGCGGGCTTCAACTTCCGGGTAATTCCTGAAAATCCCAAAAAAGAAAAAAAAACATCTTGATTGCCGGAAGTGAAAATGTTTGAAGTCCAGAGGAGTTGTTCAATTCTGCCACCATAACTTAACTTGAAGTGTTGATCTCCTTCCCATGATCGTCCTCATTAATATGTCTCTTCAACCTTCTTAGCCAAATACCGTAATCCATAGGATACGGAGTCCCACATAGACTATCAACGTAATCTGCGAATGCCTTCAGGACAGCGGATATGTCCCCTAGCTTCTGTTGAATCAATCTTTTCGACCAAGAGTTTTCCCTCCATTGTAGTGCCCCCTCGACTGAATCCAAGTCTGGTAAATCCCCACCAGTACAAAAGTAAAGCAGATAGACCAGGCTCTCTGCATCAGAAGCCGAGCACAACTTCCCCTCCTGAAGGACGTAAGTCGATGAGAAATGAAGATTCATAGCTGGGCGATCCCTCTCTTCTAAAATTGCGTGCCCCCATCCAATAAGGACGTAATAAGGCTGCCTCAAGCCGGATCTCACACAAATTATATTCTCGGGTCTGATGTCTCCGTGTCGAATTCCAGCAGAAGCAGCAGTTGAAAGCGCAGACAAGCAATCATGGCAACACCGAATAGCCTCATCTCGACCAAATTGGCCGGCTCTTACCATGTCAGCAATGGTTTTCCCAACTGGGCTTGTCACAAGAATTGGGGTCCCACACAAAGGATTCACACAGTTGCCACCCGAGCTCGGTCTCCGACACTTACCCTGGTGAACTATCCTACCAGAAGCGCTCAATTGTGGCAGATACTTATTGGACAGACCCTTTTGTTTCATAACAGTCAATATTTTAGTCTGCCTCTGAACTTGATACCACAACTTCATATCTTCCCATGCCGGTTCCATCTGAGAAGGATGTGAACCAATATACAGAAACAGATCATTTCCCGAATCTTCGACAGGAGATGCAATATAGTACGGAATTTCACCATCGTCCAGAACTTCATTAATCTGATAACCTTTTTGATAATCTGAATCCTCCAACCATAGAACTGACCCTATTTCCATCTTCATCGACTTTGCAGAGTCCATTATTTGGACGGATTCCTCCTGTACTTCAACAATTTCAGGAGAAACACTGCGCTGCTGAAACTGGAACAACCCATTTCCGTTCACCCGGGTATCACCCAACTGTCTTTCGGATCTTCTTGTTTGGAGACGACAACTGTGGTCGGCAGCTAAATCTTCAACCGAGTTCTTGGGCATTCCGGCATATTGTGCGAGACAATGGAAAGTTGCGAAAAGCACTTGTAGAGCACCAATATCACCCCAGTTGGCATTTCCAAGCTTGTTCCAGACCCTATCAACGGGGGAAACTGAAATTCGTGAATAACTTTTTATCCACTCAGCAGCACATCCGTAAACATTATTCACATCACACTCCAATTTATTCACATCTCCTTCAACTTTTACAACCCCACCATATTGAGAATCAACAAGAAGAACAAAAACAGAATTTGAACTAGGAGAAACATTTGATCTACTGAGTCTTCTTGATAATAAAATACGAACAGCGAAAAATAGAGCTTCACCTATAACCGACGAAAAGGACTTCTGGTCCCTCTCCACTGCAAGGCTTCCAATATCAGGCCTCAAAAGTGCTATTTCAAGAATATCCTCCCACTTCCCATGTGGGTGTCTCGGGTTTTTTAGCATTATAGCTGTGGCACAAAGACCTCCAAGTTTCCCATTAGCAATTGCCTTCTCAGCTTGGTAGAATTTCAAGTTTGCATCATAAAGACAGGCAACGTAGAAAGGCATAGGCCCATCCTGACTCCAAAAGGCCTCCCACAAGCTCTTTACACTCGTGTGTAAAAAATCCTCAATAGCAAGATAAGCAGTTGCTTCCACAGCACCTGAAGTCGAAGCATAAACAGCACTGGGCATTCGAATCAGCTGCTGAAAGGATACCCCTTCCAATGCATAATCAAACTTTTGAAGATCTATCAACTCAAAAGGAACATCGAAAGCAGTTGTTTTATTTGATGACTGTTCTGTAATTTCTTCAAACCAGTTCTCAAGGTTTGCGGTCAGGATTTCACTGTCCACAAATCTATGAAGGAACTCCTTCCAATTCTGAGACTTACCACTTGACGAAACACTGGATTTTTTTGTCCCAGACCCTACTGATTCATGATCCGGGGATCCACCTGTCAAATAGTATATATAAGATATTTATCAAAAAAATATATATATATATAAAAAAATAGTATATATAAGATAGATCTGTCAGCTACTTTCTTCGAATATTTTATTTATTTATTTTTTTGCAACACACACAAACACAACACAATATTAAAAACAACATGCCAGCAAATCATATTGTGGCTAAGTATGAGATGAAGCAATTCCCCGCAATGTTTCTGAACCTGGGATGTTCACTATATCAGCAGTTCAACATAAGTACAAGATGTCAAAATAAAAATACTATGAATGAATTATCTAACAAAATGAAATGATAAGTTTGCAATTTTTTGGGCATGAGTTGTAGAGGTCACTTGTAGGTAGGACTAGAATGTTCTAGTTACTAAAGGTTTACCAGTTTCCTATTTGTTTGTCTCTTATTAGAATTAGGAGAACTCTAGAAACCTATGAATTTGCATGCACTCTTCTTTTCTTTAGATTTAGAGAATTGAGTTTAATGAATTAATAATTGTGTTTTTTATTTTCTCTTTCTGGTTTGCATAACCCTTTGATAGGATAAACCTCTGGTCTTTCTCCCTCTTCACAAGAACTTTAAGAACTAATAGCATAGGAAACTGCACATTCAGTGTTCACAAATCACAAGAACAAGTTCTATTGCTAAATCGTCAGTACCTCTCTCAAGAATTTTGCTACAGCAAGGAAAGGTTGTAAATTTAAGGTTCCATATGCTAGAAGGATGGTTCTAGAGTTAATAGACCAAAAGGAATTGAATTTGGCTTGATTCAAAAAGGTAGAGCTAGCTTGTTAACTTTTCAAGAGGGAGCATGCTATAAGTTCTGGATAGCAACTATTTTAAAGGGTTCAGGAGACAAATCAATGACCAAAAGGTAGGAAAGGGGTTTAACATGGTAGTGGTTTGTAGCTGAACTTGGGTTTGTGCTAAGGCTTTAAACAATAACCAGCAAACAATAACTTAAGAATTTTGGGAAGAGAAAAAAGAGGAGAAGGAGAAGAAAGAGAGAGAAGGGCTTCACCCTTGCAAAGAATAAGAAAAATAATACAAAACACAACCCAAATTCTCATAACTCAAAACTCCATTGAGTAGAAGAATTTTCCCATATTTATAGGGCACTAGACCTTTCCTAATTATATTTGGATTAAGATTCAAGTATAGGAAACTTCAACTCTTTGATTACAAGATTATTATCTGCATCAATATCATCTAGACATATAGAAAAATATATATTACAATCCAAAAAACATCAGCACAAAAAATTAAGACCCATGAATTTATACACACAGCCAAACTAGAATCAACAAAGTAACTTAAAACTTAAAAATTAGGGCACCAAACACTACGAAGGACAGTTTGCCTGGGGCTAAAAAATCATCTTGATTATGGTGGGGGCCCATATCCTTCACCCTAGGCTTTCAAAGCCTTTAAATATTTTCAACAATTCAAATGGACGTGACATCAATATAATTGAGGCTGATAAGCAAAGAGTAAGATGGTGAAAGAAGGGAACAAAATCCTTAAAAACCTTGAAAGCAACTGCATAAAAAGCCAGTAGTGGTGCTTCTTGTTGAATACCTTTTCTTACTGAATTTACAAAAGCTAGCTCCTCCACAGTATTCTTCTATCTACATCTTCAAACAGGCCACAAAAACCAGAGAGTTCATTGTAATCCATCCTCCACATTTCTAAGACTAAGAACAAACTCAACCCTCACAACAAGTTTACATAACTTTCTAGAGTCCCACCTAACAATGACACCGCGTGCCATTCCATCACCCCCAAACCAACCCAATCCGCCCACCATCCCCATCCCCCCCAAAAAAAATTTTTTGATCAACAAAGTAAAATTTTCATTAAAAATATGACATTAAAGGTTTTTGGAAATGAAATGCACAAAAAGAGATTTAGAGAGACCAAACTCCCCTACTACTGCTACTCGCATCCACACAACTAATCTCACAGCCTCACGATTTTTTAAGTTTTATAAGAACAAAACCCACCCCCCCAAAAAATAATAATAATAATAAATCACCACCTCTACTGCCCATGACATCAATTTTGGTTTCCTACAAAAACACCTTTTAATTTTTCAACAATGCTCTCTTGCTCTCTCAATGCTCTCTTGTCCTGGGTTATTAAGAACCCTCACATACCAAAACAGAACACAGCTTCATCCAGAAACTATAGAGATATTTGCAAACTCCCCCACCCCCAACCATTACAACCAAAAAGGTTCCTTTCCCCCACTATCATTACTAAGACTTGTCCGTCTCCACTTCTTCACTGCTTTAGCATGTGATCACCATCTCCACAAATCAATGCCTATGGTGGGTCCATTGAGATTTAGAGAAGTTAATTTTTACAAGATGATCACTTTTATGCAACCTTTCTAATTTAACAATGCTGATGGAAAAACCATCCATGCATTCTTGATATGGAATGAAATTTCTAGAAACATTTTTCAGAAGGGTGATTGACCCATAAATCCCAAAAGGTGAACTTGTGGATCAATCGGTCCCAACTTTATTTTAATGAACACGGAAGTCCCATTGAATGGGAATTGACACATTTACCCATGTGGTTTACTGTATTAGCCATGTTTGGAAAATAAACTACCCACGTTTAGCCATGTTCTATATTAGTCACGTTTGGAAATCCACTAAGGGCCATGTTTGGAAAATACACTAGCCACATTTCACATTTGGAAAAAGTACACTGAGAGCTTTTTTATTGTTCCGTATTAGCCACGTTTGGAAAAAGTACATTTCACGTTTGGAAAAAGTACGTTAAGGACTTTTTTATTTGTTCTGTATTAGCCACGTTTAGAAAATACACTAGCCAAGTGTATTTTCTAAACATGGTTAATACAAAACAAATAAAAAAAGTATACTACGGGTTTTTTTATTTGGGCCAATACATTAGCCACGTTTGGAAAAAGTACACTAGGGGCTTTGTTATTTGTTTTGAATTAGTCACGTTTAGAACATACACTAAGGGTTTTTTTATTTGTTCTGTATTAGCTACGTTTAAAAAATGTATTTATGTCCTACAATCCACCCCGGAAAGATTATGTCCATATTAGTTATTTCTAAAATGTGCACAACAACCCAATGTGATTGAAGGAATTCAAAATCCCTGGTAAAACGTGCCACCCCGTTAACGAAGGGGCAAAATTGTCACCCAGTCCATACCACGTTTCTCTTCAAGACCTGCTGGATCACATTCCCAACCTAATAGGAATTCATGGTGTATTACAAAAAAACGGAGGACCATTCAGATCAAAACTCCCCAAATGGGATTTCCTATAATTTTCCCTTCTCAAAAACATAGTAAAGATTTATTTAGAAGCAAATATCATAAAATTAACAATAAAATTTGCAAAGATAAGATTAACTAAGCATGTTGAAGCCACAATACATATGTCAATATCAATTTATACAAAGATAGGCATGTAAAGACAAGCCTATGCACTTTTAGTTCACGGCTAAGTAACCCAAACTTAGGCAGCGCCAAGAAAAACTCTCTGGGAAATTCAAATCTTATGACAATTCCTTTTTATTTATGAAAAAATTTGAATGAAGCAAGGAATCCAACTCATCAACTACAGTTTGGCTCCTCGTCTACCAAGAAAAATGAAATCTTAGCAACAAAGGTGTGATGCCATATATGTTGCATGCCTAAATAAGTACATAGGCTGTGGAAGTATAAAGTGAAGGCTAAGGGTCCCACAATCATCAAGAAACCCCTTTGGTTTGAAGTGAACATGCCATGTTAATGTTTAGGTCTTCTATTTACAATTATTCTAAACTAGTATTGTGATAGAGTTTTTTCATTTATGTTTTCTCTATCTTAATTTGACTAACAAAATGGCCTTTGATAAAGCCGCGTAGAGAAGAAGGATTCATGTAGCCGACCCCATTTGAGGGGACTTAAGGCTTGATTTGGTTTGGTTTTCTCTATTTTTAGGAGCTGGGAGTTTGTTGGTAATTCCTGAATTTACTGACTATGGTTCTAGTATGGATCCATGGATCTCATTTTCGGTCAAGTTATTAAATAGGTCACTACATATGGGTTTTCTAATGTCTAGAACAACCTCAGTAGTCAAAAAGGTCACAGTTTCCGATGTGAGGTCGTAGTCATATCTGGGGTAGGATTAGAAATCACAGTCATAGCTGGAGAGTAGTATTGGACACAAGATCCTATACACCTATGAAATCTTTAGATGCTATAAGAGTTGAGTTTTAGAGAATTTGTTATCGTGTTTCGTGTGAGATTTGCTTAGCCCTTGCAAGGGTAAGACCTAATACTCTATATCCAGATTTTAAAGCTAGCTACTGTTTTCAAACCTAAAATCATCCTTAACTAGCCAATTAAGCCCTGCAGCAATACTTAAATCTAACAACCATAACCTCCACCAAACAAGAAAAGCCCCAGAAGCCCAAAGTTCAGCCACAAAACTCTTCCACATTAAGACCTAATAAATGCTAAACTCAACCCCTACCTTTGACCTTCTATTTAACCCCAAAATTCACAGTTTGGTTGTTGTCCAGACCTTTAGTACAGCAAATTCACAGAAAAACCAGCAAGCTGAAAGTTTGAAGAATCAAGTTGGTTCTTCATTTTTTCACCTACAACCCTGCACTCCTATTATTTAAAACCCTAAGTCCACATGTTTTATGCAACGTTTTTTCCAACATAAAATATTCATAAGGCTGTCATATTTTGAGCATTCAAAGTTGTCATATATCTAAATGTCAGGAAGGTGTAAGCCTAAGAGCATGCTAATATTTGCTATGCCAAAATTGCAGCACCTAAACCACAAAAGAACTAACAGTGTTGCATGACAAAATTGAACATGACTTATTATTCATATTTACCCTCATGTGAAAATATCATGTAGACTGTAGAATAAATTATCAAGAAAGAATCTTTTGATAAGGAATACAAAAGATTATTCTTTATTTTTGTACTAGTTATGAGCACTCACAACTTAGTTATGTAGCACCTGCTGCCTAACATTAGGGAACCTCTCTTCCCACCCAAAAAAAAAAAAATGTCCAATCTACAACACACCGAGCTGTAAACATAGCATTAGACAAGAGAGGATGAATCAAGCAACAATCTCCAAAAAAATGCATCAAAGTCTTACATGCTTCTGGTAACCCTATAACCATTAAGTTTTTTTTTAAACAAATTTAATAACGTTGAAATCACCTCCCACACACCAATTGGGCTAGCATAATAGGCCAGCTAATTCATCCCACAAAGCTTTCCTAGATCTTTGACTATTGTGATCGTAAAGACCTGCTAACCACCACTCACTATTATCAGAGTTCCAAAACCTAGCTGACACTAAAAACAGATCTCACATCCCATATAATCAAAAGTCCCCCTGACATGCTACAAGACAGTAAAGCAGCCCATCTCCTACACCTCAACCCCCAAATGCTCTTAATCAACTTCTTATAAAATTCTTCAATTTTTGTTTCTTGAAAAAATAACAATGCCCTAAAATTATTGATTCTTTAAAGAAGCACTCCATATTTTGTCTTTAGTATAAAAATTATGCACGACACCATTTTCAATACACACTAAATGACTAAATTTGGAGATTAATTATAAAAAAGAAGAGTGCCAATAGCAATCCGCTAAAATTGTTGATTCTTTATAATGCTATGATAAATTATAGTTAGCTTTTCTAACTTTTTCAAATAAACATTTGGATAAAATGAATAATTCTTTTTATTTTTTTAGCCAGGGTTATGGTATAATCCTACACTAACAAAGAAATTTATGTGATTGAAGGATTTGGAAAATATTAAAACTAGCATGGCCTATGTTACACGGACTCTTCAAAATAAACCAAAAACTCATGTCAAACACCTAACACTCGGACAAGAGTATGAAATATGTGTCAGATACTTTTTAATGAACATTTCTTATATAATTGTATATAGCATTATTATTATATGTACATATTGTTGTATAATTACTAAAATATTTTTTGACATTGTAAGTAACATATAGTACCATTTTATCTCACATATTTGATTAAAAATATGAAAATATAATATTTTTTTTGCCGAGTCCACGTAGGCTTAAATTAATGGTTCGATGAGTCCGACCTATAGATACATACTTGTACCCGACAATCGTACCTGAGTCCATGAAACATAGTGTATGGCAGCATGGAATCCAAACATTGGATATGCTGATAATTTTTTTAAAAGAAAATCCAAATCTTGAATATGAAATGGGAAGATATCTCACTTAAAATTTTGAACCAAAGTGGCTTCCAATTCCCATGGTGCCAAACACAGAGTAATATAATTTTTTTGAAACTTGGAATTGCCAAGGTGTTGTTCCCATTACAAGATAACTCTGCACAGATTCCAAAATTGGCAACAATAATAAGCTTCTGTTCCTATTACAAGATAACTCCGCACAAGAAACGCAATAGTGAATTCTTTGTTTTCCTTTTGTTTTTTGGATGCAGAAACAATTTTAAGCTACTTTCATATTCAAAGAAGCAGTAAATAACTACATGTGTAAATAAATTTCTTAATTCAATGTTTAAACTACAAAAGCAAATCAAGACAACTATATTTACTAATAACATATCGCAAACCCTAGATCAGGAAAAAGAACAAGTATACCTAATCGGAGATAATAGAGAACACCATATCATAGCTGATAATCTTCCAATTCTGGGTAGTAGCATATCATACCATTCTTAAAATTCTGCGAATTGTACCCACTACAACATACATTCGTAAAGGACTCTATTCACCAAACACATTTACTCCAAAAATCAAGTGAATTACAGAAAAAATTATCCACCCGCTTACATTCATAAAGAAATATATTCACCAAACAAATTTACTCGGAAAGTCGAGTGAATTAGGAAAAAAAGAAAAGGTATGCCCAATCGGAGACAATAGACAACATCCCATCACAGCTGATATCAAACCATACTTCAAATTCAGCGAATTGTACCCAATTCACCAAACACATTAACTCAGAAAATCAATTGAATTACGAAAAAAGAAAAGCTATGCCCAATCGGAGATAGTAAAGAACATCCAATCACAAACCGTTCATAAAATTCAGAGAATTGTACCCACTCCCCACTTACATTCATAAAGAAATATATTCATCAAACATATTTAATTCCGAGAAATCGAGAAAATTACGGAAAAATAACAAAAATTCAGTTGAAGAAAAAGAGTCAATTAGTGTCAAAAGAGAGAGAAAAATTTAGGGTTTAGAGATAGATATACCTTCCATCACGGAGAGTCGAAGAATTCAATAGATTCAGATCTTAGACCAAGAAAAAACATCACATCTGAGTCCTCTGGCAGTCGATCACTCGGCTCAAAATCTCCGGAAGAGTAAGAAATCTCTCTATCTCACTCTCTCCAATAAAAAAAATAATACCTTTAAGCTCACTAGCTCAGAGTACGTGTATGACATATTTTTGGATAAATTATTTTATGCCCTTTTATGTTTTACTATTTTTTCATATTGCCTCTTAAATTTATTTTATTTTTTTTGCTTTGTCCTTTTAAGTTTGGACAATTTTTAAGTATACAAGTACATATTATGTAAATTTGCTTAAATTTTCATAAATATATATATGTTATCTTATAAAATTGCATAAATTTTTATAAACATATATAAGTTAATTTATAAAAATTTCAGAAATCATAATTTATGTATATTTGTGAGAACTTATGTAAGTGCATATGACATGCACCTTGTACACTCAAACACTTCCCTTCCAGTTTTGACTTTTTCTAATTTATTTACAAAGTTAATTTTTATTTTAAATTAGACAGAAAATACTACATGACATGAAATACATAAAGGGAAATTCCAACAAAATTCTTATATGATTTGACCAGTATAATAAAATAAATCCTGAATTTTAAATTTTGTCAATTTAAATCATCTGCTTATTTTTGTTAAGTAACATCGAGGAGAAAAATTATGTTTTAATCATTAAACTAAACTAAAAATGATATTTAAGATATTTTGTGTATATCTACAGTAAGTTTAATGCTAAAATACATTCTTTTTGTCAGTTTTACTTAATAAAAATAAATAAATGATTTAGATTGAAAGTAAAAATCAAGATATTAGAATTTAAATTAACAAAATTAATAACTCAAATTTTATTTTGTGACAACGGTCAAATTTTGAGTTTTTTTTTTCCTCTATAATTTTCCCAATATATTATTATATTTAAAGGCCTACTCAAATTCATCAAACTTAAAAATATTTTTTTGATGTCGCTTGGAAGTCAACACGGTAATTTCTATCTAATTTTAAGAATAAAATTAAGAAAAAAAGTTTGAAAAAAGGACAAAGTGAGAAAAGAAATCTAAAGACCAAAGTAAAAGAATAATAAAACATAAGAGGGGTGACGTGTAATTTATCCCATATTTTTAGTATTTTATTTTATTTTTGTTTTGTTTTTGTTAGGAGTGCACATAAATCGGATTGATCCAATTTTAAAGTAAATCAGAAATTGAATAATTAATCTATTAAATCAGACCAGAACCAAATCATAAAAATCAATTTGGTTCGATTGGGTCTACAGTTCGAGAAATTTTATATAACAATACATATAATATGTATTTTATATTAATGAACAAATTGATAATAATTAATTTAGTTAAATTGATTAAAATTTATCAATTTCACATTGATAATTATTATTCAAATCTTATAAGAACTATTTTATATTTCAATTTTTTTATATAAAATTTAAAATAATAATAAATAAATATGTCACGGTGGAAAAGTAGGACCCGTAACTAAAAAATTAAATTAAATCGATAGTTTAGGCCGGATTATTCCAGATTTTTGTATGCACCTTTAATTTTTGTTACTTTATTACATTTACACATGACTATGTATCATTATTGCGCCCCATTGATTTCTCATCATATGGTTTATTTCTCGCGATATTCCTTTTCTATATTGGTTCTTTTCGTACAGGTGAGTCAATTTGCAAACAACAATCAATACGTGGCAAATTTTAGTAAGTACACATTTCTTTTTTAGGCATGTTTGCAGACCAAGCTTTCCCCAAATTGAGGGTTGCGATTAAGGAAAAATTATTAGTTAGTACAGGCGTCATATCTCACAAATTATAACTTATTATATTTTTTTTATATTTTTTAATCATACAATAATATAAATCTGTGAGTTATATTCTCTCCACTAATCATATTATCGTTGAAATACCACGTAACGGTGTCTCAAGGCCAACTAATAACTTTTTATAATTAAGATTAAAACTCAAATAAATTCCATTGAGTTTAAAATGTTTCCCAGGCTTAATTCATTGTCCAAGTTAAATTTGATTTGATTATAATAAATTAAACTCAAGTAGGTCGAATTATCCAAAATACTCACAAATTTAAATTTTTTTTTTTACATAAATCATTTATATGATGAGAGAGACAACGGATGAGAGAGATAAAAATCGAAGAACTCATCATCATTGAATAATTTTTGCCATTATGTGAAAGAAAATAAAATGGTAGAATTCTACGCTGTCTTATTTATATATATGATATATATTGAATATAATTTACCGTCCTTATTATTTTTACTTCATTTAACGACTAATAATTTAGGGAGATGCACCAATAAATTCCAAATTAATAACTTATACACTGTTTAGTCCTAAAAGTTTTTTTATAGACTGAAAGGTCCTATTACAATGTTTCAAACATCAGATTAATGTTTCGAACATTAGATTTCGAATATCAGATTAATGTTTCGAATATTAGATTGATGTGCAAATGGGACTAAATGGAGCATAAGAAAACTTATAGGACTAAATGGTTCAACTTTTCAAAAACTAAGACTTATGGGTAAATTTTTCAATAATTTATATGTGTATATATATATATTAATATTTTTATAGATATGCATATATAATTCGAATTGGGATCCTCTCTTTGCACTCCCTCCTTGCAGGGCTTCGAACCTACTTTTAGGCCCAATTTTAATAATCCGAACCATTCATATTTTAAGATTTATTCAGTATATAATATCTGTAAAAAATCAAGTTGATCGGATATCAGAAAGTATATGTTCGGAAAACTGTTTATTAAATTCTTTAAAAAAATAGTTTTTAGTTCGATTTTTTCGAACACATGCTTTCTGATATCCGATCAACTTGATTTTTTACAGGTATGATATACTGAATAAATCTTAAAATATGAACGGTTCGGATTATCAAAATTGGGCCTAAAAGTGGACCTGAAAGCCCTGCAAGGAGGGAGTGCAAGGAGGGAGCGCAAGGAGAGAATCTTGACTCATATAATTCAAGTTTCAAATTGTTTGAGTTGCCTAGTGTCTATGTTCAACTCTCGTCTCAAATTTTATTTGGACTTTTGAATGTTTATCTAAGTCCGCACCTAATTCAAAAAAATATTGCCTAAATCTTAGAAAAATTTGGACTACACCCTATCCAAATTGTACCCTGTTGGCACTAAAATTTATTTTTATTTGTCGAATAAGCATAACAATATACAGAGAGTTGATCCAGTGGATGCTAGGGGTGAAGACTATGAGTTTATAGTGGGATGTGGGTCCTAGAATGCAGAACATGTGGCAAAAGCGAAACAATTAAAGGAGCAAATGTGGCAGACGCAGTTTCTCATGTCAATTCATCTGATAGAGCAGTGAGATGTCGCCAAACGTGGCCCAGGTGTCAAGCCACGAAGTTAGGCATACAAGTGATGTAGGGTACGTGTCTTGTTTGCAAAGGAAAGAGAACGCTGCGGCAAAAAAACAGTTACCAGCGGTTATGGAGATCATAGGCAGTAATACAGGAAGTGGAGGTAACTTGCTCCATGGTGGGACACATGGCAATAGAGAAGTAGCAAGGCCAGCAGCATAAAGGCTGGAAATTCGAAGTAAAGCAAGATCTTTTCAACAACATTCACAACCCATGTGAAATTAGGAGTAGCATAACTTAATTAGCAATAGCTTTTGTACTTAGGAGTATTTATATTTGTAATTTAGCCTCTGTGGCTAAGTTTTCTTCTGTCGATTGTTATATACATTGAACATGAAATTTAATTTTTGTAATTAAGTGGCAAGTTTACTTGTTCTTCAATTAAATTTCAGTTTATTCACACTTGTTTCTTCACATTACAGCCTGCAAATAAGTCCTTGAAACTGTCAAGGCATAGGACATTCAAACCACAATTGCTTGATCTGTTGTTGTTTGTGAAACTTTGGTTTTTCTGTCGAATCACCTCTGTTGATTTGACCTAAATCAGATTTTTGCTAACATATTTTGGCACGCCCAGTGGAACCTGTCTAATTTGGAGTGATGCCTAGGAAGAAACAACACAAAGTCTTTGAAGACACTGAGAAAAGGGTTGAAGATGGAGAAGAGTTAGATAGTGGACTTGAAGGAGTGCAAGACAACCTAGATGATGGCCATTCAGTGGCCAGACAAGAAATAGGCCAAGGAAATGGCCAAAATGTGGCCAAAACTTGCCAGTCTAGTTGTTCTCCTGTTGATCCAAGAGGGGCTCTTCTACTGCGTACTCAGCAAACAATTGGTTCTATGTCTGCATATGAGAACCAAGTGATGATAGATGGCTTGCTGGCTTTGTTTGAGAAGGCTAACATCAAGCCTAGCCAATCAAGAAGGGTTAGAGATGAGACTCAGGTAAATAAAGCAAAATTCATACCTCTTGTAGCCCTTCAACAACATGAAAATGTAAATGAACCTGTGTCATTTTATAGACCTCCCACACTCCAAGAAAGATATGAGGAGGAAATGACCATAAATCCTGTATTTGAGAGGGAATACCCCACAAACCCAATGTTTAGGATTGTTTGGGATGTCCTAAATAAGTGTACTTTTTAACTTTTTATGAAATATGGGTTGGGTGTGGGTTGGATTTGAAGTGATGTGGTAGAGAGATGATATGACTTAAATAAGATGATATGACCTAAATAGGATAGTGACTTTTTGACTTTTTTACATTATGCCAAACTAAGCCTTAATCACAACTTAAATAATATGGGAATGAGACCTGGGAGGCAATCAAGGCCACAAATGTATAGTACTCGTGCATTCGATAGGCCTGTAGCAGGTTATCAGGCTATGGCAGAACAAAGAGATAGGCCAATTAATTAAGTAAAGCCTCAGAGTATGTGAGACCATGCCATGCAACAACCATATTATGAACCTAACATAATGCATCCAAGGCCTAGAGGGCCGGGTCCCCATTTTCCTTACTTCCAACTAGAAGTCCAAGAAGGAGGGCAACAACAACAACAATACTTAGACCCCTAGATTAATAATAGGCAGCAAATAATGAACATCATACAGGAAATGTATGGCCCAGGCCTGAGAAGGCCAGATAGGCCAATGTTTAGGAGTCCTTACCCGCTATGGGTAGAAACAACCCCCATTCCAAGAAATTTTAGAATTCCTGAGTTTACTTTATTTACAGGGAAAGAGAGACAATCAACCATAAAGCATGTAGGCAGGTTCATACTCTAGTGTGGAGAACCTGGATATGATGACAATTTAAAATTAAAACTCTTTCCTCATTCTCTGTCGAAAATGGCATTTACGTGGTTTATTAATTTGCCAGAAAATTTTGTTCATACTTTGCAAAAAAAATGGAAAGTCAGTTTCATGCCCAATTCTTTAGAACTGAGCCTGAAGTGACAATGGTCGATTTGTCAAAATTTAAACAAAGGTAAAGAGAAAGTGAAGAACAGTACATCGACAGGTTTAAGAAAGCAAAAAACAGATGTCATGTGTACATGCTTGAAATAGAAGTTATAGGACTAGCCCAGAATGGTTTAGATTTTGAACTTAGGAAAAAGTTTGAAGGTATGATGTTTAGAGACCTATTTGAGTTGTCTTCAAGGGCAACTAGTTATGAGGCCATTCTCAGATAAGAGTAGTAAAGAAATGCAGCCTCATTAGGGACTTGTTACCAAGAGGTTGAGTTTGACATGGATATCGACATAGACGTGGCTCAAATAATAGGTAAAAAGCCTGTGATTTGTGAAACATTAAAGAAAGCTAACAAACCTGTGAGTATGCTAGCAACACAACCAGCCAAAAAATGTGGCTGTGTCGTATAGGTAGCACTCTTTTAACTTATCAAAAGCATATGCATTATTTGATGAGTTGTTAACAAACAAGTTTTTAACTTTGACTCCTGGCCATAACATTCCCAAAGAAAGGGACAGGGTTGGCAAGGAGTATTGTAAATGGTATAAATCTTTTAGGCATTCCACTAATAATTGTGTTACATTTCAAAATTGTGTATAGGACTTAATTCAAAAAGAAATGTTGAATATTCTGAAAAAGATAAAGGGGTTATGGTACTTGACAGTGATCCATTCCCAAACTTGGTGGAGATTAACATGGTATCAACTGATTTCCAGTCTATTGATCAAAAGAACAAGGACAAAAATCCTAGAGTTTTCCTGGTGGAATTAGAGAAGCTTAATAAAGAGAGGGTGGAGAAGATGGCAAAAGAAGTAAAAGGGAAAAAAGTTCAAGAAGAACCTGGTGAGAGGTTCATTTGTTTTAGATGTGGTACTGAGAAAGAAAAAAACAAGGCCATTGTGATTGATGGAATTCAGAAAATTGGAAAGAATGTTGGCCTGAGGTTCAACACTATAGGTAGTGGTGATCTGCAGATTTTCGACAATGATTGTTTGTTCTATGATGGAACAGACCTAGGGATATTTGATCCTGTAGAGAATTATTCTAAGGATGATGCTCCATTCTTGTTCCAAGGAGCCCCTGTTCATCCATGCTTTGGTGGACCAAGTAATGTAAGGGCCATGCTCAAACAGCACAAGGGTTCTAAGCCCTATAAAAGTTCAAAGGTTCTGACTAGACCATATAGTGGCCAGTACTAACAATCTGGTGTATCACATAGTGGCCATCAACAGACTGGAAGGCCATATGGGGGGCAACATCAGTTTGTGAGACCATTTAGGGGACTTCAATAATAGTATCGTGGCCCAAGAATGAGGCCAGATATGTAACAGGTTCAACCAATGATGGTAAAGCCTCCAGTACCATCTCATCAAGGGTGGCAAGGAGTATCTCATCCAATGTTTCCCATGACTGGTTGGAGGCCAATAGGCGAAACAAGAACTTAGAAAATGAGGGAACAAAGAAAATTTCATGCTATGATGTCTACAGCTGCAGAGGATAAGCCAGTTGAAAGGCAAGGTTTAGTATGGACTAGAGATGGATTGGTTTCTGCTGCTGGAGGGAAGGGTTCAACTTCTAGAGCTCATCCAGTACAGCCAGTTTAGATTTTGAAAAGGAAAATGAAGCCAGAAAAGGCAGATAACAGACCTGTTGGGAAGCTTTCTGAGAAGGCTTTGTTGAGGCAGAAGCTGAAAGAGTTAGAGAAGGATTTAATGTCTGATGAAGATGACAATAATGAGAAAGATGTGGCAATGACGGATGATCAGGACCAGGAAATGGTCACTGATAGCATGAATGTTAATGAAGGATTCAGAAAAGATGAAGCTAAATCAGATAGTTCTAGTGGTGACGTTGGAGAGAAGTTGGCTACCATGCACTTTGGTTCTTTACCTCCATCTAAGGAGTGCAATATAATTATGGCCATTTGTAGACCGGCCCCCGAGAACTCTCTGAATGCTCCGCGCTGCGAATGCGCGAAATTCGTTTTGGTTCTCTAGGCTACTACAGTTCGGACTTAATGTCACGGTTCTGAATCTAATCTTACAATATGCGATGTAAGACCGATAAATCACCAAAGAGTCCAAATCCGGCAAATCGTTTTGGAAAACTGATTTTTAATAAAAAAGTGCCAAACATGGACTGCTTTGCTAGATACAGAGTTGCCACCTAAATATTTTATTTTGGGGGGAATTTAAGAAACCCTGACTCGTGCCTAAGGCCACGTGTCCATCATCACCAAAGTTGCCTCGGCTCAGGAACTTGGGTACGAGAGGGGAAGGTCATGCAATGAGCACCCCCGCTCGCTCGATCAAAGATCGGCCTTTATTAAGCATGATATTTTGTTTTTGAAAACACATGTGCTTTTATTCCAGTTAATTAGCTAGTCTTACTACGTGATGCACACAGTATACAAGTATAGACTAGATCGTCTAATTTAGAACAAAACATTGCATGTTGGTTTGTGAAAATGATTTGAAGTTTGCTACTCGCAAGTAAGCTAAATCGGGGATTTCAATGAATTGTTCCAATTCAAGCAATCCAACCTTCACCCACAGGCATTCAAGCAGTTAATCACTTAAGCAGTTAGCCTCATGGCAAGTATGCTTTCATGGCAATATTAACACACATGCAGTATGCTAAAGCGTAAACACTCATAGTGTACTCCGAGCCAAAACAGAGAACTAGTTAGAAATCATGTATGATCCTAGTTCATGTTAAGATGGCTAATGCAACACATGCAAAGATACAACTAAAATAGGCTCGGCTATTCTAGAATGGCATGTGAAATGCAACTTGATACATGTATTCAAATTGGAATTGAAATACAATGCAAATAGTATGATACGCCGAGCCCGGTGCATGCAATACAGATGAATGGTGCACGCATGCGAGCATAAGGTATGCTAAACGAAATATGCCCTAAGACTAACCATCATAAGCGGTTAAGTAAAAGGGAGAAAGAAATGGGGGTTGGAAGACATGTATCACACACACGCACGCTTATTACAATAATACGCCGTCTCGACGGAGGGACCGAATAAGAAGTTAACTAGCTAATCTAAGCTAATTAAAGTAATTATTACAAAACAAATTAATTAACTAATCCTAGTTAACTAATTATTACAAAACAAATTGAAATAGCTAAACGTATTAACTATTAAAGTACAAAACAAAGCATAAACTAGCTATCTAAGCATGGCAGCTAAAGAAAGCAATAAAATAGGAGTCTCGAGAGGGAGAAGAATGCATGCATGCCCGGTCACCTCGTTCGGAAATCTAATGCGATGCCCCGATTTGCCTCTGTTTTCAATTGTCCTCAGAACCTTGCACCAAGCTCTAGAAAGCTAAAACTCCACCTTGGGAACCTGTGGGAGGGTGGCCGACCACTTAGGGGTGTCACCAGCCATGACCGACCACCTGTCTTTGCTGTGAACCAGAAAAAGTGGTCGGCCAGCTAGTTTTTCTGGCTGGCTGACCAGTTGTTGCTGCCAAACTCCAGTTTTCTGCAACAGAGAGCCAGAAAGGGCATGGCAATGTATTTGCAAGATATGTGTGCACAACCACCCTCCCTATCATTTCATAAGCTCAAGGGAGTGTGGTTCTCGACCTTCGGGCCACCAATCGCGCATTTCAATACATGATGGCCGAGAGGCGAAGTTGCACAATTCAATATGAAAATAAATGCACACATAAACACATAAGGTCTAAAACTCTATCATGTATGATCAAGAGTGTCGGCGACCGAGAATCGAAGCGCGTTTCATCACTTCAAGTATGAAACGTCCCTCATTTCCCGTGTTTGGACTAACACCTATTCCAAACACAAAATGCAACACATAACATGGCATACACAATGCTAAGTAACATGGATTATGCAATGCAACTTAAGCATGTAAACATGCAATATGATTTAGGCATGCAAACATGCAATGCAACATGAACAACCTAACAAGGCTAATGACATGTGAACAATGCTAATGCATGCATGCACAATGCAAAGAAACAACTTGGCATACACAATGCAAATAACCACATGGCATGCACAGTGCAATGTAAGATGGCATACCCAATGCAATGAACAATAAGCATGCAAAGAACATGTAAGTAAACATGTATGAGTCATCAAAACACAAAGCTAGCAAGGCCAATTGCACTACAGCTATACAAAGCATGAAGCATACATCAAAGGCAACCCAAAATAGTCCTAGAACATGTCAAAATGATACTAAAACATGTATGGAAGGAAGCCAAAACAAGCTAGCATGAAGGGCATAAGGCATGACATATGCAAGGCAAATAAGGTGGATTACACTACACCTATTAAGACCAAGCATGAGATGACTTAACCAACAAAAATCAGAGTTATATCATGGCAAAATAACCCCAAAAACACATTGAAATGATGGCTCGCAAGCTAAGGCATGAAGGCATACGCAATGATTCATGTTAAGGCATAAAAGGACAAACCCTTCAACGCATTGAATGAG
This sequence comes from Camellia japonica, assembly GCA_030407325.1. Lineage (NCBI taxonomy): Eukaryota > Viridiplantae > Streptophyta > Magnoliopsida > Ericales > Theaceae > Camellia > Camellia japonica. The sequence goes on from JAPPVO010000017.1 coordinate 30,292,448, forward strand.
TGATAAATGCAAGTGCATGAGCATGAAACATGGATTGAAATCACATAATAAATGATGCCAAATCATTCAAATAGTCCAAGTAAAGCATGTTAGTGGACTTGATGCACAAAGCTAACAAGCTAGAATGCATTATAGCTATACAAAGCATGGCATGCATGACCAAAACAACATAAATCAGAGCTAAAGCATGTTAAAACATGGACAAAAGCTTCTTTAAGTTAAGCCTAAAGCATGCTAGAATGACATGTTACAACATAATGCATATTAGGTTATTTCATGGAATTGCACTACAAGTGCATGAGGCATGCAAGAGGTGACCAAACCAAACCCTAACAGAGGTATGAAATGGAAAAAAATCACCAAAAATATGCTAAAATGAACTCAACATAAGCTGGAATGGCATGCTACTTCATGAAGCATACAAGACTAGTTTGTAATTTACACTACAAGTGTATTAGGCATGCATGGAGTGACTAAACCAAGTAAAAACAGTGGCATGCCACGGCAAAATAACCCCAAATACAAGCTAAGATATGACCAACATAAGCTTAACAAACATGCTCACACATGAGGCTAATGAAGCAAGTATTGAAGACACAAGGAGAGAGGATGACCCTCTCCTTTTTGGGACCTCAAAACACTCTTCCTACCATTGAAATTCCTCTGAGTTTCAGTGGTGAGAAGGCCAAAACAAGGTGGTCTCAAAGCTTAAAAAGAAGACACAAAAGCAAGGCCAAACAAGGCCTAAGAGGGGGTAAACAACCCCAAACACAAAAGTGACCTTAAACAAAGATCTTAAGCACAAAAAATTAGAACTTTTTGTAGTTAAGAGTTAAGCTTAAAAAAGCATGCAAAAGGGTCCAAAAGCTTAAGCAAAAATGGGGATTTTAAGGGTTAGAAACTCACCCTTGATGACCACCTTCAAAGCTGCAACTCCAGCAGGTTTTTCAAGCTTAAACCAGTCCAAGAACTCCAAAAACAACCTCAAGGGACCTCAGCTTCAAGAGTATGGTGTTTGAGTGTGTGTTTGTGTGTTAAAGTAAGACAAAACTACACTTTTAAGGCACAAAATCAAGAACAAGAGCAATATAGAGACAAAGCTATATGTATAACTCTTAAGGCAATTTTTCTGAACCTAGAGGAGGGAGGAGGAGCCTCCCTCTTATAGAGAACAAAAGCTAAAGCTTCTAGGAGAAGCTAAGGCTCAAGGCCATCCCTCCATACACGTGTATGGATGATGGTCTCAGTGCCCTCCAACTGTGCCAGCTGGAGGAAAATATCTCTAAAAAGGTGACAAAAAGCAGCCAACCACTTAAAGTGGTCGGCCAGCTACTTAAAGTGGTCGGCCGACCACTTTAAGTGGTCTCCCAGAACAACAACTGGTCGGCCATGGTGGGAGACAGTCCAGAGGATGAAAACAAGCAAATGGTGTGGTGGCCGACCACTTTTGATGGTCCAAAGATCAGGGAGACCAGTTGTCAGACCAAAAAACTGGCTGGTAGGAGGAAAAGTGGTCTACAAGGGGAAATACTGGTCTCCCACCCTTGTACCACCTTCAAAATAAGGAAAACAAGGTTTGTACCAAAAACAAACTAAAACGGATGCAAGACGAAAGTTCGGGAGGCAAAGTGCACAGCCGGGAGCCTCAAAAACTAGCTGACAAGCACCAAAAGTGGTTTACGACCACAAAAGTGGTCTCCCAAACCACAGTGGCCCTCTAGGCCAAGGAAACAAGGTGTGGTTCAAAAACCACGCCAAACGGAGAACGTTAAGCGGTCCCGAGACAAGACGCGCGGGCGAAGGCTCCGAAAATCGGAAACTAGTTTCCAAACGGGAAAAGCGGCCTATGACCACAAAAAGTGGTCTACAACCACAAAGAGATGGTCTACCAGACCACTCCCTCCCTCCAGGGAAGAGAAATAAGGCATGGTCCGTAAACCGAGCCGAAGCACAAAGAGTTAAGAGGCCCGGGGGCAAGGCTCTCAGCCGAAACTCCGAAACCTTGAAACGATCACAACATGCACTATCACCGAGCGCTCAATTGGTGACGTCTGAGTCTTAAGGTCGGTAAAAAATGGGGTGTCTACACCATTCCTTAGAGGTTTCAGGCTAAGCTAAATCAACCAGATAAATTGGCAGGTGTTGTTGAAAATTTGACTGAACCAGTAGTTCAGATAGCAATGATTGAGACACAAGCCAAACCTCTGAGATCAATTGAGGTCGTTAGGTCTGTTGATGGAGAAAAGATTGTGCTACAAAAGCCAGAAGACAAGCTCATCAGGCATCTAAGGCCTTTATATGTCAGAGCTTATCTAGATAGGGTGCCAGTGGAAACGGTGTTGGTTGATATTGGAGCTATTGTCAACATTCTTCCTTCTAGGACACTAAAAGCTATTGGGAAATCTGTCGATGACTTGCTTCTTACTGATGTGAATATAAGTAATTTTGTTGGTAGATCATCTAATGCTAGAGGAGTAGTGGCTTTATAGCTTCAGGTTGGTTCCAGGTTAATGGGAACAACTTTCTTTATAATAGATTCTACCTCTAACTACAATGTGCTACTAGGTGGAGATTGGATACACCTTAATGGTTGTATACCTTATTTTCTGCACTAGGCGTTGATCTTTTTAACCTATGGTGGTCAAGGTAAAAAAAGGAGGAATGGAAGTTTATTGGGCAGATGCAAATCCTATTGTTACTGATGTTAACAATATAGAAGTTGTGCTATATGATGAGGATTTGGGTCCAATTGTGATTGATGAGGAAGAGGTTAAGTCCCAGGGAAGAAGTTTGACTAATAAGGAGTTCAAGGCCTTTGTTGAGGAAAGTTTTAAGCAGATAGGCCAAGAATTGGCCAAGCCAAGCCAAATGCAGAAGCAGAAAAGGCCTGTGATAAACGAGGTTACTGAAGATCAAGAGTAATGCAGTTACAAGTAATAGAAGAAGACAAGCTGGATGAGACAGCTAATGTAATTAAATATACTTTTTCTAGGCTTTTTTTTATTTCTTTTTAGAAAGTAAGTTTTGCCCTAAGTGTTTGCCCAATTGTTCTTGGGCAGAATGTGTTGTTGACAGTAGCCCTTTAAGTTATAAAAAGGTACAACTGGAACATCTGAAGGCTACTCCTACCAAGCTTGACCTTAAGGCAGATGTGCAAGACCCTTTAGAGGAATATAACTTAGGGAGTCAGGCCTGTAAGAGGCCCATCTATGTAAATGCTAATCTATCTAATGAATGTAAAAGCAAACTAGTTGGTTTGCTTTCTGAGTATGTGGATTGCTTTGCATGGACTTATGAAGAAATGTTGGATTAGATAGAACATTGGTGGAGCATAAGCTCCCAATTAAAGGAAATTTCTTTCCCTATAAACAACCCCCAAAAAGGATGACTAATGAAGTAACCTTATTGGTCAAGGAGGAAATCAAAAGGTTGCTCAAAGCAAGTTTTATTAGAACAGCCAGGTATGTTAAGTAACTGTCTAATATTGTCCCTGTTATGAAAAAAAATGATAAGTTAAGAGTGTGCATAGACTTTAGAAACTTGAATTTAGCAACTCCCAAGAATGAATATCCTATGCCAATGGCTGACTTGTTAGTAGACTCAGCAGCCAAGACCAAGATTTTGTCTTTTATGGATGGTCATGCTGAGTATAATTAGCTTTTTATTAACCCAGAGGATACACATAAGACAACATTTAGGTGTCCTGGTGCTTTAGGGACATTTGAATGGGTAGTCATGCCCTTTGGATTAAAGAATGTAGGAGCAACATACCAAAGGGCAATGAATTTCATTTTCCATGATTTGATTGGAAAATACTTAGAAGTCTACATAGATGATATAGCCATCAAATTTGACAGTTTTGATGAGCATTTGGAACGTTTGCAGTAGACATTTCAAAGAATGAGGACCTACAAACTCAAGATGAACCCCTTAAAGTGTGCATTTAGGGTATCTGCTGGAAATTTTCTGGGCTTTTCAGTATATCACAAAGGGATAAAAGTGGATGCTAATAAGGCCAAAACAATTTTAGAGGCAAAGCCCCCAACTAATAAAAAGAGCTACGAAGTTTTCTTGGAAAGATAAATTTTTTGAGGAAATTCATAGCCAATTTGGCTAAGAAAACTTTAGTATTTTCTCCTTTGATAAAAATCAAGTCAGACCATGAGTTTAAATGGGAAATATGCCATCAAGAAGCTTTTGATTTACTCAAAAGGTACTTGGTAAACCCTCCAGTGCTTATGCCCCAATGACAAGGAAGCCTTTAAAGCTATACATCTCAGCTTCTGACCTATCGATTGGTTGTCTATTGGCTCAAGAAAATTATATGGGTCATGAACAAGCCATTTATTACTTAAGTAGAAGCTTAAATGATGTTGAAACCAAGTATAACTCTGTTGAGAAGCTGTGTTTGGCACTTTATTTTGCAACTATTAAATTGAGGCATTATATGCTACCTACAGAGGTGTATGTGGTAGCATAAATAGATGTGATTAAATATATGTCATCCAAGCCCATCTTGAGAGGGAGACAAGGCAAATGGATATTAGCTTTAATTGAATATTGTCTCAAATATGTGCCACAAAAAGCAGTCAAAGGACAAGCCTTGGCTATTTTTCTGACAAAACACCCTTGTACATCCGTCAATTTAGATTTATATGAAATTAATATGGTGGAGAATGAACCTTGGAAGTTGATGTTTAATGGTTCAAAGACAGATGTAGGAGTTGGAGCAAGTATTGTGCTAATTGCACCAAATAGACAAATATACTAGTTTGCATATCAGTTGGAAGAACAATATATACAGTCTTGTAATCAAGTTGAGTATAAAGCCCTGATAATTGGCCTAGAGTTGGCTATAGAATTCAAAATTAAAAGTCTTCAAGTTTTTGGGGATTCACAGTTGGTCATTAAACAAGTCTTGGGTGGGTTCAAGTGTGTAAGTGGTGCCCTAGAGAAGCATTTGACTGAAATTAAATGGCTAATCAGTTTCTTTGACCATATCACATTCACACATAGATATAGGTTGGAAAAAAAAGAGGCCAATGAGATGGCTCAAACAGCTTCTGGTTTAAAAATTCCTAAGGGAGCTCAAGAGAGGGTGGTTCGAATTAAAAGAAGAAACTTTTCTGCACTTAGGAATAGGTGTAGAAATTTCTTGCCTATTTTTACTTTAGATGTGACAGAGGAAGATTGGAGGTTTCCTTTAATAAAGTACCTGTCGAATCCTAGTGAAGGGAGTGATAGGCAAATAAAATATCAAGCCCTAAATTATGTTATCATGATGAATGATTTATTAGGAAGGCTTATGATGGTTTGACTTTACTTTGTATTGGTAAGGTAGACCAAATGAAAGCCATAGCTGAAGCACATGAGGAAATTTGTGGGGTCCATCAGGCTGGTGATAAAATGAGATGGTTGATTAACAAGTATGGTTATTTTTTGGCCATCTATCATAAAAGATTGCATAATGTATGCAAAAGGATGTCAGAGTTGCTAGAAACATGGCAATATTCGAAGAGTTCCAGCCATAAGTCTTCATTCAGTGGTGAAACCTTGGCCTTTCAGAGGATAGGCCATGGACTTGATAGGGAAATTTTTTCCAGTCTCTTCAAAAACACATTCTCATTTGCTAGTAGCTACTGATTACTTTACGAAATAGGTAGAAGCAGTACCTTTAAAAGTGGTGACACAGATTCAAGTCATTGAGTTCTTAAAAAGAATATGATTCATAGGTTTGGTTTACTCCAATCCATTACTATCGATCAAGGCACAGTGTTCAATGGGGATGAGATTAAAGGGTTTGCTATAGAATATGACATTCAGATATTGAATTTCTCACCCTATTATGCCCAAGCAAATGGGCAAGTTTAGGTAACAAACAAGATTGTCAAGAACACTTTGGAAAGGATAATTGAAGACAATCCTAGGGATTGACATAACCTCCTATCAAAAATGCTTTAGGCTTATAGAAATTCCAAAAGAAATAGTATAGGCACAACCCCATATGAGTTGGTTTATGGGCATAATGTTGTATTACCCATAGAAGTGACAATCAGATCTAGTCGATTGGCTAGACATTTAGATATCTCTATGGATGAATATACTGAAGCCATGTCGATTAAGTTGCAAGACTTAGAGGAAAGAAGGATTATGGCATTTAATCACTTGATAGCTTAGAAAAATAAAATTGAGAGAAGTTATAACAAGAAAGTAAAAAGTAAAGTGTTTTCTGAAGGAGAGTTGGTGTGGAAAACCATTTTACCAATTGGTTTAAACAGCCCAGAATATGGCAAGTGGTCCCCAAATTAGGAATGTCCGTTTAAAATACACAAGGTCCTTAGAGAGGGAGCTTATCATCTTGTCTCTTTAAAAGAAGAGCCACATAGATGGGTCATTAATAGTAAGTACTTGAAGAAATACTATCCAACTATGTGAGAATGCATGAATAAGTCATAAAAGCATGAAAAAGATCATACGTGTCACGACCCAAACCCGGTACCCAAAGGCTCGGTGCCGTAACAAGATAAAAATAAAATAATTCGGATAATTCTGCAACGCAAGCGGATAAATAAAATATTTGGGTACCAACTGTTTATTTAAAAGGAAACAAAACATAGTCATTTGAACTTCTTTGTATTACAAGAGTCTGTTAATAAAAAGATAGAAATCTTAAAAAAAACAAAACAACACGGTGATTCATTTTCCATCTTGATCCCGCTAAACCTCATCACCTGAAAGGGGTAACAGCTATAAGCATATAGCAGAGTGAAAAATATTATACTGTGAGTGTAGGGGCACAAACTAGCCATGGATATTTATTTAAGCTAAAACATTAACATAATTTGAGTTGAATACACAACTTAATTAAGTGCCAGTAACTGAAATAATTAACTATAACCACGATACATAACAGAACAGAACAGGGGTCACTAAGTGACAATCACTACAGGGGTCAATGGATCCATGACAAACAGGAGACCACAAAGTGGTCAAACAGGGGCCAATGGTTATTTAAGTCCCCCAAGGCGTGGGACTCCCGTGGTGGTACTTACAAAACATAATTGTATATAAGGTCATAGCCAAATATTCTTTAAAAGTAAAACAAACATATCCATGGGTTTCATTTTCACAAATAGAGTTCAGATAATAATCCACGTAACTAAAATTTTTATAAAACATAACTTTTATTAATATACTAATAAAACATAACTTATATAAAATAATTATGGTAAGTCAAAACATAAGTAAAATACATTTTGGTAACTCCAAATATAATATAACTCACCTTAAATTAATTTCTTTATTTCCACCACTCAAGATCCTCACCCGTGCCGTTCTCTTTTCTTCTTTCTATTTTCGTTCCCTTAAACATGATGCCATTCTTCTCTATTTATAGGAAGTAATTCGTGGGTGACAAGTATACGGAAAGTTCCGTATATTGACGCGTGGAAATCTTACTGATTACTCCAGTCCACCCTTATCTAATTCTTTATTAACTTGTTTGATTTTTTTACTTTGACCATGGACCATTCGGCTCTCTTAGGACTCAGGAAAAGTTATTACCTTCTTTGGTAATTCACGATGACTCCTAAATTTATATATGACTATAAGTTAGGTTCATGTCTAAAAACCTCACTACCCAACTATAAATCACCACTTACCACTTACTAAAATATTTAATGTGTAGGGTTTCACAACGTATTTCTTTAACCATAAAATTCTCAATTTCCTAAATTATGCATTTATTTATTATTATTGTCACTACATGTATATATATACATATATATTATTATATATTATTATTATTATTATTATTATTTTTTTTCTGAGTTCTATTTATTGTAATGTTAAATTTAAACATTCGGGTGTCACATTTCTCCTCTCCTTAAAAGAAGTTTGTCCCCAAACTTGACGTACCTTGGTTCTCGAAGAGGTGTGGGTATTTGGCTCGCATTTGGCTTTCAGTTTCCCACGTTGCTTCTTCGACATGATAGTTTCTCCATAAGACCTTTACGAGGGGTATAGTCTTATTTCGAAGGATCTGATCACGACGATCGAGAATCTGTACAGGTTGCTCTTCGTAAGAGAGATCTTCTTGAACTTCTAGGTTCTCATGATCGACAACATGCTCTGGATCTCGAAGATATCGACGAAGCATCGAAACGTGAAACACATTATGGACATTGGATAGTTCGGGTGGAAGCGCAAGACGATATGCTACAGGACCAATCCTTTCAAGTATCTCGAATGGGCCGATGTATCGTGGTCTTAACTTTCCTCGCTTACCAAATCGGATAACCCCTCTTGTCGGTGAGATCTTAAGGAACACATGATCTCCTATTTGAAATTCTAAGTCTCGTCTCCGTGTATCTGCATAGCTTTTCTGGCGGCTCTGGGCAGTGCGAATTCGTTGTTGGATGAGTTGAATTTTATCGCTCGTTATTTGCACGATCTCGGGGCCCAATAATTTTCTGTCTCCGACTTCCGTCCAACACAGAGGTGATCGACATCTCCTTCCATACAGTGCCTCGTACGGTGCCATTCCAATACTTGCATGGTAGCTATTATTATACGCGAACTCCACTAAAGGTAGATGATCATCCCAGTTACCTTTGAGGTCTAACACACACAAACGTAACATATCTTCCAAGTCTGGATCGTCCTTTCAGATTGCCCATCAGTTTGAGGGTGATAAGCCGTGCTAAACCTTAGAGTGGTTCCCAAAGCTTCTTGCAATTTGTTCCAGAAATGAGACACGAAGCGGGGGTCTCTATCGGATACGATTGAAACCGGGGTGCCGTGTAAGCGAATGATTTCCTTAATGTATAGAGTGGCAAACTTAGAAAGAGAGTACATGATTCTGATTGGTAGAAAATGTGCCGACTTCGTCAATCGATCCACGATAACCCATATTGCATCATTCTTCGAGACTGATTGCGGTAGCCCGACCACGAAGTCCATAGTAATGTGTTCCCACTTCCATTCAGGAATAGGGAGTGGTTGCAACATTCCTGCAGGTCTCTGATGTTCCGCTTTAACTTGTTGACAACGCAGGCATTTGGAGACATGGCTTGCTATGTCTTTCTTCATTCCTGTCCACCAGAAGTGTTCCTTCAGATCGTGATACATCTTCGTATTGCCAGGATGGATCGCAAACCTCGAGCTATGAGCTTCTACCAATATCCTTTTCTTGAGTTCTGGAAGGTCGGGTACACAAATTCGATTTCGAAATTTTAGCATCCCATTGCTTATTGTAAAGTCAGGATCAGGCGTGTTTCCTTGCTCCTCGTACTTTTTCTTCAAAAGTTTATCTTCACATTGGCGGGCTCTAATTTCTTCAATCAACTCGGGTTCCACGATTATGTTGGCGAGAAACCCATGGATCTTGCGGGGAACGAGGGTACATGCCAAACTTTTGGTCGTTTTTCGACTTAATGCGTCTGCTACTACGTTAGCTTTGCCGGGATGATGATGTATCTCTATATCGTAGTCCTTCATAAATTCTAGCCATCGTCGTTGCCTCATATTCAATTCCTTCTGTGTAAACAGATATTTGAGACTCTTGTGATCAGTGTAGATCTCGCAGGCTACTCCGTAGAGATAATGACGCCAGATTTTGAGGGCGAAGATCACCGCAGCCAATTCTAGATCATGAGTTGGATAGTTCCTTTCGTGAGTCTTTAGTTGGCGGGAGGCATAAGCAATGACCTTCCCGTTTTGCATGAGAACGCAACCCAAACCATTGTATGAGGCATCGCTATAAATTACAAACCTTTCTGCTTCCGCGGGGAGTGCTAGTATTGGAGCCGTCACAAGTCTGTCCTTCAATTCTTGGAAGCAACGTTCCTGCTTGTCCGTCCATTCAAATGGTGTGTTCTTTTGAGTCAGCTGGGTCAAGGGTGAAGCTATCTTCGAGAAATCTTGCACAAAGCGCCGGTAATAGCCGGCTAGGCCCAAGAAGCTTCGAATTTCTGATACGTTTGTAGGTCGTGGCCAATCCACGATTGCTGCAACCTTTTGGGGATCAACTGAAATGCCATCTTTGTTAATGACGTGACCGAGGAAGTGTACACTAGTGATCCAGAATTCGCATTTCTTCAACTTGGCATAAAGTTTGTGATCACGTAATGTCTGTAGAACTTTTCGCAAGTGGTATTCATGATCTTCTGGCGATTTGGAGTATATGAGAATGTCGTCAATGAAGACAATGACGAACTCGTCAAGATAGGGTTTGAACACTCGATTCATGAGGTCCATAAAGGCCGCTGGAGCATTGGTGACGCCAAATGGCATGACGAGGAACTCGTAGTGCCCGTAACGGGTTCTGAAGGCAGTCTTTTCGATGCTTTCCGTTTTGACTTTTAGTTGATGGTAACCAGAACGCAAGTCAATTTTTTAGAACACTTGGGCGCCTTGCAGTTGATCAAACAAGTCGTCAATTCGTGGCAGGGGGTACCGATTTTTTATGGTGACTTTGTTTAGCTCTCGATAGTCGATACATAACCTCATTGTACCATCTTTCTTCTTTACGAACAGTACCGGAGCTCCCCATGGTGAGGTACTCGGTCGGATAAAGCCTTTGTTCAGTAGTTCTTGGAGTTGAGTCTTTAGTTCTTTCAATTCTGCCATGGACATGCGGTAAGGGGTCTTTGAGATTGGTTGTGTACCAGGTTGGGTTTCAATGGTGAACTCGATTTCTCGATCAACTAGGGTGCCAGGCAGGTCTTCAGGAAATACATCCGAAAATTCTCGAACCACAGGGATTGCATCAAGTGTGGGGGTCTCTTGTTGAGTATCAATCACATAACAGATACAACCACAACAACCCTTTCTTAGCAGTCGTTGGGCTGTCATGAAGGACATAATACATGGAGGGGGAGAGGCTTCAGTTCCTTCGAAGACAAGCTCGAGTTGGTTTGGTGTCCTGAGGAAGACCTTTTTGGCTTTACAATCTATAGAGGCACGGTTGGCAGCTAACCAATCCATTCCTAAGATTACATCAAAGGTACTAATGCAAAGGGGTATCAAGTCTACGTGTAAGGTTTCGCCTTTTAAGGATATAGTACAAGATTTGTACACATTAGTACTAAGGGCGGAATTACCAGACGGAAAAGACACAGATAATACATATGCTAAGGGTTCGGGTGTTGATGTCAACTTGGTAGCAAAGTGTGGTGTAACAAAAGAATGAGTTGAACCGGAGTCAAAGAGAACATGGGCTAAGTGACCACAAACAGAAAGTGTACCTGACACGACATTCTCAGTAACTTCTGGGTTTCCAGGCACTAGGGCAAAAGCTCTTCCTTGGCGTTTCTGGTCCTTTCTCACTCCTCCAGGTACTGCGGATTTTCGGACTGGTTCAAAGGGGCGAACGAGCTTTGGACAATTCCTCAGCAAATGGCCAACTTGGCCACATCTAAAGCATGCTCCCGTATCTTGACGGCATTGTCCCCAATGAGTCCTTCCACAAGTAGAGCAAGCTGGAATGGTGCCACCTTTAGGGTCTGCATGACTTTGATTGCTTGGACCGGTTGAACTGGTTGTGCCCGTATTTACTTTCTTGAGAGGCGCGGCACCGGGTCTTCTGTTATCTCTTTCCCACAATCGCTTTTTCTGGCTTGGTTCCCTGGAACGCAGGGCTTTAATCCTTTTTCCGCAATGTATGCTCGATCTACTACCGCCGCATAGGTTGGCAATTTCAAAACCTCCAGCCTGTCCTTAATTTCAGAATCTAATCCTGCTTCAAATTTTCTGGCTTTTCGAGCTTCGGTGGAAATGACTAGTTGTGTGAACTTACTTTCATATTCGGCCACTGTCATGGTTCCTTGCCTTAGATGTATGAATTCTGACGCTTTTTGTTCCCGTAGTGAATCTGGGAAATACTTTTCATAGAATACTTCTAAAAATCTTGCCCAAGTCACAATATCCTCCTTCTCCAGGGTAAGAAGCCACCATTCTTGTGCATCATCTTTGAAGGTGAATGTGGCAAAAGTCACCTTTTGTCTTTCTGTGCAAGGTAGCGCGCGAAAGATTTTCTCCATGTCCCTGACCCAAGCCTCTGCTACTAGTGGGTTTGGACTGCCAATAAACGTGGTGGGTTTCAGATCCTGAAATTGTTTAATCGTAATCGATTCTTCTCGTCTCTCTAATGTCCCATTGGTTATGCTGGTTTGCAAGGCCTGCAAAAAGTTAGTGACTGCCCTTTCCATGATTTGTTCCATTGGAATGGTACCGCTGACTGATGATCCGGTTTCATTTCCTTCGTTGGCCATTACTACAAGGTAAAATGATATAAGCGTGACATCATATTGATATAATTTTGATACAACATCATATATAACATATTAGTTCTATTATCCCCATATTCATATATAACACATTAGTTTTACTATCACATTAATATCACCACATTAGTTTTACTATCACATTAATATCACCACATTCATATATAACATATTAGTTTTACCATCACGTTAATATTACTACATTACTACCATATATACATCATTGTTACCATACACAGGGCGTTAGTCTGGCGGTCACAAATTAATGTCTAATCCTACTGATACAAAAAGATTAGACTACTCATGGTCAGCTCACAAAAAGGGTCTTCTGGGGTCTTCTGGTCAGACATCTAGAATGGACTGTTAGGCCACCAGGAGAACTGGCTTCGAAAACTGGCCCATGAAATAACCCCGGAAACTCACTTTGCATGATGGACTCAAACTCCCACCCACTGAGCTCAACTCCGAAGCAGCTCCATACTACCTGAACCATGTAAACAGGAGCACCGTGATCATAACCCCAAAATTCCCGTCCAGTAATCCGTATCGGTGTCTCCAGGTATGATGCACCGTCGGTAAAGTCCACAGCTGGGGTATAGGCAATGTGCTGTGGAGGAGGTGTCGTGGTGCGAATGTGGCTACTAGGGTATGCGGGTTCCCTCCTTTCTGCAAAGCCTACGGGTAGAGGTGCGATCAGAAAATGTGGTGGTTTTAGGTCCGGAGCAAGACCAACAACGTGGGTCGGTCCTATGTACCTTTCACGAGTGCTACCTCGGCTAAGTCTCCAGAATAATAAGTCCTCATCGGGGTCAGCCTGTAAATAAACGGGTCTTCCCATGAGATGGTCAAGTGTTGGATGGGCTTGCCTGACAAGACTCTCTGAGTCACCCCAGCCTTCTAATTGGTTCGGGAGGAGATGAGCTTCTTGGGGCTCGTACCCGAATAACTCCATTAGATTCGCCATTTCCTACAACACAAGAAAACTTAGCCTAGACATATATATAACATGGTTTATTTGCATACCACATAATACCAAATAATGCAAGTTTTAATATATATATGTTTTTTTTTTTTTTCAATTTAAATAATGTGAATTAAAAATGTGAAAATTATATAAAAAGATTTAAAACTTATATTATATATATATATATATATATTTTTTATATTATTATTATTGTATTTTTATTTTTTTTTATAAAAAAAAAAACCATTGCTCTGATACCACTTTTGTCACGACCCAAACCCGGTACCCGAAGGCTCGGTGCAGTAACAAGATAAAAATAAAATAATTCGGATAATTCTGCAATGCAAGCGGATAAATAAAATATTTGGGTACCAACTATTTATTTAAAAGGAAACAAAACATAGTCATTTGAACTTCTTTGTATTACAAGAGTCTGTTAATAAAAAGATAGAAATCTAAAAAAAAAACAAAACAACACGGTGATTCATTTTCCATCTTGATCCCGCTAAACCTCGTCACCTGAAAGGGGTAACAGCTATAAGCACATAGCAGAGTGAAAAATATTATACTGTGAGTGTAGGGGCACAAAATAGCCATGGATATTTATTTAAGCTAAAACATTAACATAATTTGAGTTGAATACACAAATTAATTAAGTGCCAGTAACTGAAATAATTAACTATAACCACGGTACATAACAGAACAGAACAGGGGTCACTAAGTGACAATCACTACAGGGGTCAATGGATCCATGACAAACAGGGGACCACAAAGTGGTCAAACAGGGGCCAATGGTTATTTAAGTCCCCCAAGGCGTGGGACTCCCGTGGTGGTACTTACAAAACATAATTGTATATAAGGTCATAGCCAAATATTCTTTAAAAGTAAAACAAACATATCCATGGGTTTCATTTTCACAAATAGGGTTCAGATAATAATCCACGTAACTGAAATCTTTATAAAACATAACTTTTATTAATATACTTAATAAAACATAACTTATATAAAATAATTTGGTAAGTCAAAACATAAGTAAAATACATTTTGGTAACTCAAATATAATATAACTCACCTTAAATTAATTTCTTTATTTCCACCACTCAAGATCCTCACCCGTGCCGTTCTCTTTTCTTCTTTCTATTTCGGTTCCCTTAAACATGATGCCATTCTTCTCTATTTATAGGAAGTAATTCGTGGGTGACAAGTATACGGAAAGTTCCGTATATTGACGCGTGGAAATCTTACTGATTACTCTAGTCCACCCTTATCTAATTCTTTATTAACTTGTTTGATTTTTTTACTTTGACCATGGACCATTCGGCTCTCTTAGGACTCAGGAAAAGTTATTACCTTCTTTGGTAATTCACGATGACTCCTAAATTTATATATGACTATAAGTTAGGTTCATGTCTAAAAATCTCACTACCCAACTATAAATCACCACTTACCACTTACTAACATATTTAATGTGTAGGGTTTCACAACGTATTTCTTTAACCATAAAATTCTCAATTTTCTAAATTATGCATTTATTTATTATTATTGTCACTACATGTATATATATACATATATATATTATTATTATATTTATTTATTATTATTATTATTTATTATTATTTTTTTTTTTGAGTTCTATTTATTGTAATGTTAAATTTAAACATTCGGTGTCACAATACGTGACAAGATAGGAAAAACCAGAATAAATGTGATAAATCTTTCATTAAAAAATTGTGTCAAAAGTACAAACAAGGTGATTACATTTGGCCTAATCTTTTTGAAAATACATTGAGAGCCTACTCCAGACTTGAAGGGCAGTTTGGTGCCTAATTTTATTTTGCCTAAGTCTGGCTTGAGCTTATTTAATAGCAAGTGGGCTACCTTCTACTTGAACAAGAAGGTTTGGAATTTGTTAGGAAAGGTTGGCTTGTTCTTGTTCAGCAGCAGCTTTTTGAGCTCTTACTTGTGCCAATTGAGTCTCTAGTTGAGCTTCTTCTGCTGTGAGGAGGGCAATTTGAGTAATGAGGGCCTGTGATCTGATAGAAGTCTCAGTCAGAGCATTGACTGTTTTCCTCATTTGATCCACTTGGGTTTCAACAGTTTTTGGCTCAGCATGGAATTGGTGGATAGCCACTAGATGCTGTAGAAGTTCTGAGAGGAAGGTTTGGAAAGCCTGCACTTGGTCTGGGTCGAAGAGTTGAGGCATCAGAGGTGCAATGGCTTCCAAACAATCAGTCAAAGTTGTGGTTTGGGAAAGAGCCAAATCATCCAGAGGCTGGCCAAGTATTTTGAAGAATTGGTCTATCATTTCTTGCTTCTCATTAGATAGTTGCTTTAATCTTTCCTCAGCGGTCAGGTTGGCAACAATTTGTTGAACAACAGAGATGCCCAAAAGTAAGTCTTGTAGAGAAGCAACTCTGGGCCGTTGCAATAAAGAGTTTAAGTCAGTTCCTAACTCAAATTGTGAAAAATAAACAACTTGAGAGTGTGTTGCCTCTATTGAAAGCATAGTAGAAATTTCAGTGTTGGGCAAGTTGGAAGTGGCCAATGTTGCTCTTGAGGGGCTCTGAAATGGTGTGGTTTATAACCCCATGTCAGCAGTGACTAAGTTGTGAGTGGATATGTCAGTCTGTCAGAATAATCAAAAGCATGATCAAAAGCACAATGAGGTAAAGGAAATAAATGATAGAGTAAATACTGGCATAGAGAATGTCACCTGTGAAGGAAATACTTGAACTTTAGAAATGGTTGTTTCAAGGACACTGGTGATAAATTCTCTAACAGGACTAGAATTGCAAAAGGTTTGAACTCCCATGTCCGTGGTGATTGGTTTGGGCAAGATCCCTTGACCTATAGGAATTTTAGTTTGAACTGGTAAGGAGGCATCCACTATTGAAGGTACTTCTTCCATCAGTTATTGGATAGAGGTAGTGGGAGACTGAACAGCTTGTGTAAGTCCTTCATAAGGAGTCCTCATGTCACTTGAAGATACTCATTATCCAAAACCTCAGTGTCAGCTCTGTCAACCTCATTCCCTTGATTGTAGAGTGGGACATGGCTGCCTTGATGAGCGTTATCATCTTGTTCATGGACAGGAGAATTCTGTTGACAAGAGATGTATGGCTGTCAAGGTTGTCGGTTAAATCAATTGGATTTTCTCTGACATGGCCTAAGTCAATTCGAGTTTCTCTAGCATGGCCAAGGATTTTTTATTCTTTTGAGGAAGAGGCCACACCAGGAAAATTGATGACTTCATTTGTTCCACGTACCCCTCTAAGAGGGAAGGCCATTAAGTCCCCTAAAGCTATCCCTTGAGGGATGTTAGCAAAAGTTGGGCTAATTCAGGGGCCAATTCTCTTAGACTTGCTCTCTTTTGGCCAGTCTGCGCTTCATGTTGGGGATATTGTTGCTTTAAGATTATTTGAAAAGAAGGCAAGTTAGTTTAATTTTCAGGCGAAAAAGAGGGTAGATTGGTTTGGTTTTCGGGCAACTCTTCATGAGAGGAGTAAGACACAGCAAGAGAGAGAAGTTTTCTCCTCTTGTATGTCTGAAAAGAAGAAAAGTGAATGGAGTGTCAGTATATTAAACATGATATATAATGGTTTAGCAAGGTTTGAGTAAAATCTATACCATTATAGGTGAGGAGGAAGAACTGCTAGATGGAGAAGGAATTGATGTAGTATGAGCTGTAGTTTGAGGAGGAACTGGTGGTTCTTGTTTTCTTTTTGACCTTCTCTCAGAGGCTGTATTGTGGCTGAGAGGACAGAATTTCTTGAATTTCTTCTTGTCTATTTTTAGTTCTCATTTCAATCTCAACACCTTAGTTGTAAGGTATAAATCCTTCATAGCTAGTTGTGTTCAAATGATTGCCTTTGAGCTTCTTTGGTGGGTTCATTGGAGCCTTGCCTTTGTTTCTAGGGGCTAGAACAGCCTGAGCATACATCTCTATAGCCAAAAGAGTGGTCTTGACAGGAGACTTGGCTGCATGAAGGAAATATGACCAATCAATACCATTACATACCCAAGGAAAGCAATTTTAACAACAGGTATATGGAAAAAAGGGCCATAAGTGTTTACCAATGCTCATTTCTACTGTCAAGGTGCACATTCTAGAGACAGACTTCAAGTTCCTTGTCAAAGATTAATGCACTCATAAGAAGCCACCATTATTTGAATCTTGTGGTCAGGTAGGGTGTGGTGTTGTAGTAGTAAAAACGAAATTGGTCAAATAATTGCTAATTCTCAGCTAAGAGAGCCTCTACATCTGAGTGATCTTTAAATTGAAGTCTAGCCCCAACTTGTTCATGAATGGTGGGATGGAAATAAGGACAAGGAACAGTTTGATATAGACCCATTTGCCTAGCCCATTGGCAAGGGTTATAGCTCTCAAAGCCATAGTTTGAGAGTCTGCTGGTGGAGATAGACCCTCTCACCAGAATATATCTAGAAGTAAGGATTTGAGCCCAAAAGCTTCTTTGTTTTTGTCTCCAGTCATCATCCAGGGTATGGGGTTCAGCATTAATAAATGTGAGTCTGGATGAAGTAAAATAAAAATGTTGGAAGGGGATAAAAAGCTGGGGACCTCTGTCGATAGGTAGTTCATGGAGAGTGGAGAACACTTTAGTGAAGGAATTGGAGGTAGTTGGTCTAAAGGAAAGAAAAAATTCAGCATAGCTTCGCATGGTGAGAGATATGGGCCTTGTTTGGTTTGTTTTTTAGAAACAAATTTTGGAGAAAATTTTTCAAAATTTTGTTTGGTTTAGTGATTTTGGAAAAAAAATTCCAAAATTACTTTCTCTCTCTTACACATTAATTAATCACTTTTTCTCTCTCCTCTATCTTTTTTAATCAATTTTTCTCTCATACACATCTACTTAATTACAACAAAATATCAAATCATCCCAAAATCTCATACTCCAAAACTATTTTCAAAATATACAACCAAACAAACCAAAAAAATTTCTAAACTCTCTACCGAAAATCTTTTTTGAAAATTTACCTCCCAAAATCAAACCAAACACACCCATGGAGTTTAGGTGGTGGGCCTGATTTCAGGAAAATAGGCATAAAGCCAGGCTTAAAAAAGCCAGAAGGGGCCACCACAGTTATGATCAATTTCCTTATCAACTAAGGAAAACAAACCTGTGCACAAGGTGTCTAAAAGAAAAGGAGCAAAGGTTAGTTCTATGCCTTCTTGGATGCATGTGGCAAGAGCTAAATATTCTTTGGTAATTTTAAAATCAGGAACACACAAGAAGTGTTGAGAAAGCCACAGTAGGTAAAAGACTGTTCTTTCTTCATCTGAGGGTTCAAGGCCAAACTTTTGATACTTGGTTTGGAATTTTCCATAACTAAGGTCAGTGTCGAGTTTGATTGGTGCATTGGGGGTTAAAAGTGCATTGATATGTTGGCCAGTTAAATAAACGACATCAAGAATGGTGGGAGAGATCATACCACATCTTAGGATGAAGACCAAAAGCAGGCAACAGCACTAATGGCCCATTTGTCTATATCTAGGGCAAAGGTTGACAGTCTAATGGCATCATAAATACCTAAAGCTCTCCAGAGATCAATATTATACACCATCATTTGCTGGACCCATAGCCTGCAGTCAGGGTTAGGTTTTTGCGATGAGTACAGAGGGTTAAGGCTTGAGTCCTAATGGTGCCAAGCCAGCTTTGCCTTATTGAAGAACATCATTTCGGTGTCTGCAATAAGGTAATAATGAGTAAGTTTATCAGGAATTGTTGCAGTAAAAGTAGGGCCCAATTCCCCTTGTGCAGAGCTGTCGCAGCGTGGAATAATGCAGCTATTGAAGATGTGTTGACAGAGTAGTTACTGGAACTCAGTTGGGAAACGTGGCATAGGTAACGCTTCTATTTGTTTCTTCCCTTTGGTTTGAGATCGTTTGGACGCCATAGAAGTATTTGAGCAGAAGGGTTTCGAAGCAGAAAGGTTAAACAATCAAAGTACCGAGCAAGGCGGAGGAAGTGAGAGTAGTGAAGTGATAATTTGAATTCTGGCATTTAAATAGCTTGTGGTGGACCCTCCTGATTGAGCTTGGGCCTGTTATTGACAATTGGGCTTAGCAGTTGGGCCTATTTAATTCGTATTTTGGATCAATTTTAGCATTTGGGTTTTATTGTAGGTATTTGGGTTTTGATATGTGGGGTTGTCTTTATGAGCCTAAATGTTCATTATTATTATAAACTGCCCAAGTATATGAGTGTCAAGACTTTAAATTGTTCTTTCTGATATTCATTCAAAATAAAAACATCTTTTTGTTTTGAATGAGGGGGGCATTGTTAGCACTAAAATTTATTTTTCTAGGTTGAATAAGCATAACAAAATACAAAGAGCTAATCCAGTGGATGCTAGGGGTGAAGACTACAAGTTTATAGTGGGATGTGGGTCCTAGAATCCAGAACATGTGGCAAAAGCGAAACAGTTAAAGGAGCAAATGTGGCATACGTAGTTTCTCCTGTCAATTCATTTGATAGAGCAATAGGATGTGGCCAAACGTGGCCCAGGTGTCAAGCCACGAAGTTAGGCATACAAGTCATGTAGTGTACGTGTCTTGTTTGCAAGGGAAAGAGAGCGTTGTGGCAAAGAAGCAGTTACCAGCGGTTATGGAGATCATGGGCAATTATATAGGAAGTGGAGGTAACTTGCTCCTTGGTGGGACATGTGGCAACAGAGAAGTAGCAAAGCCAGCAGCATAAAGGCTGGAAATTCGAAGTAAAGCAAGATCTTTTCAACAACATTCACAACCCATGTAAAATTAGGAAGTAACATAACTTAATTAGCAATAGCTTTTGTACTTAGGAGTATTTATGTTTGTAATTTAGCCTCTGTGGCTAAGTTTTCTTCTGTCGATTGTTATACACATTGAACTTGAAATTTAATTCTTATAATTAAGTGGCAAGTTTACTAGTTATTCAATCGAATTTCAGTTTATTCACACTTGTTTCTTCACGTTATAACCTCCAAATAAGTTCTTGAAACTGTCAAGGCATAGGACATTCAAACCACAATTGCTTGATCTGTTGTTGTTTGTGAAACTTTGATTGTTTTGTCGAATCACCTCTGTCGATTTGACCTAAACTAAATTTTTGCTAACACGACCCTAATTGTAGGCTAAATTCAAACAGGGCTAGCAATATTAACAACTCGAGATATTTTGAAAATAGAAATATAATACTAGTATGTTTTGAATCTTATTTATCATTTTTCCAAAATGTTTTGAATATACTAGCAAAACTTGTCACTTTACAAAACAATAAAAAAAATTGCACACCTTTGTGCCGAAATAATAAAATAAAATAAAAATTGAACACCATGAGTTGTCGGCTAGAGCCCATTTCATCAAAATTATGTCTAGTTTCAATAAATAAATAAATAAATAATAAAAACAACAACAACAACTTAGTCTAATATCTCCAAACAAATGTTACGTTTTTTATTTTTCAATTTTATAGATATATATGTCCTTTATACTTGTTTAAAATTTTTGATATATTTGAGTTTATTTGTGGACTTTTAAAGTCACCACAATCACTCACCACCTTCAATCCTTCCTCACCCTTTCCTCTTGCCAACCACTTTCCCCACTCTTTCCTTTTGCCGACCACTTTTTCCCTATCGTATCTTAACCGCTAGCCCCTCTCCATCGTTTTCCACCATCCTTAGCCCTTTCGCCACCCTCCTCCTTCTAGCCGTCCCTCCTTCACCTACCTTTCTCTCAACCATTTTTCCTCACCACAAATCAGCCAACCCTTCTCCCTCTCCACCACATCCCCACTACCACTCCACCACTACCACCACCACCACCACCACAGCCCTGCCATCCCTCCACTACTATAACACCCCTTCTCCCACCATAGATTTTCATTTCTTTCCAATCACCCAATCCAAACGCAATGTCAAGGTCATTTGTCTCTCTTTCTTGAATCTTCCTCTGCCACTCCTCCCCTAAATATCCTCCAACCATCACCACTAACCAACCCAACTTACCCACTCCCTCAAAATAATAATTTAAATATGATCAACAACGGATTGAGGGAACCAATCACATATAATAAAATAAAATTAAGAAACATCACCTTGATAATACCCAATAACATATCCAATAATCACCCCTTTACTACTTAAAATAAGAAGAAGAAAGAAATGCATTGTGGTAAGGGAACCACATTTTTATGTTTCACAAGCAGTCTCATTCAAGCTTGGGCTACTACTACTACTTCAGATTCTCTCTTCACCATTGCACCATTACTCTCTTTGTTGCTGCTGTGACCGGAATTGTGAGCAACCTCATGACATTTGGGTTCTTCTTCTACCTTTGCACTGCTGTCGCCATTCTCCCTTGAAGTATCATATTTGTCGTTGTCACCATCATCATTTGAAGCTGCATCTGTACTTGTTTGGTGGTGGAAGAGGATTTCCTTGGTCCAACTGCGCAACTTCTGTGTAGTATCCTCATCTGTTTACATACAATCAATGTATAACAGTGAGCAAGCTCCCAGAAGACCTTGGAACAACACTACCATTCAGGCACACGCCATGCACATGCAACTCAAATCAGAGTTATGTAATAGTTTAGAAGTAAAACCTTTAGATATCAGAAAGTGGTGTAAAGAACTATACTGTAGTCAATTAAAAATTAGTCTATGTATTCATTCTGTTTTCATCATAATTTCAGCAAAAATAAAAACAATTTTAGCATTACAAAATGAATGTGCTTTTTCAACATGCAGTCATGAATAGATCATAATAACAAGGACAAAAGTTAGAATTAAGGAAATTCTGTCTGGCCACACATAGAAAATGATCATAAAATTTTATATAACAGCTATACACCTGTTACATGTATGTACATTTGTACACTTAAATAAATGCATATGTATAGAGATGAAAAGATTACAAGAGACGAAAGGTTTTCAAAGTAACATATGCAAAGGCCTTTCAAAAATCGCGCTTTGAGCAGGTTAAAACAAAAATTGGCCAACATATACATATAATGGAACAAATGAAAATGAGAAATTTAAATAAAATAATCACACAATAACACAAAAATATACGTGATTCAGCCATAAGTCTACATCTGCGGGTGAAGAATGGAAGATGGTTTCACTATCAAAGGATGAGAAATTACAAAGAGCAACTGTCTCCCGCAAGACCATCTGTAACAAGAGTTCACTTTAAGCTCATAACCTTAATCCCCAAAACAACCCATTTACCCATTAATCGGGTTGTGCGAGTCACTAACAGGTCATAAGCACAAATCAAGTAGAGTATGAGACACTCATAACAATAAATATAGAAATATCATATATCATCGATTTTTTTTTTGTCACTGTTTATATCACTGCGTATATATATCTTTAATGCTAAATAAGCTATATATTGTTAAGGCCTAAGGGAGAAGGTAAACTTTGGAGGGAGAAGAGAGATATGTGAAGTTAACCAAACAAGCAAAACCAACCTAGTCTTGGGACAGTATGGCCTTGGGGGTGCCTTAAGATGAGAGGGTTGTGAAAGGCAGTGGCAAGCTCCTCAGAGGGCAACTTCAGCCAGTCCTTGTCTCCTATGAAGTGAACTGATCGGACGTTGATTGGGTCTTTGTATGCAATCTCACATATGCTTGGATCCCTAAACTTTGACCCTGATATTGATACAAACAGTTTCAATGGTGGATGCTCCTTCAACACCTTCCCCTGCAAATTTCCAATGCAATTTAATAATAAATAAATAATGCAATGAATATTAAAACTAAAATTAATTTCTTCCTTTTGAGAAAAAAGAAAAAGGAAAGGATACCTGTGCTTGGTAGCCCAGCAAAAGAGCTGATAGTGTTGCTCCCTAAATAAAAACAAAAGGAAAATGATATTCAAACGGAAGATTAATACATTTATCCATAAAATATATGCTAGTCATTTTGCATGGATTTGAAATATTTCATTTGGATTGAGGGACTTGGTGAGAAAAAAACAGAAATGGAAAGAAAATAACTCTCATCAATTGTTTCGATGGTTGAAGATATGAGAAATGGTACGAAAGAGAGAAATAGTGAGAAAATGAAATCTCTTAAAATTCATGTTTTATTTATTATTAAAATTAGTGAGATTTAGTGAAAAATAAAAAGTTGTTGTACATATAATTATAATATTTTGATTGTTTAATATAAGTACAAAGCAAAAAAATTAAAATATACATATATCATCTTTTTATTATTATTATTTTATCGCCTTGTTTATCAAAGGAATGCATGTCTTCTTTAGCTAACACATGAAAGATGCATGTCTTCATTCATAAGCACTAATGCTATGTTCAATTTATTGGAATGAAAGTTAGAATATAATAATCATTCTGTCGAAATATACATTCTCATGTTTGATTTGGGAAAAATAAATGAAATGTAAATTAAGAATGGGATCACCATTCACTAATTTAAGAAAATGAACATTTCACTTGAAGGATAAGTAATAATCATTTCATTCATGCCCAAAAACATTTCAGTTAACTAAATACTCCTATCAAGTGACTTTTTTTCCCCCTCCTTTTCTTTCTTTTTCCCACTCTTTTCCTTGCTTTCTTTCTTTCTTCTTTTCTTATGATCGGTCCTCAATAACACAAAGCATGGATAATTTACCTGAGAGAAGCCAAGCAAACCATCAAATGGCCCTTTTTTGGTCATGTAATCACACAAGTAAGAGATGCATTCTTCTAAATTGGTGTACTCTGTGAATTCCTGTTTTTTAAAAAAGTATATGAAACAAGTTGTTACGTTCCTTCCTCAAATTAAAATCAAAACATAGGAAAAGAGGGAAAATAGCCCACTTCGAGGAGCAACAGAGCAGAAGTCCTATTTTTATAATTGATTTTTACTCTATTGTTTTGATGGAAAACTTTTTTTTAATATGCCAAAAATTCAATGAAAAATGTTTTCCCTAGTCAGCGGAAAACAGATTTACTTAGCTGGTAAACTTTGTCACTTTTGAAAGTTGGAAAATATTTTTCGAATTAAACACTTACCAACAGCACCACACTACCATTACCACCACCAACACTGCCATCACCCCACACCACCACCACCACACCAACACCATCACTGCCACAACCACTAACATACTAAACATAAGAAAACGTTTTTTGCGAAAAATGTTTTTCATAAGAAATTATTTTTTGCCAAAACAAAAAGAGCATTCATCCTTATATACAATTATTTATAACGATAAAAGGTAACTTTAAAAACTACGAACTACCTCTATAACTAATTAACATTATTCCAATCTAATACAAACTTGTTTAAAATATATCGAGCATCATTCTTGTACTCCATGGCAACTCCAGAAATTATTTTCAGGGTAGACATTAAAATATTTAAACCTTTATAAATCTACTAATTTAGACTTTTCAAATCCCACAAAAAAATAATATATATAGAATGATAAAATGAGACTTTTTTCTCGTGGAGTTTGGTTTCTCTATGATTAATTTGTGCAGTAAGTTATAAAATAAGTTTTTGAAGCATAAGATTTGAGACAAGAAATAAAATACATGGATATATACTTTATATTGGATTATTGTCTACAAAATTATATACTAGAGAGAATAAACAAAAATAAAGAAGAATCTCTACATTTAAATTTAATCATTTGTATATATATTAAGATCAAGAATATTAATGATTACATTTCTCATCATATTTTATTTATCATTTCATGCATTAACACTATGTAGTAACAAGCATGAGTGGTGACATTCATTAAACTAATACGATATTGACGCATAAAGTAATAAACAAATTATGATAATAAAAGTTGGTAATCTTAACATTATTATTTAAGAGCTCGTGGGTTATGTATTGAGTGTTCAATGGTGTGGAGTGATTGTTCAACCAAGTGAGTTGGGTTGATTGGGTGTTCAATGAAGTGCAATAAGGTATTCAAACTTAAAGACTGAACAATTTTAACATACATATATTACTAATTTATTAAACAAAAAAATTTATTTAGGGTGTTCAATTGCAAACCCTGTCTATAGGTCAGAGTCACCCATGCTTGTACTTGGTACATCAGGGATTTATATCTCTCCACCAGTGTGTATCGTGTTTTCCATGTTCTTGTTTAGATTTTTCTTTTTCACTTTGAAATTTATTTTCTATTAATTATTTAAATGATGTTTGATCTTCATTATGAATGTAATTCATTGAGTTTTGTTGCAATATAATACATTAATAATATTTTTTTAAAAAAGTTCTAACTAATTACTAATTAATTAGGAATGTAACACTAGCATTAAGCAAATGCTTGAATCAAGAAAAACAAGACAACCATTTTAATAGTCTCATCTCATTCAATCTTAGAAAATAAATTAAAATGTACCTTATTGAATTGGAACCATTCAAAGTAAGGTGGTGGGAAGATGCCCTCTATGTCGGATTTGCCTCCTGCTTCATATATCCCATCTGGAAACTCCTGTAAAAATGGTTGGCCAATGTGGTTTATATAAAAATATATTGTACAAGTAATATTATTTAGAGTCAAATTGGATGATCCAAAGAACAGTACAGTTAAAAAGTCTTTAGAATGATTAAAAGAGAGAGTGTAAATCAATCCCAAAGGTTGAAATTCATGGAAACCGTGCCATTGATAAGTGATTACCAACCAGCGATACCCACCACAAATCCACCACTTAGCAACATTTCAAATCTGCCAATACCCACCCAATCAACCCTGGCCACCTCTAACATTGTCTCTCACAGACCTTTAATCAAACACATTTCAGACACCATTTACCACCACCAAGAAAATGAGAAGATATCATCAATGGAAAGATGGGAAATGGGAAAATTTTCCTTTGGGTCTTCTCCAACAGTTGAGATCACCCAGAAAAAAACAAAGCCAGAATCTGTAGATTTCTTTTTTTTCTTTTTTCTTCTCCAATTCCTCTGTTTGCCCAACTATCAAATTAAACAGTGTAAACCAAGAAAGTAATGCCAATTTTGGGTCTTCTCCATTTCTTGAAAACAACAAGTTAAGCATCATCTAATTTCGGGGTTCGTTTTAGCATGCACTTGGTCTGCACACTTGATCATACTAACCATCTCTTCCATATGAGTTGGAGGGCTTTTCACTAATTTTTAGATCCATATATCCATTCCACAATTATGTGGCAAGGAAATTTGACTCGTGTATTTGAACGTGTCACAAATCAAAAGTTAACGCCTAGTCAAATTAAAAAAGTAATTGTTTAGTTTATGACAAATAAAAAATTGACACATAACTTACCATGTGATTGTGCGGACAATTGTGAGTCACAATTTTTTCTTTTTCTTTTTCTTTTTAGAAGATGATCTATAACTCAACAAAATGAACGGTTAAGATTAATCTATTTGAGACACTGCCTTGGCTCCACAGGCTGTAATAGTAATACCCTGTCCACACCGGAGAGAAATGTCTCCCAAAAACTTGTATAAAATTGCGTAAATTACACTAATACATTGAACTCTATAAATTTAATAAAATGACATTAAACTTTTGCATTTTTTTTACACTCAAATATAAAATTTACTTTATTTGTTCATATTACCTGCAACCTGCATTAATTTTGTGACGTACTCAAACTATATCAGTATAATTTACTCCAAGAAACTTTCTAAACTTAGGAGTGATCAGTGTAATTTGCTACAAAATTTGTATACAATGAAGTAACTTTGAGTGTTACATTTTTATTTTAAAAAAATAAGAACAAAAAATTCAAGAAGATTCACATTTTTTTTTAATGACCCGGAAACTCCTAAGGCCGGGCTCATTTGTGACCCGACCCTACAAACAGGATGTCAAGGAATACATCCTCACCTCCCAATTTCAATCAAGGTTTGTAAAGAGGTTAGTATAAATTTCGAACCAAGATCTTGGTCACGCAGTTCGTTATCTTACCAACTCATTCAACTTGGGTTAAAAGATTCACACTTGGATGCTGTCCTTACTAAAATTTTGTAGAGAGAGAGAGAGAGAGAGAATAGATACCATGTGGAAGTGATGAGTAAAGATAGAAGGATCCCATTTGCTGATTTGTTTCTGGAGGAAACTTCCACTGGTTCTAAATCCATGGAGACACAGTATCTTCATCCTCTTTTCTTCACCTTTCTCTTCCATGCCTCTCTCTCTCACACACACACTCTACTACTTTACTTCAGATTTCACTCTCTGTCAGAGTGCTTGGGGGATTTTGTAGCGTAGGTGTAAAAATAGAGAGATCTCTTCTGCACCTAACCCAGAAAATTGATGAGCGCAACTACCACCTCGCATTGGTGGTTGGTGCTCCACGTGCACATGCACTAGTCTACCAAACTTCAAAGATTAAGGGTGCGTTTAGTTTGTGTTTTCAAACATGTTTTTAGAAAAAAAATTCTAAAAACATGTTTAGTTATAAAATTTTTAAAATTCTTTTTTTCTCTATTACACATTAATGAATTATTTTTTCTCCCTTCTCTTTCTTTCTCAATCATTTTTTCTTTTATACATATCAACTTAATTATAATAAAATATCAAGAATAATGTTATATGTATTAATTAATATACACACTAATGTACTAATAGATGATGTAGCATCATTTGTATGGTTTTGAGTATTTGTAACTTGTGGTCAATAATAATATCATAGTACAAGTTGGTATACTAGTGTGTACACTAATTGATGCATGTAGCACCACCGAAATATCAAATCATCTCAAATTTCTAAATTCTAAAATTATTTTCAAAATATACAACCAAACAAACTAAAAAAACTTTTAAACTCTCTTCTCTAATTTTTTTTTTTAAAAATTTATTTCAAAACACAAATCAAACAAACCGTAATTGTATTAATAATTGTACTTGTATCATTTCAATCATAGAATTATGATAACACATAAATAATTTTGAAAAATAATTCATTCATCAAATTTGAATTTGCCATGTCTAAATTTGCATATCTGTCAATAGCCCAAATAATTAGTCGGATTACTTATATGCACAAATTTACCTTCGTTTGGTATTGGTTACGATAGTTAACTTTTTTGTATTAAGACTTTTTTAACCTTGTTTAGTTTTTATTTTTAAATTTTTTTAATTTTTGTGAGAAAAAAAGTGTAATGATTATGATTTGAATATAACATTTTGTATTATTAACTTATATAGCCTATTTTATTTTTTTGTATTTTTTTAATCCTAAAATATTTACCAAACGAGTACTCAACACTACAACAAAAACATACTTTAGTGGCACTACACTAGTGGCATATTTTTAAAAAATGCCACAAAAATGATATTTAGTGGCACGTTTTTTAAAAAATGCCACAAAACGACAAACATAAAAGGCTCTAGTGACATTTCAATGAACAAGTGTCACAAAAGTACAACAAAAACATACTTTAGTGGCACTACACTAGTGGCATATTTTTAGAAAATGCCACAAAAATGATATTTAGTGGCACGTTTTTTAAAATGCACAAAACGACAAACATAAAAGGCTCTAGTGACATTTCAATGAACAAGTGTCACAAAACTACAACAAAAACATACTTTAGTGGCACTACACTAGTTGCATATTTTTAG
The DNA here is from genome assembly GCA_030407325.1 of Camellia japonica. Classification (NCBI taxonomy): domain Eukaryota; kingdom Viridiplantae; phylum Streptophyta; class Magnoliopsida; order Ericales; family Theaceae; genus Camellia; species Camellia japonica. The sequence continues at coordinate 30,321,295 of JAPPVO010000017.1, forward strand.
AAAACGCCACAAAAATGATATTTAGTGGCACGTTTTTTAAAAATGCCACAAAACGACAAACATAAAAGGCTCTAGTGACATTTCAATGAACAAGTGTCACAAAACTATAACAAAAACACACTTTAGTGACACTATACTAGTGGCATGCTTTTAGAAAATGCCACAAAAATAATATTTGGTGACACATTTAGATAAATACCACAAAGCCACAAACATATAAGGCTCTAGTGACATTTCAATAAAGAAATGTTACATCAATTTTATGGCATTTTATAAAATAATGACACAAAAAATTATATTCGTGACATTTACCAACAGAAGCCACTAAACTTTAGTAGTAATGGCATTTTTTAAAAAATGTCAGGACACTAGGTAGGTGCAAATTACTTTTTATGGCACTTAGGTGAAAAGTTTCATAAACAAATATTTTATAGCATTTTGAGAAATGCCACTAAGTCAAAAACTTTCCAAGCTTATAATGGCATTTTTGAAAAAATAAAAAATGCCAATATATTTTTAAAATTTTTACAATGCAGTAAATGATTAAAAATAAATAAATTAACCTCAATATACACTACAAAAAAAAGCATATTCGACGACTAAATTTCCTGACAAAAAAAAATTTGGTCGCTGAAAGTATAGCTTTTAGCAACCAAAACAACATTAGTAGCTAAAAGTAAAGCTTTTTGGCGACTAAACAATTTTAGTAGCCAAAAGTCTACAATTGGCGACCAAAACTAAGTTTGGTCGCTGATTATATGGGTTTTAGTGACAAAAAAAATTTTAGTAGCCCAAAGTAAAGTTTTTTTGTGACTAAAAAAATTTTAGCAGCCAAAAGTCTATAATTGGCGACTAAAAAATAAGTTTAGTCGCCAAAAGTGGTTATTTTTAGCGCGGGAGAACTAAAATCCTAAGACGGGAATTAAATTTTTTGGCGACTAAAATTTTGGTAGCTGAAAGTGCATCTTCGGTGACCAAATCCGATTTTGGTCGGCAAAAGTTAAGTTTTTTAGCAACTAAAAAACAATTAGTAGCCAAAAGTATAGAATTAGCAACCAAAAAATATTTTTAGTTGCCAAAAGTGGTCTTTTTTTTATTTTACTAGTAAATAGTTTATTTTACATAAATTATGTTCAATAAAATAATTATGTTTATACATATACTTTTATATTAATATAGATGTATGTACTATATAAATAATATATGTTGCATATATAATCATATGGTGCTATAGAGGTATAGTGGAAAGAGTGTGGTGTATAAGGTTTATGGTGTGGGTGGTTGGTGGTTCGAGTCTCTGCAAGAGCAGATCAAATTGTTCTACAATGAATTATCGTCACGAATGGCACTTGATAGCGTCACGAATAGTGTCTACCATGACATTAAAGTGTCACTGAAAGGTTTTAGTCTTGATGGTGTAATGACACTTATAAGTGTCACTAACTCTTTTTTTAATGGCGCTTGATAGTGCCACAAATAATATCTACCATGACATTAAAATGTCATTGAAAGTTTTTAGCCATGATGGTGCAGTGGCACTTGCAAGTATCTACCGTGGCACTCGTATCTACCGTAGCACCGATAGAAGTGGCACTTGTTCAAAATGCCACAAGACCAAAAAATGTCATTAGAAGAATAGTTTTGTGACACTTTCAAATGTCACTAAACTAAGAAAATGTTGTAGTGCAAGTTAAAATTTGATGAATATAGCATTGCTCAATAATTTTTACATTTTTACAACTATGGCTCGTAATCGTGCATATTTTGACTTTTAGAGGTTGTTTGGTATGTTCTAAATAAGTGTATTTTTTGACTTTTTATAAAATATGAATTGGATTTGAAGTGATGTGATTGAAAGGTGATATGACTTAAATAAGATGATTTGACTTAAATAGAATAGTTACTTTTTGACTTTTTAACTTTTTTAAGAGATGACAGATAAAGCCTTAATCATGTGTTATAGTTCCGTTCTAAAAAAATATATAGTTTTGTTTTACTTGTGACTATTTTAATTAAAAAATTAAAAAAATATATTTAAATAGTTTAAAAAAATTAACTTACATGAAAAAAGTTTTTTTTTTTTTTATTCACTCTGTAAGGTTAAAGATTCATTTATATTCACATTATTTTTTGTACATTTTTTTTTAAATCAAAAAAAAAATCTCAAATATATTTACTCCGTTTGGTTTCAGTTTCAAAATTCACTTTTCAAAAAATTGTATATTTTTGTCTTTTGTATTTTTTTGTCTTCACTGAATTTTTTTAATATTTTAAGTAATTTTTTAATTTTTAGACACACCTAACCTAAATACACTTAAAAATTATAATATTTGTGATTTTTTTTTAAAAAAATTCACTAAATACCCAAAATACCAAAAAAAAAAAAAATCAATACATTTTTCGTATTTTTGTGTATTTATTAATTTTTAAAAATATTTTTTCAAAAATATTTTATTATTTATATACATCCAAGTAAGGTGCATCTAAAAAAGGAAAAAAATTGTTTAAAATTATAAAAATATTCACTAAAAACAGAAAAACACGAAAAACAAAAAACTCAATTTTCAGAAAATTAAATTCATAAAACTAAAACTAAAACTAAAACTAAAACTAAACATACTGATTATTTTTTTTTTCCACATTATCGATTGTTTTGGATATGGTTTATAAATTGATTTTTTTTACTTATTATGAAAAAACATACATAAAAATAGGGAGTTAATGTGATCTAAATAAGCTAATAAGTTGACATTTTTAGATATCTAGTAAAAAACTATTAAAAAAGTCGCTTCACAAATGAATCCTCACTTGGCTAGAGCTAAATTGACTAATACGCACGAAAAGATAAAATTGCCTAAATAAGCAATAAAAAAAATCACATTTAAGCTATAATTATTATTATTTTTCACATACAACACATTTAGATAAAAAAATGATAAATTAAAAATATACCTCCTGAAATTTGCTTAAAGTACAAATTATTCCCTATGATTTGAAAAATTACAAATACCTCCTTGTTAGAATTTTTTATTTGACAGAATTACTTAAAAAAATAAAATTCATAATTGATCTCCTATACAATAATAAAATTACTTAAATTATTAATTGAAACATATTCCTAATATTATTAAAAATGGTTAATTGACTTGATAATTTTTTAATAAAATGGACGATTTATTATGAAATTAGAAATCTCAGGAGGTGAAATGTAATTTTCAAAATTACAAAGGGCGATTCATATTTTAATTAAATTTCAGAGAATATATTTGTAATTTACTCAAAAAAATCAAAAATTCTTTCAAAACGAAGAAAAAAAAAAAGAAGAAGAAGAAGAAGACGACTGATAGCACTTCCTAAAACGAACGCTCAAGTTAAACTGTTTGGTTTGTGTTTCGTAAATAAATAAATCAGAACTTTTTTTTGAAAAAATGGAAACAATTTGATAAAATAAATGGGTAATAACACCCCAATGGAAGGCAGATTTATTTATTTTTTTTCTTCAAATTCCTGAAAAGGATTATAAATTTAATAATTAGTATTTAGGTGAATTACAAATACACTATTTGAGATTTGCTTAAAATACATATTGCCTCATGTAGTTTGAAAAATTACAAATACTCCCTTGTTAATTTTTTTTATTTAACAGAATTAACTAAAAAAAATAAAATTCATAATTACTCTCCTATATAATAATAAAATTACCTAAATTATTAATTAAAACATATTTCTAACATCATTAGGCACCGTTTGGGAAGGTGGGTTGGAAACTTTTTTGGCTATTTTAGCCACAACAAACAAAACATCACATCCAACCCATAATCATTACACTCTTCTCTCACAAAAAAAACCAAAAAAATCAAAAAGTCAAAAAGTCATTCCCAAACCAAGCTTTTTAGAGCATCTCCAACCCATCCTTCATATCTTCAAATATGAAGGATGGTCTCCTCCAACCCACCCTTCAAATTCATCTTCATTTGAGAGGAGCATGAATTCATCCTTCATATTTGAAGGGAGGATGAAAAAATGAAGGCTCCTCCAAAACACTATTCATTTTTGTATTTCTTATTATATTACAAATAACTTTTAATTTATAAATTAATTTTTATAAAATTGACATCATTAAAAAGTATAAAATCATACCTTTAAAATGAGTATAATATTAAATATATTTTGCAAAAATTTTAAAAATTAAATATTTAGTAATGAATAAAAATTACTTTTTGAATAGAGTTTGAATGAAGAAAATGAAGGATTGTGGTTGGAGTTTGAATGAATAGTGACTTCCTCTATATTTACTTTTTGAATAAAAAACATTATTTTTCTCCTCTTTGGAAGAGTATTGCATTGGAGATGCTCTTAGCCCAGGCTAAAAAAGTCAAAAAGCCAACCCACTTCCCAAACGACACCTAATGATTTATTAATAAAATTGACGATTTGTTATGAAATTATAAACATCAGGAGGTTAAATATAATTTTTAAAATCACAGGAGGCGATTCGTATTTTAATTAAACCTCAGGTGTGTATTTATAATTTACCCTTAATATTTATATAGTTTCCCACTGATTTGTATTTACTTTTTCAGATTCCCACTGATATGATATTTTTTCAAAAATAATAAATATCAAAAATATAATTTTAAAATTAAAAATTGTTTTTGGCCTTTCTAAAGATAAAATTATATAAAAATAATAAGTATTTTTTTATTTTTTATTTATTTCACCAAATTAAATTTTAGCTTGTTATAAAAAATTCCTGAAACAAATTTTTAAAATCAAACCAAAAATGGCTATTGTCTATGAATTTTTTGTATATAAATTATATACTTGTATGGTACTATTGGTTTCTCCTTCCTACCTTCAAAGGTAAAATTTATAATTTCGAATGTGCTAGTAAAAATTAATTAATATTTATAAATTAATTTTAAGTCAAAAAATTATCAAATGATTGTGTTAAAGTTCTTTTTGAATCAATGAAAATTTCAAAGGTCAAGTTTTTGTAATTTCGAATTTGCTAGTAAAGATTAATTAATATTTATAAATTAATTTTAAGTCAAACAATTACTAAACAATTGTGTTAAGATTCTTTTTAGTTCAATGAAAATGACTTAAAACGTTAAATGTACATTCAATATTAAACATTAGTGGTATGAAAAATGTTTGATGCCCCGAATTTGTATGGCCCGAATAGTTCAAATATATCAAAACGATATCGTTTTACACCCAAAACGACATCGTTTTGAGACATTCGAGTCACGAAATTTCGGACCACCTAACATTGTTGTTAGTGGCATATAAGAATTTGAGCACACGGAGAGAGAAGTGGTGGTTTGAGGGAATTGAGATCCTCTCCAGTTGAGGGAATTCCTAATTGTGTAGCATATGTAAGGTTCCATTTGCTTTGAGAAGTAAGATGGAAAGAATTTATAGTGAGGGAATTAAGTAAAATTACGTTTGTTTTGATGATAGTTGTTGATATAGGGATTGTTAAATTGTTTTTATATAAAATAAATATAAAACAATAAAACAAATAAAAAATACAAAAACATTAAATATTGATGTTCAAAAAAAAATGCCCAACATGTAAAAAAATTTAAAAAAAATCAAAAAAAATAAAACAAATAAAATAATGATTTTTACTTAACAAAAAATATAAAAAATTAAACATTACTGTTCAAAAAAAAGTCCAACATGTAAAAAATAAAAAAGTCCGGCAGACTAATTCTAATATCACCTCCACTTTCATCTCCTCCATCCCAATCCCTCTTTCATGGCCTATCCTAATACCACGGATTAGGAATCCCCTTCTCATCTCTCAAAACAAACATTACATATAGTGGGTCTCACCTCACTATCAATCACAATCCCCTCTTTATAACTCCAAACAAATGGCAGGCCCTGTTTGTTTTCAGAGGTAGAATGGATAGGATTGATAGTGATGAGATCAAGTAAAATTGTGTTTGTTTTGATGATAGTTGTTAGTGTAGAGATTGTTAAATTATTTTTATATAAAATAAATATAAAACAATAAAACCAATAAAAAAAACAAAAATATTAAATATTAATGTTTTAAAAAAATGTCCAATATCAAAACAAACACAATGTTAGTGGGTTCCACCTTACTACAAATCCCGATCCCCCTTTTAACTCTCCAAACAAACGGAGCCTAAGAGTATTATGATAAATTTACCTTTTTCAAAAAAAAATTACCATGAAACGATCTTATTTGACGAGAGGTAATAGTGCAATTTAAAAAAACAATGTGTAATTTCAAAACTTTAATTGACCCATTTTAAAAAAAATAAAAACAAGAAGCTTTTATCTAGTGCCGTTTTGGCAACAACAACAAAAAGTTACGTTTTTACCAATCATCAAAAACGCCAAACCAAATTAAAACGCAGGAGATCCATTTGGGAAGACCTAAAAAAGCAACTCAGCCATTTACCAATTACCCTCTGAAACATTATAATTAATTAATTGTAATTGTAAATTTAATTAAAAAGTAGGATATTTATTTTTAGAGTGATGTGATACTTTTAAAAAATATTAAATCAAAAATCAAAAAAAGCTTTTTTACCAACTTCCCAAATCACTTTCAAAAAAATCAAAAAACTTGATAAAAAGTCAAAAACTAACTTTTTACCAATTTCCCAAAACACCTCCTAATATTGAATTGAAAGCTGGCACCGCCAACGGCTATTTGGGAAGAAAACTAAAGACGACACTCCAACGGTCACCAACCTAGTCCTACTCACAGCATCCGCAAATTTTGAATTTCTATGGCTATTGTTAAATGTTATATGGACTGCCCTTGACAAATTTTGCACCTTTGAAGCTCCCTGCCTAACTTATTATTATTCTCACAATTGAATAAAAAAAATTAATCAATCTATTTGGCTTAATTTTTAAAAATTATTTTTTGATATTTTATTTTGACAATTATTCTTAAAAAAATAACTAAAAACAAAAAGAATATGAAAATGTGTCGGGTTTTTTTTTTATTTTTTGCTTTTAGTAAAACAAATTCAATTTCTTCATGAACATTTTAATTTTAAGTATATTTAGATTAAAGTGTATTAAAAGTAAAAGAAACTCACTAAATATGAAAATAAAATACAAAAGGCCAAAAACAAGAAAAACAAACAACTTTAAGTCTATATAAATTATAAAACCAAACAAGGTTTCAGGGAATACCAATTTATATGAGTGAAAATAATATTTTTTGGTATTATTTAAACTTTAATTAACGCTATATTATTGGACATAAGAAAAAAAAATAAAAAAATTGAAGAATACGATTATAAAAGCTACTTTCATTGAATTCAATGCACATTTTACTTAAATTATTACACTATTTAACGCTTTTATCTATTTTTAAGACTAATTTTTTTAATTTTTTTAATTTTTTTTTAAACCTTAATCCCAATGTTAAACAATTTACAATCCTTTTACATAAGTTTGGTTCAACATTTTTGGGAATTCCACGCTCACATGAGAGAATTGTGTTTATTTCTGTAATTGATTTGTGTGCAAATAAAACAACTATTTGTTATTATAAATTATATTTGTTTCGAATTATTTATGGGGTGGAGTCTAGCACCAGCTCAGCCTCTAGTAACTCCACAAAACTGCCGATTCTATTATTAGAAGAACAACACCATCATCTCTAAAAATAATTTCCTTTAATTATTTGAAATTTGTTTGGGTGGGTAATGGATTGTTGCATTATTTATATTTTTGGTTCGACAAGCCTACCATACAACTTGAACTGCTTCATTTTAATAAGAAAAAAAATATATGTTCTCCTTTTTTTAAAAAAAAAAATTGTGTGTTGCTAAGCACTTGGTGGAATTGAATTTTTAGATTTTTGGTGAAAAATGAAAAGGAATAAGGGAGAAAGAAAAAGAAAAATAAAGTTTAAATATATATATATATATTTTGCAATTTGTTTTAGTTGATTACAAAATGAATAATACTAGATGTCATGAAAAAAAATATCATAAAGAAAATGTCTCGTAACTCAAATTTTGTGGCTCAAAAGTGGCTCAAATGGCCAAAACGACGTCCGTTTGGCCATTTTATGTTGTTCTGTACTCAAAACGACGTCGTTTTGGCCATTTAAAGCCATTTTTGAGCCACAAATTTGAACTACGTAGCATTGCCGTTGAAATGCATCATGAAGATTCTTTATCCCTTGATTAGTGTGTATATTCTGACTTGTATCATATTTTATAACTCCTTTGTTTTCAATACGGCTTTCTTATTTACCTGCTAAATGTAAATTTACAAAAACAATATTTTTATAAACGGTCTTGCTAACCATCGTCCATTGACTATTGAGTGAGAACTAAATAATGTAAATAATAATAATAATAAATAAGTAAAATTTTGAAATATTTGCATACACTTTTATGCATGAAAAATGCTAACCATCGTCTATTTAACTATGATTAATGTTGTATATATGTAAAAAAATAAAATAATATGCATAAAACACATAAAAATGTATGAACATATGTCAAATGTTTATTAAATTTTACATTTTTTTGACATGATTTAATTCTTAACAACATAATGGCCGATTACTCATGCTAAGGCAGTAATTAGATTTTTTTTATTATAAAACTAGTTTTACTTAACTAAAATAAATAAATAAAAACTAGTTTCTTTTTTACATAGTTTTTTTAAAAGGTTTTCACCAGTTTTTTTAAAGGTTTTCACCTTCAAAGTTAATATTAATATTTATTTTATATTTTTTTTATAAAGCAATATTAATATTAACTTTTAAAAACAAAACTATTAAAAGAAGGGCATAATATTTATACGGGAAAATTTCAAAAAATATATATATTAAATGATGGAGGTATAAGATTTGTACATAAATAACTTTGTACCGAATGGTCGATGAGAGGTAGAGATTTCTCTCTCTCTAGAGAGCTTAGGCTTCCTCCAAGCGAGACACTGTTTCTCCTTTTGTTTCAAGTTGGTTTTTCGGTCGTTGTTTAAGGTGTTCTTTGTTACTTTCATTTCAGCTATTCTGTTTTTTCACTAGTGGATCGGTTCGGTCGCTTTCTCTGCTTTGTTTTACCATCTTTTTCTTTGTGTTTCCGTCTTTCTCTAGTGAATCGTCAAAGTCCGCAATGTCAACGGAGGTAGGTTCTTAGGTAAATCCTTCGGTTGTTCCCTTTTGGGTAAACCAACGTGGGTGTTCCAGCTGTGGTAGGTCGAGTGGTCCCCAAGGGGAGTGAGGTCATCCACAGACATGGAAGCTAATGGCTACTGTTTACCTACGTGAAGGGAGTTGGACTGATAGCAGTGGAACTGAAGTTGGTAGTGAATTTTCTGAGGAAATGCGAAGTCTTCGGCCCAATCAGGTGTTTCATCCTCCCTCGCTTCATCATTTTCGGAGCGGTCTGCTGTAGTGGAATTGGACGACTCAACGTGGCAGTTGGAACAACATGAGCTGGACAGATGTTTGATTGGCTATGTCGCAGATGTTCGTCGGTTTGGTTCCTATCTTATGCAAATACATGTCAATGATTTATGGCATTTGGAAGGATCCATGTATGTCTACGGTCGCAGTAAGAATCACTATGTTTTTCTATTTGAACGAGTAGGTGACATGCATCGTATCATTGACAATGGTCCTTATGCTATCCAAGGGGCACTTCTCATTGTTGATTATTGGAAGCCGGATTTGGTCTTAGATCGTTTGATCTTCGATAAAATGATGGTTTGGGTTCAGTTGTATGGATTACCGTTGGAATGCTTTACTGAAGAAGCTGGGATCAGATTAGGACGTGCTGTTGGTGAGGTGGTTAAAGTTGACATCGACTCTCTAATGCCTCGCAATATCCGTTTTCTGCGTTTACGAGTGTGGGTATCCCTGGATAAGCCATTGATTAGTGGCTTTTTTCTCAAGTTCCGTGACGGTCACCAACATTGGATTAGTTGTCGATACGAACGGGTTTGTAAGGTTTGTCAGAATTGTGGTCGAATAGGCCACACGATCACTACTTGTGCTTTATCCTTTGATGAGGCTCAACGGCAACTTGATGACAATCTTCAGGAAATGGGTCGGAGACTTCATTCTCAGGTGATGACTCAATAATCGCATCCAATGTACTCTGCTTCTATTCGAGCTAATGCCCATAGGTCGGATCGTCGCACTACTCGGATTTTTCAAAACTCTACCCATTCTCATATGGAAATCCCTGAAGAAGTGGTTCCACCCAACAATGGACATGATCCCAATTTGGACGCGGACTTTGCTAATATGTGGGAACGGGATTGGGACACTGGTTTACAACAAGGGACGCCCGAGGAGAGTGAGTCCTTGATGCCAGTTGTTCGAAGGGATGGAGTTATTCTGCCTGCCTCCTCCCCGGAGATTCGCCTAGTTGCTTCTGATGTACTTTCGGGTTTGGGTCAAGCTCCAGTGGACTCGGTAGGTGAGTTGGAAGTCATGTGGCATCAATGGGAGGGTCAACTCTCATCAATGGGAATCAGACCAGGGCAGTTGGTGACTGAAAGAGTCGGTGAGTTGACAGCTTTGCCGCGTCAAGAACAGCAAAATTACTCTGGTTCCATTAATGGTCCTGATCACGGTCCCTTACTTGCTTCAACTGAGGATGTTGTTCGAGCTATTCAACTTAGTGGGCCTAGCCCACGGCTGAATTTACCTATGGGCGAGGCCCCCATTATCACTCGGGCCTTTATCCGAGAAAGCCCAAGCAGCTGGAATAATACGGGCTCTGTTAATTTTGAAATAGGCTAATCCAGTTCCATGATGGACATTGGACCCCAGAATTCTTCTGTAGTAGCTGCAATTTCTTTTTCTATTCCTCCTGTCTCTATTTCAAGTGGGCCTTCAATAAGGAAACGACTGCGGGAAATGGACTCAGGCTTTGACTTATTATATGATATAGAGCCCATGTTCGTTCTCGACACGGTGAGGGGCCCATTACACGATTGTAAGAACGAGTTACTCATGCATAGCTCGGGCATTGTTTCTGATTCCATGTGCCCTCTTCACAGTTTGGGCTCTCTTTTACGTAAGCATCTCAGTCGACGGAAGAAAACACGGTACTCTATTCCATCAGTAATGCATGCCCATGCAACCCTGTGGCCAATAAAGGAGGAGTCGGCCAGGTTTTCATCTCTGCGTCGCCGTCGGAAACTACGTCTTCGGTCGAACCATCTCCTTGCTACTATGGGCTCTTCACCAGGGTCTACTTCTCGGCGTCGTTGGGGTTAGTTTTTACGTCCTACTAGTGGCTATCAGCGGGGATGTTCTGTCACCCCGGGTCTTACTGCGCAGGATCCCATCACCTCGGAATCGGGTTACAACACTGGGGTCAGTTCACCGGAAGCCCGTGGCCTCTGCTACGACGTACCACAGGCATGTTCTCCATTGGATTTAGCTCAAGTTCATCATCAAACAAGTCGGTTTATGGCTTTGGTTTTGGATCCTAGTCTTGGGTTGACTCGAAGGGTTTCGCAGGAGGTTGTCCCACAACAACCTCCTCACTTGCCATGAAACTTCTCAACTGGAACTGCAGGGGTCTGGGTCATCCCCTGACAGTTCAAGCAGTAAGAAATTTGATCTGTAAGTACAAGCCCGATATTTGTTTCTTAATGGAAGCCAAACGCACGGTTCCGCAGGTCAATCGAATTGGGTATTCTTTGGGATTCCAGAATAATTGTGGAGTGGATTGTAATGGTAGAGCTGGTGGTTTATGGGTTGGTTGGAATGCTGATACTCTGATTGAGGTATGTGAACGGAATGCGAACTTCATTATTTTGCAAGTTCACGACTCTGTGCAGGGAAGTTGGTTCATTATTTTCATGTATGGATCTCATTTTATTCTAGCTCGGGGCCAAGTGTGGAGTAGTGTAGAAGCCAAACTTCAGCAATTTCAAAGGCCATTTATTATTATAGGGGACCTTAACCAGGTTCGGGGTTGGACAGAAAAACTCAGCTCACATCGACGACTCATTCCTGGTGTATCGGCGTTTAATGACTTAATATTTCACAACAGGTTGGTGGATCTTCCATCTCAAGGGGTGTGGTATACTTGGTGTAACAATCAAAAGGAGTCTGAAGCGGTTTATGAGCGCCTAGATCGAGTGTTGGCTTCTTCTAGTTGGACAACAACTTTCTCACATTTTTTGTTAGTCACGTTACCTATTCAACGTTCCAATCATAGTCCGTTACTCCTTGACACTAGCCGAATGGAACCTCTAGCACAGAAATGGGGCAAATTTGAGGCGGTTTGGTTAACAGATCCTTCCACCCAAGATATTATCCAAAAAATTTGAAAGATGCCCATTCCCGATGTTGCTTCTTGTGTACAGCGGCAGGCCATCGTTTTCAGACATTTGAAGAACTGGAATGCTTTGTCATTCAGGAGTCTCCAAGGTCAAATTGAAGACATTCAAGCTCATTTACTTCAGGTTCAGGGGTCGCTACAAACCTTGGGTTTAAATTCTAAAGAGCAGGAGTTGCAGTTTCAACTTGATATTTTGTTACAGAAGCAGGAGTTATATTGGGCTCTGTCACAGCCCAAACCCGCCCCTATGGGTTTAGCACCGTAACCGGCCAGTAATCCGATGATTACCGAAGGCCTGCTTAACAGTAAAACAGTAATACAGAGTTTAGGGGTTGGTGGAAGCCAAAACAGTAATTAAAAGATGTCCAATGAGCTGTGAGGGGTGAGCAACGGATATATCGATCCGCCAAAACCGACCGAACCAAACCGATCCGCCGCATTTTAGACGGATGCGTGATGACGAGCGGACGATTGCGGATTGATTTTCTCCAATCCGCCAATCTGGCGGACGGATGGCGGATTTGAGATTCCTTTGGCCGCAACCGAACCGCCAAACCGCGAGCACTCCTAATAATTTATAGGACTTTATGTTTTCAGTTTGTTTAAATATTCTGTTTGTGTTTTCAATTAAAAAATAGTTTAAATATTCTGTCAAAAAAAAAGTTTTCAACTTAAATATCTATTTTGAATTGAAAAAAATAAACGTATTATTTATCTATGTTTTTTGGTTTTTAAATCTATCTCTAAAAATAATAAATAGAAAATATGATATGTACTGGTTGGTTTTTATTTTCAAAAACAGATATAGATGTAACAATACAGAGACATATAATCTCTACTACTGCTCTGTTCATCGTTTTGGTGGTTTGAATTGTTTTTATATTTTAAGAACCACAGATTGTAATATTTTATGTGGATGAGGCATGCTGTGATTGTAGTATGTGGATGAGGCATGCAGTGATTGTGATATTCTAAAGTTTCAAACTTTCTTGCTTTGGATGAGATATGCAGTGATTGTAATATTTTTTTTAAGTCATTGACTGTAATACTTTCTTCTTTTTTTGAGGAAGTGCACAAGTTGAATTATGTTGAAAATTTATAAAATTTTAAACTGCCAAACCGATTCGTATCTATCCGCCAAACCGCCAATCCGCTCAATCCACATCCGCCGGATTGGCGGACGGATGCGGATTGATTTTCTCCAATCCGCCAATCTGGCGGACGGATGGCGGATTGGAGGTTCCGTGGCCGCAACCAACCCGCGCCCACCCCTAGCTGTGACAGTCTGTATGCAAAAAGACTTTTTATAACATATGCACATTCAGAACAAAAACGGTATATACATACATCATTTACGGGCATACAGGTTAGGGACCAAATCCCCACCATAACAGTACAGTACAAAAATCACTAAGTCTATACATAACAGAGACAGTTATGGTGAATCTGAGACACCCCAAGAACAGCCTTAGCTTGAACAGATCTGGAACCTTGAAGTGAGGCACAAAGGTTGGCTTGACAAAATGGAGTTTAACCCAACGCTCCTAACTTCGTTCCGGTGCCTGGACACCTACATATTTATACAAACAGTGAGCTAAAGCCCAGTGAATAACATATGCGTAAAGAGGTTAAGAATGAATGTCGTTTCAGTATTAAAATGAACAGTATTATCAATATTCGATCATAGCAGTCATAAGTGGTACATCCAATAGCAAAACAGTACAGTAGGTCTTAACAGACTGAACAGTCAGGTGATGGCCATCATATCAGTGAACAGTAGTGGTTCTAACATGGAAACCGACAGAGATCTCTGTGACAGTAGCAGTACAGTACAATAGCAGTAAGTTGCTATGGATGCCACGAATACAGTTCACAAATAGGACAAACATTCATTCAGTAAACAGTGATATTTCATAAAGCAGTTCAGTCATTCGTTCAGAAAGTAATTTCAATTGAACGTATCTTTACAACATTGTTACTCACAGAGTTCTGGGCTATAGATAGGCTAGTGAGCGTCCTCGGATGCCAACCCTACACAGTTACAGGATGAACACACACTAAGCTACACAGTTGGGAAATAATAACTTAATCCCTAATTTGCCTCGGTGTGGTTCTACATCAATATCCTCATTAAGATGCCTAAAACTAGGCCTAGGAATGCTCATGATGGAATGAGGATGCAAAGATGCACCTTTAAACACTTTTCAAAGTTTTCAGAAAACAGGGGTCTCGCTTGAGTGTGGCTTTCTTCACTCGAGCGGACATGCTGACAAAAGGGCTCCGCTCGAGCGTGACTGTAAACTACAGTGAAAATACTGGATGCTCAAAATTTACACTCGACGGGCGCTCGACCCCCGCTCGAGCGTGAGACACAAGTCCTCGCTCGAGCGTGAACTCTCTCACTCGAGCGGACTGTAAACTCATGCAAAGTACTGGATACACGCATTTCACGCTCGAGCGTCACTTTCCTCACTCGAGCGGACGACATGATCCCAGATTGTACGCTCGAGCGTGGAGTTCCTCGCTCGAGCGTGGGTCCAAAATCTGAAAATTCCAGATTTGAACCTCAAGCTCAAAATCAACTTTTAATGCATCAAATTTGATCCTCTTGGACCAATTTTCTGGAAAACACTTGTAAATTAATAGTATAACATGATTCAAAGCTCAATTTGTAAAATCAAGGGCCAAAGGTAGTTCAATTGAACACAAATTTAAACAAATTCCATGAACATGATGTAAAACATAACATGCATGAATTAAATCAACTTCAAGCTTCCAAAACATGAACAAATGAGCCAATTCTTTCTATAACAAGATGAATTCATGGACTATACTCAAGATATGGACATGCATGTGAGGAATCTATGAATTACAACCTCAAAACTTCAAAATGTGTACATGCATGCAAGAATTAAACTCTAATCCAACAATCTAAACCAAAACTTCACTTCAATCTCTAAACTTCCATGAACCATGCACTATATGACTCAATTTAACAATTTAGAGGATAAATTCCATACCTAGGTTCCTCAATTACAAGAATGAGAGCTCAATTATGTAATCAACCTTCAATTTCTCCAAGTCTCCAAGTTAAGTTTGATGAAATCAAGCCTATTCTCTTATACTCTCTCTCTCAATTAGTTTGTCAAGGAAATGGGCTGAAGAAATGTTGTATCAACATGTATGAAGTGGAGAGGGGTTGCCTAGATAAGTCCACTAGGTGGCAAATGTGAAAATAAGCCCAACTCTTGTAATTTATCAATATTTAATCTAATTTAATCATGTCAAATCACATTTCAACTAAATATACCATAAAATCATATAAATCCTAATTAGCATAAAACACTAATCAATTTCTGGTTCGGCCGCCGATAAAGCCTTCAATTTGCAGTTTAAACATAATACATGAACAGATAATTTAACAGTCAAACAGATAGAATTGCATTCAAACTAACACACTCAATCAAGCAGTTCAGAATTTCAGTCAATCGGTCAATTAACATGCTTAATCATGGATTAGCACTAATTAGTGGTATTATCAGTAAACCGTGGTGAGGGTTGTCACAGGCTCAGAGATCTAAACAACATTGGCTGTCTTTGGGGAATCGCAATACCAAATTTTTTCACCGAATGGCGTCCTGGAGACAGAGCAGGAACCGCATTGCTCTCATTCAGGATAAAGATGGACATGTTCTCACCCAGCCGCAGGATATCCAAAGGGCTTTTGTGGAGCATTTTCAGTAACTTTTTTCACCATCAACGGACTCTCACATTGAATCAGGTCTGAGGCAAGGTGACCCCCTTTTGCCATATTTATTTTTATTGGTGATGCAAGTTTTATCAGAAGGATTTGCGCATTTGGCGTCTCTTAATATTTGTCGAGGCATAGCCATTAGTCGGCAGTCGCCCCCCATTTTACATCTGCTTTTTGCTGATGATTGTTTCATATTCCTCAATTATAAGCCAACCGAAATTTGGTGTTTCCATTGGTTTTTAAATGCATTTTGTCACTATTCCGGGTTGCGCATAAACTTTCACAAATCAGAGCTTTTTCTTAGCCCTAATTTTTCACATTCGGCCAGGGACTGGCTTGTCTCCCTTTTTAGAGTTAAAGTTGTATCCAAGCCCGGTATCTATTTGGGGGCTAATTTGGGTTTCTCAGGGCGCACGAAGTCGGAAATCTTTAATTCAATTTTGAGCAAAGTTAGTCATAAACTACAAGGTTGGAAATGTGATTTCTTAAATTTTGCAGGCCGGGGAATTTTAGTAAAACATGTTTTTCAATCCATTCCGGTGTACCTAATGTCTGTCTTCCGTATGCCTGAATCTTTCCATCATAAGCTTACATCTATTATTCGTCAGTTTCTGTGGGCTTCATCCAGGGGTAAAGGGATATCTTGGGAAAAATGGACATATTTGTGCCTTCCAAAAGACTGGGGCGGACTGGGTTTTAGAAACCTTCCGTGTTTTAACCAAGCATTGTTAGCAAAGCAAGCATGGCGGATTCTATCATGTCCCAATTTATTACTTTCGCGAGTTTTGCTAGGCAAATATTGTCAAAGGCGTTCCTTTCTTGACATTAGCCAAGCTTCGTCATCTTCATGGGGATGGCGGAGTATATTATGGGGACATTCATTATTGGCCCCGGGGCTTCAGTGGGTAGTGGGGAATGGACAGCGTATTAATCCGTTTGAAGATCAATGGATTCCGATAGTTTCCAATCCCTGTAGAGGTAGAGGTTGGAGTGACATTTGCCCTGGCTTACGGGTTGCACACTTCATAGATCCCTTGCTTCGCTCTTGGCGTATAGATTTATTGAACCTGTTTTTTCCTGAACATGTTATATCTTATATTTTATCCATGCACATATCTCAGGTTGACATTGAGGATAGACTGGTTTGGGGTCCGACCAAAAGTGGAGAGTACTCAGTAAAATCGGGTTATAGACAGGCGTTGATTCGACAATTTCCAAACTATTGTAGGCCTGATCCAGATTGGGAAGTTTGGAAACGATTATGGCAGTTTAAGATCCCACCCAAATGGATCTTGTTTGTGTGGAAATGTCTTCATAATATTCTTCCGGTGAAACGAGAACTTAAGAAACGGGGGCTGACTATTGATCCAATTTGTTCTAGGTGTTTTCAGCACGAGGAATCTATTGAACATCTATTTTTTGATTGTCCCATTTCTCAACGGGTATGGCACGGGTCGTTTTTGGGATTAGACTTTGGAGTTGGCAGACCCCTGTCTTTCTTTTCATGGTTGGGTACAACAAATACGCGACTCGGAGATTTTAATTCACTCCATTGCCTTATTATGGGCCATTTGGCTGCAACACAATTCTGTGGAATTTCATAGAGTTGATGTATCCATTGAACGCACGATCATGGCAGCTAATGAATTATTATCGCTACTTTTTTCACCACAGCACAATGTTTTCTACGAGCTTTCTCACTCTGGTACTTTTTCTCAACACATAATTGCTCATCAGGTTATTTTGCAGAATGTTACAACACCCACTGCAGCTGTTCCGCGCATGCGTATTGTTGTGGATGGATCTTGGCTCTCTGTCGGCAGTCGAACTGGCTTGGCTTGGGTCTGTTTTGATACAGATCATCAATAGGTCTATGAGGAAGCTATTTTAGGGCCACCAATGCTTTCTCTCCAACAAACCGAAGCAGCTGCTGTTCTCAAGGCTCTGCGTTGGGCATACCATTACGGCACTACCAGCCTGCTGTTACAAACGGACTGCTTCGTCCTAGTACTATTATTCCAAAGCTATAATCGAGACCATGATTGGAGTCTCCAATCCATTTTGACTGATATATTGTATTATTGTAAACTTTTTCATTATGTTGGCGCCGTTTGGTAACACTTACGTTTTCAGTTTTCTGTTTATATTTACAAAAATTTTAAAAACTCAAATAAAAACTTGTTTGGTAAAATTTTTGATTTATAAATCAATGGTCTCAGTTTATAAATTTGGCTAAAAAATGTAAACTCAAAAAATGTGTTTTCGTTTTGAGTTTTGAGTTTTTTTTTTTTTTACCACCCAACACTAGCCACCACCTGCCACCATTTTCCACCACCGTCTTCCGCGCACCCCACTCACCCCCACCAACACCTACCACCACCACTCACTACCCACCTACCACCACCAGCCACCACCACCACCACCACCCGCCACCCACCTGCCATCCACCCGTCACCAACCCACACCCGTCACTACCATCCACCGCCCGCCACCACCTACTTGCCACCACCACTCACTACCCACTGCCACCACCAGCCACTTGCCACCCATCCGCCACCACCACCCACTACCCACCACCACCACCACCACCACAACCACCACCACCACCATCACCCACTACCCACCTGCCACCACCACCACCACCACCACCACCATCACCCACTCCTACCACCTACCATCTCCACCGTCACCCACCCACCACCACCACCACCCACCTGCCACCACCACCCGCCACCACCACCACCCACTCGCTACCACCACCACCTGCCACCGTCACCCACACACCCACCACCACCCACCCGCACCACAACCACCACCCGCCATCCGCCACAAACCCGCCACCATCACCCACCACCCACTCGCCACCACCCACCACCCGCCACCGTCACCCACCACCCACCATCACCACCCGCCACCACCACTCACCCACCACCCACCTGCCACCACCACCCACCGCCCGCCACCACCACCACCACCACCACCACCACCCACTCTCTACCACTCACCACGCTACCGTCACCCACCACCCACCACCACCACCCACCCGCACCACCGACCACCACCCGCTACCCACCACCCACCATCATTACTTTTCACCACCGTCTTCCGCCGCCACTTGCCGCCACTTGCCATTTCTCACTCTTTTTTATATTTTTAAATTTTTTTTAATATTTTATCAATTACCAAACGCATTTGTAGTTTATGTTTTTCTAAAAATAAATAAAAAATAAACAAAAATTAATTTATAAAATTTTATAAATATAAACTGAAAACGTAAATATTACCAAACAGACTAGAGAAGGTGGAGTGAGAGGTGGTCCAAGAGGCTCACCATCTTGCAATTGCTGTAAGACACCTGTTTAGCTTAATATATTTGTGTTGCTGTGTTGTTCTCAAAAAAATAATAATAATAATAATAACAATAATAATAATAACTTTGTACCTCTAAAATTTTGAAATTATTTTTTTACTCTCTATTTTTTTAGTATTCGCTTATTTATTTTAGATTGATAAGGCATAACCAACCACCACGACGGGCATCTGAAAAGGCGTTAGAAGCAGCATTTTCATTCCAACCTTTTTTCATTTTTTTTAATATTTTTTTTTTTTAATTTTTATTATATTTTTTTCGATATGTAATGGGTTGGATTAGGTAAGGGATGCCTAATAATAGCAAAATTCAAATAATTTTTATTAAAAAATAACAAATTTTAAATTGAGTAACAATAGACAAATATATATATATATATATCTTCTATCTATCTTCTATACTATCATATATGCAGGGCCGACCCAGAGTTATTAGGAGCCTAAGATGAATTTTTTAAATTGAATCCTTCATATATCATTACCAAAAAGAAAAAAAGTGTTTGGATAAAACAAAAAGGATAAAATTAATTTCTATTGCATTACAATTTAACAAATTTTAGATAACAAATATATATATATATATATATAAAATAGTTGAATTTCAATTAGTTGAATCGAATCTTTATTTTTTAGCTTACCAATGCTATAATAACTAAAATTAATTGGGGGTAAGGATAAAAATTTTCTACACAACTCAAGCAATTTATAAAAGTAACAAATTAAGGTTGACTATTTTTCAACATGAACCTAAGTATGACACGACTCAATAATATGAATTATTAGTTATATATTTTAATGTTCACTAAGGGATGTTATGACATTTTTTTAATCTTTTATTTAGTTCCATCTAACTAAGTAAAAAAGTATATAAAATAATAATTAAGGCAAATATTTTTTTATTGTCTAAGATATGTATTTTTTTGTTACCTATTTTAGAGTCAATTTAGTAAAAAATATATAGTAATAAGGTACAATTTTTTTAATTAGAAAAATGCAATTGAATTAAAATCAAATATTCTATGAATAATTTTATTTAGTGGAAATAAATTTTATAAAATTCAACTTATGAAAAAAAATTTAATCTCTCCATACACTTTGCTAAGTTATTTTTAATTAAAAGTGAAAATTATTACATTAAACATCAATCGGACTTGAATCAAAATAATACCATACGACAACATGAAAATAAATGAATTGAACTAATATTAAAGTAATTATGAAATAACACAACATGATACACTTCCGTGATTGGGGCCTTACATTTTATTTAAAATTGAGGGCTCGAGGCGACCGCCTTAGTCGCCTCACTTCAGGCCGCCCTGTATATATGTGAGCATTTAGATTGATTTTTTGAAACTTTATCTCTATTTATGTCAAATGTCCATTTATCTATAATATATATATATATATATATATATAATTGAAAAAAGAGATACCTGTATGTTTGGTTTGAGTTTGAGAGATGAGTTTTAGAAAAAAAATTTCTAAAAAATTGTTTGGTTTGAGATTTTTCTGAAAAAATTTCCAAAATCACTTTCTCTCTCTTACACATCAATCAATCACTTTTTCTCTCTCCTCTCTCCTTCTCAATCACTTTTTCTCTCACACATATCTACTCAATTACAACAAAATATCAAATCATCCCAAACTCCCACAAAAAATTTTTCTCTCAAAATATACAACCAAACAAACCAAAAAAATTTCTAAAACAACTCTCCCAAAAAATTTTCAAAAACAACTCTCCCAAAAATAAACCAAACAATGTGTTTTTCTCAAATTTTTTAGTTTTTTATTTTCTCATTTCCTATGGCACTTGTGCGCAAGATCCAACAAAAAAAAAAAAAAAAAAAACAAAAAAGAAAACATAAAAAGATATAATAGATTGTGTCTATTCATTTTTTAAAATCAAAATATCCATAAAATTGAATCGTTATTGTAAAAATTTCATTGTTACAGTATTTTTTTTTTTTTTGGGGAACATTTTTCTGATTATAAATCTATTGACACCATAAACAGTAATATTATTATTATTACTATTATTATTATTGCAGGACACATGACACTTTTTTGATCAATCAAGAGTTAAAAGAAGTTACAAACTTAGTGGTCTTGCATGGTAAAACATGAAAGACGAAGTGAAAGAAATTAAAGCATATGTGAAGAATATGATGAACAAAGTGACTTAGTGGAAGACATGGAGGGATATGTGACATTGTGGGAATAAAAGTAGAAGAGTGGATAGTTTTAGGTGATTATTCGGTAGTTATTGCTGAAAAGTTTTTCCTATAAATAGCCATTGATGGCTACATTTACAGGACCCAAAACCAGATCCAGAAGCCAGTTTATTTTGCTTTATATTTTCCTGTCAATTTACATTTCCAGTCTTTTATTTTCTAATCATTTATTTTTCCTGTTCTGCACTTCCAATTCCTAGGAGTAGTTAGTAAACAAACCAAGAGTAGTTCTAAGATAGTCTATTGCTGTAATTCCCTTCGAAGCTACGAGAGTGCGAAGGTACAAATTGTAAACTCTTGGTTATTTAATGAAATTTGATTTCTGAAACTGTTTCTCCCTCTTTCTTTTATTTTTGTGATCTGTCTTCTAAATTTTCTCCTAAAAACAAACCACTAGTAAAAGTCTTTTCATTGAGACTAAAAGAACTACGAAACAATTGTCTGGTTAATTGGTTGGCACTTAGTATTTCTGTAAGGAATTATTGATCCTTACTAGCACGCTCAAATTACATTTCTAATCCTCGAAAGTCAAAAAAGCCAACATATATTTTTTGCACGTCCAGTAGGACTATCATTATAATGGCTAGATGAAGACAACAAGGAGAAAATGAGCATCTTGAAGAAGGCATAGAAGAAGAAATGACAAACGAATTGGATTTTGCCATTCAAATTTATCAATATGAAATATATTGTCGTCAAAGAAAAATTTTGAATATTCAAGAAGAGATCCGTTTTCTTGATGAAGAATATTTTCAAGTTGTTACTTCATTATCATATTATTTGATAGAAGAAAAAACACACCATTTAATTGGAGTAATTCATCAACTTGATATGAAAATTTACCAATGGAAACGTGAGTTATCAACCCTTCTTGTCAAGTCTTTAATGACTGAATTTCGTGGGGTTTTACAAAATGTTTTCAAGTTTTTTATGACTGAAATTGGTGAAAAAATAACTTCATCAATGGTTCGGGGAGTTCAAGAGTTCGTTTTTAAATAGCCAAATTATAAAATTAACATAACGAAAGAGCATGTTCTTGAGTCAAACATAGCTAAAAATGATATTCCATATATAGCTCGGGGGGTTCATACATCCATTTGTAGAGAGCCCAGTCATGAAAAGCTTGTTAGAGAGGATGTTTTTAAGTTTGGTTAAAAATTATGAGCAACCCACGGTTAATAGATTTAAAATTTTTGATAATGTGAAAAATCTCAAAATATTTGAATTTCCAAAACCACCATATACCACTATCTTCGTTGTTCAAAATTCATTTTGGATTTTTGTTTCACATCAAAATTTAATTTTGATGAAATGGTTAACAAAATATCGAAGTTTAAAAAATATATTTGTTGAGTTTTTTTCCTATATTTTCATAATGGGAAGCATGGAAATGACCAATAATAATCGTCCTGGCTATTTTCATGATTATATATGAAATAATGGCCAATACAAATGTACAGTTGGCCAAGAAAGAATAAGCTCTGT
The DNA here is from genome assembly GCA_030407325.1 of Camellia japonica. Taxonomy (NCBI): domain Eukaryota; kingdom Viridiplantae; phylum Streptophyta; class Magnoliopsida; order Ericales; family Theaceae; genus Camellia; species Camellia japonica. The sequence goes on from JAPPVO010000017.1 coordinate 30,344,466, forward strand.
AGAAAAAACAATGAGTTCACATGTTTGTTGTTTTCTACCATGCAATGTGAAAACCATCATTCTTGACCAAAAGCTGGTCTTTGCTATATATTAGACATGATGTTTTTATACTCCAGATTGTCTTCGAAGTGGATATGTAAACAATAATCATTTTGGCTTTGTTGTTGGTCAACATGTGTGCTTCCAAAACTTTTGTTGTCATAATTTTTTAATTTCGAAGCACTCCATCTTGTATCAACAACAGCTTCGGAAAAAAAAAATAATGGTGGTTGTGAACCTTTGAAACTTTGCCAAGTATTTTTAAGAATGTAATTAGTCCTTTGTTGACACCTTTAACCTTCGAATGATGATTTTGGCCCTCTAGTAATACCTTTAGAGGATGGCTTTTATCTTTTGAATTACAACTCTTCAAGAATTGAAGACGTCTCATAATTTTTTGCCATGATATTGGCTACTGTCAAGTAAGACATTTGCTACTTTTACATGGTGGTAAACTTCGAATCATTTCAGAGTGGCTTCTAAGCATTCTAAATTAGCTTTGAAGTAGCTCTAGAGAGGCTTTAATATGTCCTTTATAATGAACCTTCTAGTAAGCTTTGAAGGGTGTCAGAGAAGCTTTGAAGGATTCCAAAAGAGCTTCGAAGGGGTTTTTTATAATGAATATAGTAGTGTTGTCATGTCATTGAAGTATTAGCTATGATTTTTTGACATCATACACAGTGAGTGCATGCATTCATGGATTACAAATGGGCGTCTCATATACTCATACCAAACATGATTGGTATGTGTTGTGTCCAAATTAAATTGGTGCTTCTTAATTTGAATTGATCACTTTGAAACACTCATATTGAATTCGAAGCATATGCCTTTAGTGTAGTATTCCTTCGAAGCACTTCGATGGTGTTTTTGTGGTATTCAAAGCACTTTATTACTCATATCAGTTCTATGCTTGGTTCAGCTCTTCAAAAATTCAAATAAACATCACTTTTAAAGTGCTGCGGGGGATAATGTTGATACCATAAATAGTAATATTATTATTATTACTATTATTATTATTGCAGGACACGTGGCACTTTCTTGATCAATCAAGAGTTAAGAGAAGTTACAAAATTAGTCGTCTTGCATGGTAGAACATGAAAGACAAGTTGGAAGAAATTAAAGCACATGTGAAGAATATGATAGATAAAGTGACTTGGTGGAAGACATTGAGGGACATGTGACATTGTGGGAATGAAGGTAAAAGAGTGAATAGTTTTAGATGGTTATTAGGTAGTTATTACTGGAAAGTTTTTCCTATAAATAGCCATTGATGGCTACATTTATAGGACCCAAAACCAGATTCAGAAGCCAATTTATTTTGATTTATATTTTTCTGTCCTTTACATTTCTAGTCCTTTATTTTCCACTCATTTATTTTCCTGTTCTGCACTTCAATTCCCAGGAGCAATTCTTTTTAGAATAACTTACATGTGATTGTGCGGACAATTGTGAGTCACAATTTTTTCTTTTTCTTTTTCTTTTTAGAAGATGATCTATAACCAAGATTCAACAAAATGAACGATTAAAATCTATTTGAGACACTTCCTTGGCTCCACACACTACAACAAAACTAACTATTCACGGCATCATGTTTACGACATGCATTAAATGCATGTCGTAATTAGTACATTCTACGGCATTTTTTTTTTTTGCAAGCCGTTAATGTTTTGTCAATAACAGCATACATACCATGTAAGTCGTTGATTCATATATTTATAGCATGCAAAAGTATGCCGTAAAAAATGTATGTTTTTACGACTTACAAAAATATGTCGTAAAATATTTGCATTTAAGACGACATACATTTCATGTTGTAAAATATTATAACTTTACACGGCATACATTAACATGTCATGAAAACTTCTACAAAAAAAAAATAATAATAATCAGAATTTTTTTTATGGCATGCAAAAGCATGCCGTAAAAAATGTATATTTTCACGGCATACAAAAATATGTCATAAAATATTTGTACTTAAGATGACATACATTTCATGTCGTAAAATATTATAACTTTACACGGCATGCATTAGCATGTCGTGAAAACTTTTATTAAAAAAATTTCAATCCGATTTTTTTTATTTAAAAAAGCTAACAATTTCCAACCAAGCTTCTTACCTTAAATTTTCCTAATTGAGGACAATATAAAAAATAATTTATACATTATTTTATAATTTAGTGTCTCTTTTAAGGGATAATTGCACCCAGTGGAATTTTGAGAAAAAAAAAATTACACATTCATGAAAAAAGTTTATAATTTTAATGATTAATATTTATATGACTTCTTACTAATTTGTAATTATTATTTTTTAAAATTTCCTTGATTTGATATTTTTCTTTCTTTTAATAATTTCTTTATTTTTTACTTTTTGGATGTGTCTAATCTGAATACAACTAAAAAATAAAATATTTGTAAAAAAATAATAAAATATAATATATATAAAATGTATTAAATTTTATATTTTTTGAATTTAGTGATTTTTTTTAAAAAAAAATTAAAAAGTAAAACATTATTAAATTAAAATAAAATATTTCTTTTAATATGTAAATTATTTGAATTTAAAAGTAAAAAAAAATTATTTAAAATATTACAAATATTACAATAACTGAAACAAAACACTGAAAAACATTTTAGGCCCCTTACTCTCTCACTCACTCTCTAGTATCGATCTCTCTCTCTCTCTCTCTCTCTCACTCTCTCAACCCTCTCTAAACCCTAATCTCTCTTAACCGATCGAATCAGCCTTCCTCAGCCTTGATTTGATCTCAAAGCAATTGGTGATTCATCTCAGATCCAATCTCAGAGCAATTGGCAATTTCGATTTTGAGATTCCGAAGCTCCACCGCCTCTACCATCTGCACTGGCGAGGGAAGCAAGGACCATCATCTACTAAGGTGAGCACCACCGCCTCTCTCTCTCTCTCTCTCTCTCTCCCTCTCTCTCTCTCTCTCTCTCTCTCTCTCAGTTTCGTATTCTCTTTCTCTCTCCCTCAAGCTCTTCCTGTCGAGTTTGAGCAATTGGTTTTAGAATTCAGTTCGGTTTGATTTGGAGTTTAGGACAACCCTTCAATTGCAATTTGTGCACATCAAATGCATATGTATATATATTTATACAGATTTCTTCAAAAATTAAGTTTTAACATTTGTATTTAAAAAAATTATATTGTATCGCTGGAATGCTTGCAGATGTGTTAGGATTTTAGAAATAGCAGTGGCCTAGTTATACGAACTTGGCTGTTGAACTAGGCGAAGGTGAATTCCTGTATCACTGGCATGGTTGGCTCCATTGTATTTTGTTTTTTTTTTTGTGTGTTTATTATTGGATCAGAATAGCTGGAGACCTTCTTGATGACATATTTATGCTTCTCCGAATTGGTGGAATCTGTTTGGACATCTAGAGGGTAGAATAAAGATTCAAGAGGGTTCGGAAGGACCTCTTGTTCAATTTTATGCTTTAGAACTTTCAATTTCAAACCGTTGTCTTTTGTTTTCGTTTTCGTTTTCATTTTTCTAGAAACCGAAAATGAAAACTTATTTGATATATTGTTTTTGTTTTAAAAAAAGTGAAATTGATTTCAAATTTTAAAATTTTTGGAAATGTTAAAGGAGAAAAAGATATTCTCACTTTCTTTCTCTTCTCCCTCTTCCACCACCTCCAGTCACCGCCTACCGCTAGTTGCCCTCCAGCAAGCCCCATCCTCTGATGAAGTTAGAATATCACTATTTTGTCCATCTACTGTTAGTGAGGTTGACAAAAATTAAAAGTGAAGGGATTAAAGTGGGATTTTAGTGAAAGTATAAGAATCAAAGTGAGATTTTGATGACAAGTGTAGTGGTGCTAATGAGACGAAAAAAAATGTCATGTTTAGTACATTGTCAAGTTTTGTTAGCCTTATTAACAATGAATGAGCGAAAAAGTGGCATTGTAACTTAAATTGTAGGTTTGACTGGCACAATTAGCAGTCAAAGAAAAATGGTAGTTGACAGATTAAAGCATCTGCATATGGATAGTAAGAGAATCTTGTAGGATTTCTATCTTGGAGTCTTGCTTGATTCATACTCCCACTTGATTTCTTTCCGTAGATGTTGGTCAAGTCATCCAAGGATGTGAATCTTGTTCCATACCAGCCGGTGCTGGCTGGACGTACCATTTTAACAAGAAACCAGTACAATAGACCATTTTAGCAAGAAATTGATACAATGGATTACGAATTCTGTCTCAATTAATTTTGAAATGTAATTCTGTCTTAATTTTGAATAAGTAGAAACTGAGAAGATGAGAGAGAGAGAACTTTTATTCGTTTTCGAAGTGTAATTTCGTTGACCATAACTCATAACTGTCAAAGAAGAAAAATGGTAAAGATAGGTATAATAATCTATTAATGCTTTTAGAACAACTCATCAAAATTCAAACTTCATAAACATCAGGCAGACAGTACTAAATAAGTACAACAATATCAAACAGAAAAACCAAGTCATGCCCAAATTTTGAAATCAACTGAGAGCAAAGATGAAAAGAATAACCATAGGTATTCCCAAGTCTTTGAGGTCATTGTCTCCCATCTGCCTTAATGCAGTCATATCCACCTGCAGAATGCACCAAATGCAACAGAAATTAGCTTCGATCAAATAGAAGACAATAAATTATCTCATTTAAGCAAATTACTTCAATCAAATTCACCAGACTTTAGGAGAAGAAGAAAAAAATGGAATGTCTTCGAAATCATTCAAGTTCAGCTAAATAAATTGCTAAATGACAGAACAATACATTAACATCATCCAAGGCAACTTTTAATGCTGAATCTTAAGCTGAGAATCAGTATGGATCTGGGGATAAGACATCACTGCAGTTAAGAGATATGACATCACTGCAGTTAACCCAACATGATATCTAAAACTCAAAAATATCAGTGCTTTGGTCATAGAATAATACTTACCAATTAAATAGTTCAGATTCAAAAGTTAAGTGCATGGGTATCTATTATAAAGAACAGAAAGTTTATAAATTCATAAAATAATCTATAAAACCAACTGAAAGGTACTCTTCTGACTTCCACATGATAGCTAACTTCTAAAAGTGCTTCATATTCCATACCAGGATTCCATTTGCATGTTACCCATAAGTATTGAACTAGACAAATGTAATCAATTAACAGAAAATAGATATGACTATGCCACCTGCCTGATGTCTTCAAATCTTAATCAACAAATATTAATTTTCAGCCTATATTGGACTATTTCGGATATGCAGGAAATTTTACGCACTTTCCAACAGGCAACAGTTGTAGCAGTTGCAGGCTTGTAGCAGGGAAGAAAAATAGCATGGTAGAGGGGAAGAAAAAAGGCAACAATAGAGGAAAGAAGAAGAGACTGAGAGATGTAGAGAAGAATAAGTAGAAACTGAGAAGATGAGAGAGAGAGAGAGAGAGAGAGAGAGAGAACTTTTATTCGTTTTTGAACTTTCAGTGTTGTTGAATAAACTTCAAATTCATCATTTGATTTGAAGTCCATTATTATTGTTCAACAATTTTAACTATGATTTTGGAATTTAAAAAATGTATATATATATTATACTCTCCCACTCGTTGTATTCAAGGCTTATTTTTCACTACAGGTTACCCCAGTTGTACACTAATTCATCATCAATTTTTCTAATAATAACTATTGTCTTCCTAGTATAGATCCTAATGCCTGTCATTGTATGTTTCTTACAAAAGTTGAAGTTTCTTGGTTCCAAGTGACTGTTCCTCTGACATTTGTGAATTAGTATCTTACTCTCTTTAGAACATTTGTGATTCTTATCTTAATGTAAGCATTTTGCTATTATTTTCCATAGCCTAATCGTTGGATGCACTAACCTGAAGAGAACCAGGGTACTGATTTTTCTTTCCGTACTCTCATCCGTTTGTGTTATATCTTTTTGTATGCAGGGAGCTTCATATGAAAATATGTACAGAGCTTAATATTGAAGTACCCTTACTGGAATAGAACGTTGGGCGCTGATCACTTTTTTGTGACTTGCCATGATGTTGGTGTGAGGGCGACTGAAGGGGTTCCACTTCTGGTGAAGAATTCAATTCGAGTTGTGTGTTCACCGAGCTATGAAATTGGATTTATCCCACACAAGGATGTTCCCCTCCCTCAAGTGCTGCAGCCCTTTGCTCTTCCTGCTGGAGGAAATGACACACAGAACCGGTAATTCTATTTGGTATAGTCTAGATATTCTGGGTATTCCTTTCCAGTACTAACAATTATGTTTTTTTGGTACTTTTTCGTATAGATGTATATTAACAGTGAAGTCAATGTGTGGCACTTATCCCCATTACTTTCCAATATATGAATGTTTATTCATTACCCGCCCTCCGTAAGCTTCATGTTTCCTGCTTCAAATCATTTATGTGCATGTAGTTTTCATGTATATCTGTTGATCTCTCACCTCCAAATTTAGCATTTCCATTGATCAAGTTTTGTTGTTTAGAACTTCATCCATCATCTAATTCTGACTTACGCAAAAATAAATAAATAAAAAAAAATTCTCCCTGTTCCTATTTAACTGTCTATATACTTTCAATCATTCTTACTATAGTCTGTTGCATCTGATGGCAGAACATAATGATTTTATTTTATATTTTCCTCTGTGTGATAGCTTCTTTGGGCATATGCCCAGGTGGTTCACAAGTCAATAGCGATCGCATAGCTGACTCTATTCATTACGGATGTGTACCTGGTAAAAGAAATATATACTCACCTAAACTTTTTATACAGAGTGCTTGTATAAGAACAGCCTGTCTTGGATTCTGTTTTCTAAGCAGTTTTTTTTCTGCCTGTTCTGCAGTAATATTGTCAAATTACTATGATCTTCCATTCAATGATATCCTTAATTGGCGGAAATTTTCTGTGATACTCAATGAGCATGATGTATATGGTCTGAAGTATATTCTGAAGAAAATACCAGAGTCAGAATTCATCAGATTACATTACAACTTGGTCAAGGTAAAAATAATTTCTTCTTTTCTATGTTTTTCATCTTCATTATTTTAAGGATTAGTTATCCCTCTATTCTTATTCAGATTAAACAAACACTCTAAAGAAGATAAATATAACAAAGAAAATGCTAATAGCAGCCCTTTGGCTTGTAAATAACAATAAATAATGTATAAATAATGTGTAAAAATTATATTAAAATTCTAACTTTGTTGGCCTTTTCTTCTTCTAAAAGCATGACCCTATAGGCGTAGACATTGATTTTTCTGTGCAAATTTTCCCATGCTTTTATCATTATTGAGAGAATAAACTATGGCACTTCTTTATCAGTCTCAGCTTTGAAAATGATTTTAGGTCAAAATGGTTACAAAGATCATTAAGATTACAAGGAAATGATACTAACTGATTCTCTGTCACCATTTCATGAACAACTATTCTTTCTCTTCACCTCTAATGATATGTTATACATCTTTGCACCCATATCTTTTCCTTCTAGTTTTGAAAACTCTATTTTTTCCAAGTAGTTCAAGTAGCTCCAACTCCAAGAAAGTCTATAAATGGTTGAGATATGGTGGTCTCAAAATGGCTTACTGATGTGTTATCTGCAGCAAGTGATGGTGATGATGATGATAATTCAGTGACTGAGACTTGAGATGTTGATACCATAGTGTTTGATAAACAAGAAAGCTGATTGTTATAGCTAAGTGATGAGTGTTGTATTGCCAACAGCTGTGAAGGATGGTGATCACAATCATCTTTGGGCACTATTGGATCCCAAAACTTGTACTTGGACAGTTCTTTCATAGTGTAGATCATGTGATTTAAAACTCTGGATAAATGCATAATCAGATGGCAAAAATTTGCCATCTTTCATAGTGTAGATCATGTCGATAAATGAATCTTATGATTTGGATACTTTTTTTGATTTGTATGTTTGAAGTTGTTATCAACTTGATACGATAGAAGTTGAGGATGAAAGTTAGTATGCTGGTTGTTTGGTGTATGGATCTTGGATTTTTTTGCTTACTTCATAGTTGCTGCTTCTGCTTGGTTTGTAACAGGTTACATTTTATAAACTACTGTCTACATACGGTTAGGCAAGGTCATATTCCTATATATATATATATATTATATTAAAAATAACTTTTTACGGCATGCAAAATTATGCCGTGAAAAGTGTAATGATTTATGGCATGTAAGAAAATGTCGTAAAAGATTATATACGGCATACAAAGTATGTCATAAATATATTAAAATGATCTTCTACGGCATACAAAATTATGTTGTGAAAAGTGTGATGATTTATGACATGCAAGAAAATGTCGTAAAATATTATATACGGCATGCAAAGTATGCCATTAATTTTTTAAAAATAACCTTCTACGGCATGCAAAATTATGCCACGGAAAGTATGATGATTTATGGCATGACAAAAATGTCGTAAAAAGTTATATACGACATACAAAGTATGTCATTAATGTTTAATTTATTACCTTTTACAACTTTACCTGCATGTCGTAAATGATGCTTAACTTTCCACGGCATGTCATATAACGGCATTTGTGTGAATGCCGTGAAAGAGTTTTTACGGCATGCATTGCAAGCCGTAAAAAGTCAATTTTGTTATAGTGACAGGCTCTAATAGTAATACCCTGTCCACACCGGAGAGAATTGTCTCCCAAAAACTTGTATAAAATTGTGTACATTACACTAATACATTGAACTCTATAAATTTAATAAAATGACATTAAACTTTTGTTTTTTTTTTTACACTCAAATATAACATTTACTTTATTTGTTCATATTACCTGCATTAATTTTGCGACGTACTCACACTATATCAGTATAATTTACTCCAAAAAACTTTCTAAACTTAGGAGTGATCAGTGTAATTTGCTACAAAATTTGCATACAATGAAGTAACTATGAGTGTTATATCTTTATTTTTTAAAAAATAAGAATAAAAAAATTCAAGAAGATTCACACAGTTCATCTTTCATTAGGGAGAGAGAGAGAGAGAGAGAGAGAGAGAATACACACCGTGTGGAAGTGATGAGTAAAGATAGAAGGATCCCATTTGCTGATTTGTTTCTGGAGGAAACTTCCACTGGTTCTAAATCCATGGAGACACAGTATCTTCATCCTCTTTTCTTCACCTTTCTCTTCCATGTCTCTCTCTCTCTCTCTCTCTCTCTCTCTCTCACACACACACACACACTCTACTATTTTACTTCAGATTTCACTCTCTGTCAGAGTGCTTGGGGGATTTTGTTGGTGTAAAAATAGAGAGATTTCTTCTGCACCTAACCCAGAAAATTGATGAGCGCAACTACCACCTCGCATCGGTGGTTGGTGCTCCACGTGCATATTCACTAGTCTACTAAACTTCCAAGATTAAGGTTAGGCTTCGCCTTCCCCGAACAAAAAAAAAATTAAAAAGTTAAAAAAGTCATTATTTTATTTAAGGCCTGATTTGAGACACCTAAAAAAAAATTAAAATGTTAAAAAGTCATTAAAAAAATTAAAAAGCTATCACTATTCATTAGGAATGGCAACCGGCGGGGCGAGGCCGAGGATCACACTCCCCGTCCCCGATTCCCGATAGTAAAATTTTCCCTGTCCCCGGCCCCGATCCTCGACAGGGGCCCTATCACCGTCCCCGTCCCCGTCCCCTCCTCCTAACGGGGATCGGGTTTCCCCGACCTCGAAAGTTCCCCGGAACATAAAAAAAAAAAAAAAAAAGATATCAAACCCAAACAGCAACAAACAAAAAATTAACAACATCAGTGATAAAAAACGACATTAACAACAACATTATCAACATCACAGATTCATAACACCATCATCAACATCACAAATTCACAAAGAGGGAGAGAGATCTGAGTAGAGAGAGAGGAAGAGAGTCGTGGTGGAGGGAACAAACACCGGAGGAGGAGGTGGCACTCGGCGACGGCGACGATGTTCGGTGGTCTTTGAGCATGAGATCAACGGCCAAGTCGGCGCAAAAGAAAACCCTAGGGCCTGCCAAATAGAGGTTAAATATTCTAGAATGTTGAGGGGTTCGGGGGAATGGGAGGAGATGTCGAGGTCGGAGTACATGGGACTAAAGGAAAGATTGATGGCGATGTGATCCGAGGAGGAGGAGGAGGAGGAGGAGGGAGGAGGGGAGTGATAGGAGGATTGCTGGAGGAGGAGGTGGCGGTGAGAGATGGTGAAGAAGAGAGAGAGACCAGAGACGGTGGAGAGGAAGAGAGATGTGAGGAATGAAGAGAGAGAAGGTAAATCTACATGAATGAGAGAGAGAGAGTATATCTAAATGAATCTAAATGAATAAAAGATAAAGATGAGAAACATTGAATCAAAAATAGTATATATATAATATATATATCATTCGGGGGACAAACGGGGCGGGGCTCGGGGCCAGGGTCGGGCCGGGCCGGGCCGGGACTGAAACATGTATCCCCGTCCCTGGCCCGAATATCATCGGAGATTTATTTTTTATTACCATCCCCGGCCCATCGGTGGTATTTTTCGGGGAATTACCGTTATATTCGGGATCGGGGGGTCGGGTCCCTATCGGGCCGGTTTCAGATTACCATCCCTACTATTCATTCAAAAAAATATTGAAAAATTAATTTTACACAAAATTATTACAAACAACTCTGACGTCCCCACAAACACAGCTGACTTTTTTGGAAAAATTGCACAGGCGGGGTACACAAACAACACAGTACTGTTCGGCCTATGTAGGCCGATCATGGGTCCCTTTTTGATAATACGAACTGTTCAATATGTAAAACTCATCGAGTACTATATGCTTGTAAAAAATTACGTTGATCGAATATCGCTAACTACATGATCAAATCAGTTTTGTATAAAAAATGGATGGTGTTATAGTTAACGGTTGGAAAAAAAACTAATCCGATCAGATAGTTATCGATATCCGATTAATGTGATTTTTCATACGTATATAGTACTCGACGAATTCTATATATTGAACGGTTTCGATTAGCAAAACGAGACCTGTGGTGGGCCTCCACGGGCCGAACAATACCGTCCAATTCAATACCCGAAAATGAGAAAACCATCTCTTAGCCTATACTCTGCACATGCTGCACACGTTGTCCCTTAATTCATCTCACCATACAACCTATTTTATCCCAATCTTCTCCTATACACTAATTTATACAATTTTTTAATATACATTTTTTCGTAAGAAGTCAAAAAGTTATCTTAAACAACTATATTTTTTTCTCAACTTTTTAGCCAAAAAAGTCAAAAAGTGCACTTATTTAGGACACTCCAAACAATCCCTAAGTCACATCACCTTATTTAAGTTAGAAAAATGATTTGTGGCACTAAAACTGTGAGCACTAATGCCCCTAATTTCTATTCTGGGTAAGTTTTTTTTTTTTTTTTTTACTTGATATGGAATTTCGGGGCTTTAGTGCCCCTTTTTTTCAGGGCACTAATCAGTGCTGTTTAAGTTATATCATCTCTTTATCACATCACTTCAAACCCAACTCATATTCCATAAAAAGTAAAAAAATGCACTTATTTAGAACATCTCAAACAACCCGTAAGGGTGCATGTGGTTTGTGTTTTGAAAAATTGTTTTTGAAATTTTTTTTTCTAAAAGCATGTTTAGTTACAAATTTTTTTAAATTTTTTTTGAATTATTTCTCTCTTTATTATACATCAATTAATCACTTTTTCTCTCTCTTCTCTCCTTCTCAATCACATTTTCTCTCACACATATTTTTTACTCAATTACAATAAAATATCAAGAATAATGCTATATGTACTAATTAATGTATCGGAAATGGTAGGGAGCCCGAAATTTTGGGGCTCAAATGCCCCGAAATTTCCACTTTTGGAAATAAAAAAAAAAACCAAGGCAAAAAAAAAAAGAAAAAAAAAAAACAGAATTGCCAAAACAGGAAATTTGAGCCAAATTTGAGCCAAACTTTTTGAGCCACCAATCATTTTTCTTAATGTATCCACTAATGCACTAACAAATGATGTGGCATCATTTGTATGGTGTTGAGTATTTATAATTTGTATAATAAATGTGGTCAATAATAATATCATAACACTAGTTAGTATACTAGTGTGTACACTAATTAGTGCATGTAGCACCACCGAAATATCAAATCATCCCAAACTTTCAAATTTCAAAATTATTTTTCAAAATATACAACCAAACAAAGTAAAAAAATTTCTAAACTCTCTTCTCAAATTTTTTTTTAAAAATTTATTTCAAAACACAAATCAAACAAACCATTATTGTATTGATGATTGTACTTGTATCATTTTCAATCATAGAATTATGATAACACATAAATAATTTTGAAAAATAATTCATTCATCAAATTTGAATTTGTCTTGTCTAAATTTGTGCATATCAATCAATTGCCCAAATAATTAGCAGGATAACTTATATGCACAAATTTAGCTTGGTTTGGCATTGGTTACGGTAGTCAATTTTTTTGTGTTAAGATTTTTTTAGCCTCGTTTTGTTTTTATTTTTGAATTTTTTGATTTTTGTGATAGAAAAAATGTAATTATTATAGTTTAGATGTGATATTTTGTCTTATTAACTTATTTATTTTATTTATTTATAATTTTTTAACCCTAAAATATTTACCAAACGAGGACTAAAACAAGTTAAAATTTGATGAATATAACATTGCTCAATAATTTTTACATTTTTACAACTATGACTCGTAATTGTGCATATTTTGACTTTCAATCACGTGTTATAGTTCCGTTCTAAAAAAAATATAGTTTTGTTTTACTTGTGACTATTTTAATTAAAAAATTTAAAAAACATTTAAATAGTTTAAAAAATTAACTTACATGAAAACGTTTATTTTATTTTATTTTTTTAATTCACTCTGTAAGGTTAAAGATTCATTTATATTCACATTATTTTTTGTACATTTTTTAAAAAAAAAAAAAAAAAACCTCAAATATATTTACTCTGTTTGGTTTCAATTTCAAAATTCACTTTTTAAAAAATTGTATATTTTTGTCTTCTGTATTTTTTGTCTTCACTGAAATTTTTTAAATATTTTAAGTAATTTTTTAATTTTTAGACACGCCTAACATAAATACACTTAAAAAGTATAATATTTGTGAAAAAAATCTTTTAAAAATTCACTAAATACCAAAAATACAAAAAATAATAAAAATTCAATACATTTTTCGTATTTTTGTGTATTTATTAATTTTTTAAAAAATATTTTACTATTTAGATACATCCAAGTAAGGTACATCTAAAAAAAAAAATTGCTTAAAATTTTAAAAATATTCACTAAAAATAAAAAAAAAAACACAAAAAATCAATTTTCAGAAAATCAAACTCAGAAAACTGAAACTAAACATACTGATTAATTTTTTTTCTTCACATCATCGATTGTTTTGGATATGGTTTATAAACTGATTTTTTTAACTTATTATGAAAAAACATACATAAAAGTAGGGAGTTAATGTGATCTAAATAAGTTAATAACTTGACATTTTTAGATATCTAGGAAAAAAACTATTAAAAAAGTCACTTCACAAATGAATCCTAATTTGGCTAGAGCTAAGTTGACTAATATGCACAAAAAGATAAATTTGGTAAATAAGCAATAAAAAAAAATATCATATCTAATTCATAATTATTTTATTTTTTTCTCACATACAACACATTCAAATAAAAAAAGATAAATTACAAATACAACTCCTGAGATTTGCTTAAAGTACAGATTGTCTCATGTGGTTTGAAAAATTACAAATACCTCCTTGTTAGAATTTTTTATTTAACAGAATTAACTAAAAAAATGAAATTCGTAATTGATCTCTTATATAATAATAAAATTACTTAAATTATTAATTGAAACATATTTATAACATTATTAAAAATGGCTAATTGACTTGATAATTTATTAATAAAATAGGCGATTTATTATGAAATTAAAAATCTCAAAGGGTGAAATGTAATTTTCAAAATTATAGGGGACGATTCATATTTTAATTAAATTTTAAAAGTTATATTTGTAATTTACTAAAAAAATAAAAAATTCTTTCAAAACGGAACTAATTTAGTCCGATTAAATTAGTAAAAAAAAAAAAAATGACTCTATTAGCACTTCCTAAAACGAACGCTAAAGTCAAACTGTATGGTTTGTGTTTCATAATCTATATAATAAGGCAGCTCAGTTTTTTTTCCTTGATGGGACTTCTGTCCGTTTGTCAAATTATAAACCATTGGATTGAACTTAATCCAAGGGTTCACAGTCTTACACCCTCCATTTTCAACCCACGCCCTCTCTCTCTCACACTCTCATCTCTTTTTCTCTGATTTCAAATTTTGAAATCAGACCCCCATTCTTTCTCTCTCTCCATTAGTCTCTTCCCTCTCTCCGCTATCCTAATCGTCATCTTCTCTCTTCCGGAGATGGGAGATTCACAGATTCGGAGATGAGAGCCACTGTATGTATGTATATGCATTTGTGTGTATTATATACATAATTTTATTCACAGATTCGGAGGAGGAGGAGAGCCCTAGCCTCCAAGATATACTCTGGATTGAGAGCTCAGGGCAATTACAACCTACCCAAGCACTATGACAACAACGAGGTCTTGAAAGCTCTCTGCTCCGAAGCTGGTTGGACAGTCGAACCCGATGGCAATTACAACCTACCCGATGGCACTGTGACAACAACGAGGTCTCTCTCTCTCTCTCTCTACATGTCTTTCTTCAATTTTTTCTGCTTGGTTATATAGATCTATAGTTCTTGACAGCGGGTTTTTCATATCTAGATCATAATTGTTGTTCTTTATCATCATCTATTGTTTGGGGGTTGTTAATTCTGGGAATTAATGAGTGCCATGCTGATATTCTTTTGGGGTTTTGTTGTTTTTTAGCTGGGTAGAAGAATGTTTAAATGCTCTGTCATCATCTTCTTCTCTCTTCGATTTTGTTTTTATTCTTCCGAAATTTTTGCCATCAATTGGAACTAGCTCAGCTTAATTAGCAGTTTGTGATCTTTGGGTGTTTTTCTCAAACTTCTCATTGTGTTGTTTTCTAAAACATGAAAGATGAAAGTTGAAAGCGAAAACGGAACTAAACAGCTGAAGCTTGAAGCACCAATGTTTTTCATTTTACTTTGTGATTGCTTATCATCTTCATGTGTTTTGATCATACAAAAATAAAGTCACAAATTTTGAGGTCTGATTGATATAGGGTGGGAGGGATGATCATATCTTATTATGATCAACTTGTGCAGCTCAATCAATTGCATTTTCAGCTTAATAAGGAAGCTCAGTTTTTTTTCCTTGATGGGACTTCTGTCCGTTTGTCAAATTATAAACCATTGGATTGAACTTAATCAAATTATGAAAAAGGCTCACGTCCGTCCTCTGGAAAATTATTAATATGTGCATCCTTTTAAGATGTGCATCCTATATCATAGTGTAAAATTATTTTTCTCTTTTCCTTGCTAAAAGACACAACTAGACAGTGCTTCATCATCACTACCCTGCAATAAAAGATAAAATCATGGCTTTGCATCATCATTACTACCCATCATAGATTAAAGACAAGATTTGAGAAGAGTGGAAGTTGGGGGGGGGGGAAGGGTGAGTCACAAAATGCCAAGTTCAGATTCATTTTTGAGGCAGTTAAGTGGAAGAGAGGGTTGGAAATCAACATCCAAGAGGTGGGGTACTGGTGGTGGTTTGAAGCAAATGGAAGGGCTGAACATGTATTATGGGAATGGTGGTGGAGGTGATCAGAATGGTGGTGGTGGTGGTATGATGATGAGGAAGAGAGTGATGGTGGTGGTGGATCAGAGCTCACATTCAAAGCATGCAATGATGTGGGCACTCACACATGTCACCAACAAGGGTGATCTCCTCACCAATGCTTCTACTTCCACCTATATAAAAATAAAAATAAAAAAATCATACCACCATTCCCATAATACATATATATATATACATATATTGTATATACATACATACATACATACATATATTTGTTCACTTTCAAGCTTATAATCTTCAACTAGATATATTCATGTTTGTTCACTTTCAAGCTCATAATCAAATGGATCTATCTATACATGCTTTTATATACATATGCATATATCGGTGGTTACTGGGATCAACATAAACCACACTTAGAGAAATGACTCAAATGGGTCTTTTCTTTTCTTTTGATTTGATAGATCTAAATCTAATTTGCTTACAGGGAGACAAAGAGGGGGAGGTCTTCTCATATTTTTTATTTTTTTGATTCCTAGATCCTATTCTTTCTACTTTTGTTTAAACTTTTTCATTGCTCTGTGAGGGGAGTGAAATCAGAAATTTTTCTTTATTTATTTGAGTCTTGCTTTTTTGCTGCTCTTTTTTTTTTCACTGGTAAAAGAGAGAAACATGTATCCTCTGTTTTCATTGTCATCTTTTTCAGTATTTTCTTTTCCAGAGGACGGACGTGAGCCTTTTTCTCCTTTTATATTGTTTCCCAGTTTGTGTCATATCTATAGATATCATTTTCATTTGATTTTTTGTATGTTGAATTTGATTTTATTTTATGGGGGTGTTTAATTTGATTGATAGCAACAAAAAAGATTTAATTTTATTTTTTATTTTTATTTTTATATAGGTGGAAGTAGAAGCATTGGTGATACGAAGTCCAAACTTGAACTTGGGCTTTTTGTACAAGAAAAGCAATTGTCAAAATTGACCTGACCAACTTTGGTCAATTTGATAGAGATAAAGTCATTTTCATTCATTTTCTATTTTTGCAATCTCATTGATTAGAAGTACCATATGCATATACTTTTATGGCATTCGAAGAATATTAAATAATTTTTCAAGTATGATTTAATTATTATTTAATGTTACAAGTCTATTGGACGAATTAATTTTTTTGTACAAATTTCTTTTCCTTTTCCTTATTGTGATTTAAAATTTCTTTTTCAATTGTCAGTGCTGAATTTATCTGTGAATAGAATCAGTAATAAACTTATCTTTTCCCTACAAATTTGGATACTTTGTTTTTTGTCATCCCACCATCCCCCTGTCAAATCAAATGGGGGTTAAAGGAAGAAATTGGTTTCATGTTAATATCCATTTTTATTTCATATTTGTTAAATGGGTTGAGGATTGTTAACATTAAATGGGTTAATGTGAACATTAAGGTTAACCTGACTGTTAACATTAAGCTGAAAATATTTTTGTTAACATTAAATTGGTTTCATGGTTATATTTTTATTCATAGTTTCTAAATAGACAAAATATTTTTGGTATTTATTGAATACTTTTGTATTTACTTAAGCTTTATCTAGAACATTATTTAGTGGTGATTTGCAGAATGATGATGAATTGTGGTACACAGCAGATGTGAGCAGTGGTTTTGTTTTGGGATAATGTTCTTATACTTTTTTTTTTATTATTATTATTTTGAGAAGTGCTCTCCCAGATTTTGGATTTGGTGCTCCTTCATTTCTAAAAGATATATTTTGTTTATGGTGATTCTTTTGAATATATTTATATATTTTTTGTTATTTTTTGGTATATATCTAAGAATGTTTCAGTTGCAGTAAGAGTGCTTCAAAGTTGAAAATCACTTCTAGATTAATTGCTTTATTTACATTTTATGGTAATTTGTATATGAAGCATTGTGTTTGTGGTCCTATATATCTAAATCATTTCTTTAAATTTGCTTAATAGGTTCACATTAGAGAGCTTGAGGAAGAAGTGAAACTTCTTAACAACCTTTCGCATCTGAACATTGTGGTAAGTATCTGATTTGCATTCTTACTAAAGCATTTTAACGTTTCCTTTTGTTGGTCATCCCTTAGAAAACAATTCAAATATCTTTCTGTGCCTATCCATAAATTCTTCAAAAGGTAAGGTATAACTTCCAGTTTTTGTTGTAATAATAACATTCTAATGATTGTTCAAATATAAGTGATGATCCTCGCCACCATACATAGAACTGTAAATCCAAATGAAATTCTAATTTTTCAAGACAATTAAAATCCATTAGGGTTTCTGTTTTATAATTTGTTGTGGTATTGCTTTGTTTTCACTTAAAATCCATTGGCTTTGGTCTGGTTTCCTTTGCTTATATAGAGTTTTGAGCCATTATATTGGTTTTCATTTTTCTAGATAATTAATTATTTTCTTTTATCCACCAATGTCGATAGCTATTGTGGGCAATTTAGAAGTTGATTTCAATAATTTTCCATGATTCTTTAATTTTGAAGCCCAACACATGCTCTACATAGTGGATTTGTGGTGATTCTCTCTCTCTCTCTCTCTCTCTCAAGATTTATATTTAATGGGTTCAATAACTTTTTCGTGGTGAGCACCAAACTTAGATTTTGAGATATATTTTTCATGTGAATGGATTGTTATTTTGTGCTTTTATTGGCATATTAGTACGAGATTTTGGGGTTTTTACTATTTTGTTATTGCATTATTGTAAAAAGAGGTTTTCATTTGAACCTTTCTCACCTTTATTTCCCCCCAATATTTAATGTACATTTGTAATCTCATCATATACCAGGATCCGGGGGTACTGCTGTCTCTTAGATGCATATTCAAGTTTAAAAAAAAAGAAAAAGATATTTAATCGCTGCAAGGGCTCGAACCCAGAGCACGTGAAGAAAAGATACGGCTTCAACCACTGCACTGCTTTAGCCTACCACTGAATGGCGTGGGGATATATTTTATTTATTACTTTAATATTTCGGACATATATTTTATTTATTACTTTATGAAAATATCTTTCAAACCAACATAATTGTTTTTAATGAAAAAAATTATTTATATATATGTTTATGTACCTAAGGTCTATTTTGGGAAGTTGATTATTACTAACTTTCTCTCTCACAAAAAAGTTGCTTATAAGCAGCTTTTCACCAAAAAGCTGATTATAACCATCTTCCCAAAATAGCCCAAGTTAAGAATAAATATTATGTATACCAATTATTTTAAATGGTGTCATTAATAAAAAAAAATTATATGTACATAAATCAAACTAGGTGGGTGTCATTTAATATCATTTTACCATGTAATTCTTAATTTTATAATGAGAAAAAAAAATAGTGTCCACCTAGTTAAAATTAGGATAAATTAAAAATACACCCCTTGATGTTTACTTAAAATACGAATTACCCTCTGTAGTTTAAAAAATTACAAATACCTAGGTGTCGTTTGGTAACACTAACGTTTTCAGTTTTCTGTTTATATTTACAAAAATTTAAAAAGCTCACATAAAACTTGTTTGGTTAAAATTTTTGATTTAAAATCAGTGGTAGTTTATAAATTTGGCCAAAAAATGAAAAACACAAAAAATGTGTTTCCATTTTGAGTTTTCAGTTTTTTTTTTTTACCACCCAACACTAGCCACCACCCGCCACCATTTCCCGCCACCACCAACAACCCCCACCACCACCTGCTACCACACACTCACCACCCACCTGCGACCACCCGCACCACCATCTGCCAGCTACTTGCCACACCATCTGCCAGCTACTTGCCACCACCACTCGCCACCCACTTGCCACCACCACCACCCACCACCACTCACCAACCACACTACCACCACCACTACCCACCCGCCATACACCTGCCACTACCACCCACCACCACTACTACCACTACCACCACCCACTCGCTACTTACCTACCACCTGCACCGTCACCTACCTAACCACACCCACCACCTACCTGCCCCACCCACCCTACCCACCTGCCACCACAACCACCATCACCACCACCACCCACTCGCTACCACCCACCACCAGCCACTGTCACCCACCATCACCACCCACCCCCTACCGCCACTGTCACCCACATCACCACCACCCCCTACCCCACTACCGCCACTGCCACCACCACCGCCACCCTCACCACACCACCACCACCGTCACCACCCACCCACTACACCACCCGCCCACCTACCGCCACTGCGCTGCCATCCTGCACCCACCTGCCACCACCAACCACCACCCGCCACCGTCACCACCCACCCACCCACCCACCACCACCACCCACCGCCACCAGCTACCCACCACCCACCATCACCACTACCACTTTCTACCACCGTCTTCCGCCACCACTTGCCACCACTTGCCATTTCTTACTCTTTTTTATTTTTTAAACATTTTGTCAATTACCAAACGTGTTTGTAGTTTATGTTTTTCTAAAAATAAACAAAAACCAGTTTATAAAATTTTTATAAATATAAACTGAAAACGTAAACGTTACCAAACACACCCCTAACTGTCAGAATTTTTTATTTAACAGAATTAATTGAAAAGTGAAATTTCTAACTGTTCATCCATACAATAATAAATTATTTGAATATTAATTGAAATAAAATTTTAATATTATAAAAACGATTAATTAACTTGATGATTTATTAATAAAAATGACCTATTGTTATGAAATTAGAAACTTTAGGGGCATAATGTAATTAAGTAAAATCAGGGGGTGTGATTGTTTGTAATTTACCGTTAAAATTATATATATATATATATATATGTTTATGTACCTAAGTTAAGAATAAATATTACGTATATTAATTATTTTAAATGGTGTCATTAATAAAAAAAATTATATGTACATAAATCAAACTAGGTGGATGTCATTTAATATCATTTTACCATGTAATCTAATTTTATAGGAGAAAAAAAAAATATTGAAAAAATATATATGTACATAAATCAAACTAGGTGGATGTCATTTAATATTATTTTACCATGTAATTCTTAATTTTATAGTGAGAAAAAAAATATTGAAAAAAATATATGTACATAAATCAAACTAGGTAAATGTCATTTAATATCATTTTACTATGTTATTCTTAATTTTATAGTGAGAAAAAAAAATAGTGCCCACCTAGTTGACATCCACCTAGTTTGATTATGTACATATAAATTTTTTTATTAATGACACCATTTAAAATAATTGGTATACGCATATTTTATTCTTAACTTAGGATATATAAACATATATATAAATAAATAACAATTATGTTGGTTGAAAGATATTTTCATAAAGAAATAAATAAAATATATGTCCAAAATATTGAAGT
Source organism: Camellia japonica (assembly GCA_030407325.1). NCBI lineage: Eukaryota > Viridiplantae > Streptophyta > Magnoliopsida > Ericales > Theaceae > Camellia > Camellia japonica. The sequence continues at coordinate 30,365,588 of JAPPVO010000017.1, forward strand.
AATAAATAAAATATATCCCTGGTATTCAATGGTAGTCTAAGTAGTGCAGTGGTTGAAGATGTTTTTCTCCTTCACGTGCTCTGGGTTCGAGCCCCTCACCGGCTAATAATTTTTTTTTTTTTTTTTTTTGGGAACTTGAATATGCATCTAAGAGGCAAAACGGCGTCGTTTTGTCTCGCAACAGTTACTGCTGTGAGGGACTCACAGTAATACCCCCGGATCCCATATACCACCAGTTGAGTCCACGTGTGCAGTGATTCATAATGGAATGATTTCCACTCACTCCCACCCCCTATCTTAGTTATATCTAAATACAATTTTGGTTTTTTTAATTGATACAAATCTATTCAATTTTTATGGAATTCGAAACTTTACTTATAGAAGGTAAATTCATGAGTTATAGATATAAAAGGTAAATTCATGAGTTATTCAATTTTCAATTTTCATGAGTTATAGATATAAAAAGTAAATTCATGACTTAATTTGTTTTATACTTATATAGAAGTTGAGTTGGAATTTTTATTTACTAAGATTTCAAATTCATGATTAATGATTAATTTCAAGTTTTATTCAAATTCAAATTCATAACTTAATTTCAAGTTTTTATTTACTTATAGAAGTTGTGTTAATGATTAATATTTGAATTTTTTTTTTCCAATTAATTGGTTTGAATTTCATACTTAATTATTTAGATTTGTAATATCATCCAGTTAATTTTTGATTAATCTCATTAACAAAGTATTTTTGTTTACATAGAATACTCTAATTGGTTGTTTAGAATTTCATCATTATTAGTTGGTTTAACAGAGAAGCCTTCTATTTGATTTCCAAATCTCTATTTTTTTCATAGTGTAATGATTTAACTATGTTCATTGTGGAATCTAATTTCTATTTGTTCTTGGTATTATTGATTGGGTGGTTATTGATATTGACATAAAACAGTGCATTTTTAGCTTAAATTTTATATTATTAGTTTGGCATCTACATGTGTGTGGGTTTTGATTGATTGCTTGAAATAGATGGTTTGATTTTGATCAAAAGAAACACATAGTGCAATAGCTCATATCTTTGTCAGATTGATTCAATTTAGTTAAATTAATAGTATTGGGTAATAGTAAAATGAATATATACTGTCTTTTGGGTATAAATAGGACAGTTTCATGATTTCATTGTAAATTTTATCATTTTTACTTGAATAATCAAATGAAATTGGAAAGTTTAAACTAAAAAGTTTGTGGATGGGGATGTTGGGCTGTTTTGTTGGTATTGCTCATTTGGGACATTTAATTTATTTTTGCATGTAACCTTTGTCATTAAGTGATTTTGAATAGAGCTTCAATAGAGTTGTTAATAGTTGTTGATTTACTTCCTCCCTCTCTCAACTAAATCTCAATTTGCTTCTTAATTTTTAATTTTTATACTGGTTTGGTTTTGGATTCATTGGGTGGAATTCAAAATATAAAATTTTTATTTTTTTAAGTTGAATTGGAAGATGTGAGATGTTGTGTCATGACTGAAATTTGGTTTTGGAGTACTTGCCACCATTGACTGAATTTCATCATAAACTTTTCTAGCATTTTCTACTACTTATTTGGTTTCATTTGTGGGTTTTTGATTATACAAGCGTGATTATGCTAATTACATTTTTTTTTTACTAAACACAGAATCATATTTGAACTATTATTTTTTTCCCAAGTGGATTTGGCATAAACTGGTAGTTTTCGCCCTCTTTCCTAAATTGTGGAATTTAAGTTTTATCATTAAGTTGATCGTTAAATTGTAATTTGTGAACTTTATCATTTCTTCTTCCAAAATTTCTTTGTTAACATCTAGGCGATGACACTGGATGTTCAATTCAAATATCAGTTCAGTTTTTAATTTGTAGTTCCTAATGTGCCATTATGGAGTAATAAGAAGATTTCAGAAAAATTATGGAGTAACAATCATTTGGGTGCTTTTGAATGGCTAAGTTAAGTTCTCTCTCTCTCTCTCTCTCTCTCTCTCTCTCTCTCATGTACTCAGCCACCGAAATCGAAGTTGGTTGTTGTGTTTATCAGATTGATACAGAGGAATTAACGATGTTGACATGCCCAATAGCCACTGCACCCACTTCGTCTTTCGTCTTTCCTCTTGCGGTATGTAAGCACTGCTTCCTCAAATGGCTCTTCTTAAAATACTACTCTCCACTAGGGGTGAGCAGCGGATATACCGATCCGCCAAAACCGACCGAACCGAACCGATCCGCCGCATTTTGGGCGAATGTGTGATGACGAGCGGACGGTTGCGGATTGATTTTCTCCAATCCGCCAATTTGGCGGACGGATGGCGGATTTGAGATTCCTTTGGCCGCAACCGACCCGCCAAACCGCGAGCACCCCTAGTAATTTATAAGATTTTGTGTTTTCAATTTGTTTAAATATTTTGTTTGTGTTTTCAATTGAAAATGAGTTTAAATATTCTGTTGAAAAAAAGTTTTCAACTTGAATATATTTTTTGAATTGAAAAAAATAAACATATTATTTATCTATATTTTTTGGTTTTTAAATCTAACTCTAAAAATAATAAATAGAAAATATGATATATGCTGGTTGGTTTTTGTTTTCAAAAACATATATAGATGTAACAATACAGAGATATACAATCTCTATTACTGCTTTATTCATGATTTTGGTGGTTTGAATTATTTTTATATTTTAAGAACCATAGATTATAATATTTTATGTGGATGAAATATGCTATGATTGTAATATGTGGATGAGGCATGTAGTGATTGTGATATTCTAAAGTTTCAAACTTTCTTTCTTTGGATGAGGCATACAGTGATTGTAATACTTTTTTAAGTCATTGACTGTAATATTTTTTTTTTTTTTGAGGAAGTGAACAAGTTAAATTATGTTGAAAATTTATAAAATTTTAAACCGCCAAACCGATTCGCATCCATCCGCTAAACTGCCAATCCGCTCAATCCACATCTGCCGGATTGGCGGACGGATGCGGATTGATTTTATCCAATCCGCCAATCTGGCGGACGGATGGCAGATTGGAGGTTCCGTGGCCGCAACCGACCCGCGCCCACCCCTACTCTCCACTCTTTAAAATTTTCTTTGATTTTTTTTTTTTTCCTTTCCCCCTTCTATTGTTCATTTTCATCACTTGAATTACAGGCTGTTAGGTGATGGAATATACAAGTGGGTGACATGGATTGCACAACTAGGAGACAACGCGTTTCTAACGTAAAAAGCCTTTTCTTTTTACTGTCATTCCTTCTTTAAATACTATAAATGCACACATATGTATGCGTATAATGTAATGGATAGAATGAATTTATTTAACGTGAATAGATCAAATGGTTTTATTTGAAAGATATTTGTTTGTGAAATTTTAATTCCCTTTGAAAGATCAATTGGATTTGCAAATGGATCTTTTGATCTTTTTCAAGCATCATGCATTTATGGTGGTGTGCTATTGGCAATAAGAAATAATCAGATCTAAAATGCATATAGAGATGTTGAATCAAGTTTAAAGTGGGACTACACTTGAGGCTATACATATAGAATGCATGATTATTTATGTTTTGGTTTCAAATTAATTCATGAACTATATGTATTAAATAAATCTCTCCTGATTTCATATTGTAATTACAAAGTAAAAGGATAAGGGAATTAAAATGATTGTAATTGTCTATATGTGTATACTGAAAGTTTCATATACATTGTGACACGGAGTTTAACCTTGAATATGAAGAATTATTAATGGATTGAATAGATTATAACTACAATGTGGTGAATTTTTATCAGTATGGAAGTACTATATTAGTTTGTCTTAACTTTTATTTTTCATGGGTCAAAATGTATTAACTTGAATGTGAATTTTTTTTTTTTTTTTTAAACTTAGAGAGTGCCGTAGGCACGGGTCATCCACTAGTAAGTAAATAAATCAGAACTGTTTTTTTGAAAAAAATGGAAACAATTTGATAAAATAAAGGGGTAATAACACCCCAATGGAAGGCAGATTTTTTTATTTTTTATTTTCAAATTCCTGAAAAGGATTATAAATTTAATAATTAATATTTGGGTAAATTACAAATACAACCTTTAAGATTTACTTAAAATACAGATTGCCTCATGTGATTTAGAAAATTACAAATACCCCCTTGTTAAATTTTTTTTATTTAACAGAATTAACTAAAAAAATAAAATTTATAATTGCTCTCCTATATCATAATAAAATTACCTAAATTATTAATTGAAACATATTTATAACATTATTAAAAACTGTTAATTGACTTAATGATTTATTAATAAAAGGGTCAATTTGTTCTGAAATTAGAAACCTCAGGGGGTGGAATGTAATTTTTAAAACCGCAGGAGGCGATTGTATTTTAATTAAACCTCAGGTATTTATAATTTACCCTTAATATTTATATAGTTCCCCACTGATTTGTATTTACTTTTTCAAATTCCCACTGATATGATATTTTTTCAAAAATAATAAATATCAAAAATATAATTTTAAAAATTAAAAATTACTTTTGGCCTTTCTAAAGATAAAATTATATAAAAATAATAAGTATTTTTTATTTTTTTATTTTTTTCACCAAATTAAATTTTAATTTGTTATAAAAATTTTCTGAAATAAGTTTTTAAAAATCAAACCAAACATGGATATTGTCTATGAATTTTTTGTATATAAATTCTATACTTGTATGGTACTATTGGTTTCTCCTTCCTACCTTCAAAGGTAAAATTTATAATTTCGAATGTGCTAGTAAAAATTAATTAATATTTATAAATTAATTTTAAGTCAAACAATTATCAAGTGATTGTGTTAAAGTTCCTTTTGAATCAATGAAAATTTCAAAGGTCAATTTTGTAATTTTGAATGTGCTAGTAAAGATTAATTAATATTTATAAATTAATTTTAAGTCAAACAATTACTAAACAGTTGTGTTAAAATTCTTTTTACTTCAATGAAAATGACTTAAAACGTTAAGAAGCAATTTGAAAATTTGGTAAAAAGTCAGTTTTTTGGCTTTTTATCAAAAATTTTCAAAAAAGTCACAAAAATGTTAAGTATGGACACTCTAGTGGCATCTAAGAATTTGAGTACAAGCAGAGGGAAGTGGTGGTTTGAGGTGGTAAAAAAAAGGTAAAACTTTAATGGCGGTGGGAGTGTTGGTTTGGAGGGCAGTCGTGTGAGTAATTGAAATGAACCTGAAATGGCCATCCTAATTGTGTAGCACATGTAAGGTTCTGATTGTTTTCGAAGGTAGAATAGAAAAAATTTATAATGGGTGAATTAATAGTGAATGGATTGTTAATGAGAGAATTAAGTAAAATTACGCTTGTTTTGATGATGGTTGTTGGTATAGGAATTGTTAAATTATTTTTATATAAAATAAATATAAAAACATTAAACATTAATGTTAAAAAAAATGCCCACAATGTAAAAAAAATTTAAAAAAAATTCTAGAAAAAAATGAAATAAATAAAACAATAATTTTTACTTAATAAAAAATACAAAAAATTAAGCATTAATGTTCAAAAAAAAAATGTCCAACATGTAAAAAATAAAATAAAAAATAAAAAAGTCCGGTGGACTAATTCTAATACCACCTTCACCTTCTCCATTTCAATCCCCCTTCCAAGGTCTATTCATACCAAGGATTAGGAGTCCCTTCCCAATCTCTCAAAACAAACATGACATATCATAGGTCCCACATCACTATCAATCCCAATCCTCTCTCTATAACCCCAAACAAATGGAGCCTAAGTCATGTTTGATTCACAAGATTAATAGTGAAGATATTAATAATTCAATCAAATTAGTGTGATATTCATTATCCAATTGATTAGTAGGATAAATTAACCCTTTGTTCATTGTTTGATTTGCATTGGATAAAAAAACATATGAATGTAGGATTACAATTATATTTATTTTTTTTTTCCAATCTTATCCTCTATAAATGTTTCTTCACAATCTTTACTTTATCAAAATTTCTTCATAAATGTAGTTTTGAAAAAATTTATAAATAAATAAATAAAAACAAAATACAAAATACAAAAGCCAGGTTTGGTTTGTTTTTTTAATTTTTTAAAAATATAAACTAATTTGATAAAATAAATATCAAAAAATATTTTTAAAAGTTATTTTTAGCCTTCTAAAATATAAAATTATATAAAAATAATAAGTGTTTTAATTTTTAATCAAGGGTAAAAGAGTTTTTTTATTTTATTTCTCAGCTTAAGATATATAATCTCACTCCTACCCCATTACTAATAATCCTACAAATTTGTTAGATTAATTATTCATTGGATTAATAATTCTGAAACAAAATTTCAAAACAAACACAAGATTATTGGGCTCACGAATTAATAATTCCAATCTAATACTCTAATCCTGTCAATCAAACATGCCTTAAGAGTATTATGATAAATTTACCTTTTTTAAAAAAAAAAATTACCATTAAACGATGTTATTTGACGAGAGGTAATAGTGCAATTTAAAAAAAAAATGCATGATAGTGTAATTCCAAAACTTTAATTGACCCATTTTTAAAAAATAAAAATAAGAAGCTTTCATCTAATATTGAATTGAAAGCTGGCACCGCTAACGGCTATTTGGGAAGAAAACTGAAGACGACACTCCAACGGTCACCAGCCTAGACCTACTCACACAGCATCCGCAAATTTTGAATTTCTATGGCTATTGTCAAATGTTATTATGGCCCACTTTCTTGACAAATTTTGCACCTTTGAAGACTCCCTGCCTAACTTATTATTATTCTCACAATTGAATAAAAAAAATTAATCAATCTATTTGGCTTAATTTTTAAAAATTATTTTTGAGTTTTTTTTATTTTGATAATTATTCTAAAAAAAATTAACTAAAAACAAAAGAATACAGAAATGTGTTGGGATTTTTTGTTTTATTTTTTGCTTTTAGTAAAACAAATTCAAATTTCTTCATGAATATTTTAATTTTTAAGTATATTTAGATTAAGTGTATTAAAAAGTAAAAGAAACTCACTAAATATGAAAATAAAATTACAAAAGGCAAAAAACAAGAAAAACAAACAACTTTAAAACTATATGAGTTATAAAACCAAACAAGGTTTCAGGGGATACCAATTATTATCATGGTTTAAAGCTGTATACGAGTGAAAATAATATGAGCAATACTAGGTATCATGAAAAAATTTTCATAAAAATGATCATGAAAGATTTATAACTCTTGGATTACACTTAAAATAAAGCACCACACACTAATCAAAGTAATTCAAGGGTCATAAATCTTTCATGATCATTTTCATGAAAGTTTTTTCATGATCCCTAACTTTTCTCAAATAATATATATTAAAATCCTATTTTTTGGTAAAACTTTAATTAACGCTATAGGAATGGCCTTATTATTAAAAGAGTCTTGTTAATAGGTATTACTAGACATAAGAAAAAAAATAAAAAATAAAATTGAAGAATAAGATTATAAAAGCTACTTTCATTGAATTCAATGCACATTTTATTTAAATTAATACACTATTCAACACTTTTATCTACTTTTAAGACTAATTTTTTTAAATTTTTTTTTTTTTTTTTACCTTAATCCCAATGTTAAACAATTTACAATCCTTTTACATAAATTTGGTTCAACTTTTTTGTGAATTCCACGCTCACATGAGAGAATTGTGTTTATTTCTGTAATTGATTTGTGTGTGAATAAAACAACTATTTATTATTATAAATTATATTTGTTTCCAAATATATGTTCTTCCTTTTTTTAAAAAAAAAATAAATTTGTGTGTTGCTAAGCACTTGGTGGCATTTGAATTTTTAGATTTTTGGTGAAAAATGAAAAGGAATAAGGGAAAAAGAAAAAAGAAAAATAAAGTTTAAATATATGTATTTTTTTTGGCAATTTGTTTTAGTTGGATTAGAAAATAAATAAGTATTTGTGAACAAATTCTATTTATATATATATATATATATATATATATATATCTTTTCATTTCGTTTTCATTGATAAATCGAATATTCAAACATAGTATTCTGACTTATATCATATTTTATAACTCCTATTGTTTTCAATAGGCTTTTCTTATTTACCTGCTTAAATGTAAATTTACAAAACAATGTTTTTATAAAACGGTCTTGCTAACCATCGTTCATTGACTATTGAGTGAGAACTAAATAATGTAAATAATAATAATAATAATAATAATAATAATAAGTAAAATTTTGAAATATTTGCATACACTTTTATGCATGAAAAATGCTAACCATCGTCTATTTAACTATGATTAATGTTGGTATATATGTAAAAAAATAAAATAAAATATGCATAAAACACATAAAAATGTATGAACATATGTCAAATGTTTATTAAAATTTTACATTTTTTTGACATGATTTAATTCTTAACAAACACATAATGGCCGATTACTCATACTAAGGCAGTAATTAGAATTTTTTTTATTATAAAAACTAGTTTTACTTAACTAAAAATAAATAAATAAAAACTAGTTTTTTTTATATAGTTTTTTTAAAAAGGTTTTCACCTTCAAAGTTAATATTAATTTTTATTTTATATTTTTTTTATAAAGCAATATTAATATTAACTTTTAAAAACAAAACTATTAAAAGAAGGGCATAATATTTATATGGGAAAATTTCAAAAAAGTGAAAATTTCAAAAAAAATATATATATTAAATGATGGAGGTATAAGATTTGTTTATGTAAATAGCTTAGCTTTGTACCTCCATAATTTTGAAATTATTTTTTTACGCTCTATTTTTTTAATATTCGCTTATTTATTTTTGATTGATGAGGCATACCAACCACCACGACGGGCATCTGAAAAGGCGTTAGAAGCAGCATTTCCATTCCAACCTTTTTTCATTTTTTTTTTATATTTCTTTTTATTTTTATTATATCTTTCTCCATATGTAATGGGTTGGATTAGGTAAGGGATGCCTAATAATAGCATAATTCAAAACAATTTTTATTAAAAAATAGCAAATTTTAAATTGAGTAACAATATGCAAGGGGTGTTTTGGGAAGTTGGTAAAAAGTTGACTTTTGACTTTTTACCAAGTTTTTTGGCTTTTTTGGAAGTGATTTGGGAAGTTGGTAAAAAGCTGGCTTTTGACTTAAGTGTCACATCACTCTGAAATTACTAAAATATTCTTACTTTTTGATTTTTAAATTAATTAATTAAAATATTTTAGAGGGTAATTTGGTAAATTTGGTGTTGCATTTTTTGGTCTTGCCAAATGAGCTTCTTGGGTAAAAAGCATGGCTGGCGTTTTTGATTTTGTTGGCAAAACGTTGGCTTTTTGCCAACTTGCCAAAATGGCACTATATCTTCTATCTATCTTCTATACTATTATATGGTGTTTTAGGAAGTTGGTAAAAAGTTAACTTTTGACTTTTTTAATCAAAATAGTTAGCTTTTTGGGTATTGACTTGGATAAGAAAGCTAATTTTTTTGGCTAAAAAAAGCCGAAAGTTGGCTTTTTACTATGTTGCCAAAGCAAGCCTATATATGCAGGGCGGACCTAGAGTTATTATGGGCCTAAGGTGAATTTTTTAAATTAGGTCCTTCATATATCATTACCAAAAAAAAAAAAGTGTTTGGATAAAACAAAAAGGATAAAATTTATTTCTATTACATTACAATTTAACAAAATTTAGATAACATATATATATAAATAAAATAGTTGAATTTCAATTAGTTGAATTGAATCGTTATTTTTTAGCTTACCAATGCTATAATAACTAAAATTAATTGGGGGTAAGGATGAGAATTTTTTACACAACTCAAGCAATATACAAAAGTAGCAAATTAAGGTTGGCTATTTTTCAACATGAACCCAAGTATGACACAACTCAATAACATGAATTATTAGTTATATATTTTAATGTTCACTAAGAGATACTATGACATTTTTTTAATATTTTATTTAATTCCATCTAACTGAGTAAAAAAGTATATAAAATAATAATTAAGGCTAATATTTTTTTATTGTCTAAGTTATGTATTTTTTTGTTTCCTATTTTAGAGTCAATCTAGTAAAAAATATATAGTAATGAGGTACAATTTTTTTAATTAGAAAAATGCAATTGAATTAAAATCAAACATTCTATGAATAATTTTATTTAGTGGAAATAAATTTTATAAAATTCAATTTATGAAAAAAAATTTAATCTCTCGATACACTTGCTAAGTTATTTTTAATTAGAAGTGAAAGTTATTACATTAAATATCAATCGGACACGAATCAAAAAAATACCATACGACAACATGAAAATAAATGAATTGAGCTAATATTAAAGTAAGAAAAATGTTTTGTGGCCCTAAAAACTGTGGCCCTAATGGCCCTAATTTCCTGTTTGGGTAAGTTTGTTTTTTTTTTCTTTTTTTTTTTACCTGATATGGAAATTAGGGCCATTAGGGCCACTAATTTTTGAGCTACCAACCAAAGCCCTTAAAGTAATTATAAAATAACACGACATGATACACTCCCCTAGTTAGGGGCCCTACATTTTATTTAAAATTGAGGGCTCGAGGCGACCGCCTTAGTCGCCTCACTTCAGGGCCGGCCCTGTATATATGTGAGCACTTATATTGGTTTTTTGAAACTTTATCTTTATTTATATCAAGTGTCTAGTTATCTATAAAAAAAATAAAATATATATATATATATATATATATAAATTGAAAAAAAAGATGCCTTGTGTTTTTCTCAACTTTTTATTTTTATTTTTTTTATTTCTCGCTTCTTATGGCACTTGTGCACAAGATTCAAAAAAAAAAAAAAAAAAAAAAAAAAACATAGAATGATATAATAGATTGTGTCTATTCATTTTTTAAAATCAAAATATCCATAAAATTGAATCGTTATTGTAAAAATTTCACTGTTACAATATATATATATATATATTTTTTTTGGAACATTTTTCTGATTATAAATCTGTTGACACTATAAATAGTAATATTATTATTATTACTATTATTATTATTGCAGGACATATGACACTTTCTTCATCGATCAGGAGTTAAGAGAAGTTACAAAGTTAGTGGTCTTGCATGGTGGAACATGGAAGACAAAGTGGAAGAAATTAAAACACATGTGAAGAATATGATGAACAAAGTGACTTAGTGGAAGACATGGAGGGATATGTGACATTGTGGGAATAAAAGTAGAAGAGTGGGTAGTTTTAGGTGATTATCCGGTAATTATTGCTGAAAAGTTTTTCCTATAAATAGCCATTGATGGCTACATTTACAGGATCCAGAACCAGATCCAGAAGTCTGTTTATTTTGCTTTATATTTTCCTGTCAATTTACATTTCCAGTCTTTTATTTTCCAATCATTTATTTTTCTGTTCTGCACTTCCAATTCCTAGGAGTAGTTCTAAGATAGTCTATTGTTGTAATTCCCTTTGAAGCTATGAGAGTGCGAAGGTACAAATTGTAAACTCTTGGTTATTTAATGAAATTTGATTTCTGAAACTGTTTCTCCCTCTTTCTTTTATTTTTGTGATCTGTCTTCTAAATTTTCTCCTAAAAACAAGTCATCAGTAAAAGTCTTCTTTATTGAGACTAAAAGAATTTCGAAGCAATTGTTTGGTTAATTGGCTGGCAATTCGTATTTCTGTAAGGACTTATTGATCCTTACTTGGCACGCACAAATTACATTTCTAATCCTCGAAAGCCAAAAAAGCCAACATATATTTTTGGCATGCCCAGTAGGACTATCATTATAATGGCTAGACGAAGACGACAAAAAGAAAATGAGCGTCTTGAAGAAGGCATGGAAGAAGAAATGACAAACGAATTGGATTTTGCCATTCAAATTTATCAATATGAAATATATTGTCGTCAAAGAAAATTTTTGAATATTCAAGAAGAGATCCAATTTCTTGATGAAGAATATTTTTAAGTTGTTACTTCATTGTCATATTATTTGGTAGAAGAAAAAACACACCATTTAATTAGAGTAATTCATCAACTTGATATGAAAATTTACCAATGGAAATATGGGTTATCAACCCTTTTTGTCAAGTCTTTAATGACTAAATTTTGTGGGGTTTTACAAAATGTTTTCAAGTTTTTTATGACTAAAATTGGTGAAAAAATAATTTCATCAATGGTTCGAGGAGTTCAAGAGCTCATTTTTAAAGAGCCAAATTATGAAATTAACATAACGAAAGAGCATATTCTTAAGTCAAGCATAGCTAAGAATGATATTCCATATATGGCTCGGGGGTTCATACATCCATTTGTAGAGAGCCAAGTCATGAAAAGCTTGTTAGAGAGGATGTTTTTAAGTTTGGTTAAAAATTATGAGCAACCCACGATTAATAGATTTAAAATTTTTGATAATGTGAAAAATCTCAAAATATTTGAATTTCCAAAACCACTATCTTTGTTGTTCAAAATTCATTTTGGATTTTTGTTTCATATCAAAATTTAATTTTGATGAAATGGTTAACAAAATATCGAAGTCTAAAAAATATATTTGTTGAGTTTTTTCCTATATTTTCATAATGGGAAGCATGGAAATGACCAATAATAATTGTCCTGGCTATTTTCATGGTTATATATGAAATAATGGCCAATACAAATGTACAGTTGGCCAAGGAAGAAGAAACTCTGTAGAAAAAACAATGAGTTCACATGTTTGTTGTTTTCTACCATGCAATGTGAAAACCATCATTCTTGACCAAAAGCTGGTTTTTGGTATGTATTAGACATGACATTTTTATACTCCGAATTGTCTTCGAAGTGGATATGTAAACAATAATCATTTTGGCTCTGTTGTTGTTCAACGTGTGTGCTTCCAAAACTCTTGTTGCCATAATTTTTTTATTTCGAGGCACTCCATCTTGCATCAACAACAGCTTCGGAAAAAAAATAATGGTGGTTGTGAACCTTCGAAGCTTTGCCAAGTATTTTTAAGAATGTAATTAGTCATTTGTTGACACCTTCAACCTTCGAATGACGATTTTGGCCCTCTAGTAATACCTTTAAAAGATGGCTTTCATCTTTTGAATTACAACTCTTCAAGAATTCAAGACGTCTCACAATTTTTTGCCATGATATTGGCTACTGTCAAGTAAGACATTAGCTACTTTTACATGGTGGTAAACTTCGAATCATTTCGGAGTGGCTTCTAAGCATTCTAAATTGGCTTTGAAGTAGCTCTAAAGAGGCTTTAATACGTCCTTCTTTATAATGAACCTTCTAGTAACCTTCAAAGGGTGTCAGAGAAGCTTTGAAGGATTCCGAAAGAGCTTCGAAGAGGTTTTTTATAATGAATATAGTAGTGTTTCCATGTCATTGAAGTATTAGCCATGATTTTTTGACACCATCCACAGTGAGTGCATGCATTCATGGATTACAAATTGGTGTCTCATATTGAAATTTTGAACTTGCCATCTAAAAAAGTACAAAGCTTTTACTCATGACTCATATCAAATATGATTGGTATGTATTGTGTCCAAATTAAATTGGTGCTTTTTAATTCGAATTGATCACTTTGAAGCACTCATATTGAATTCGAAGCATATGCCTTTAGTGTAGTATTCCTTCGAAGCACTTTGATGGTGCTGTTGTGGTATTCAAAGCACTTTATTACTTATTATCAGTTCTATGCTTGGTTCAGCTCTTCAAAAATTTAAATAAACATCACTTTTAAAGAGCCGTGGAGAATAATGTTGATACCATAAATAGTAATATTATTATTATTACTACTATTATTATTGCAGGACATGTGGCACTTTCTTGATCAATCAAGAGTTAAAAAAAGTTACAAAATTAGTGGTTTTGCATGGTAGAACATGAAAGACAAGATGGAAGAAATTAAAGCACATGTGAAGAATATGATAGATAAAGTGACTTAGTGGAAGACATTGAGAGATATGTGATATTGTGTGAATGAAGGTAAAAGAGTGGATAGTTTTAGACGGTTATTAGGTAGTTATTATTGGAAAGTTTTTCCTATAAATAGCCATTGATGGCTACATTTACAGGACCCAGAACCAGATCCAGAAGCCAGTTTATTTTGATTTATATTTTTCTGTCCTTTACATTTCCAGCCCTTTATTTTTCCACTAATTTATTTTTCTGTTCTGCGCTTTAATTCCTAGGAGTAGTTCTAAGATAGTATGTTGTTGTAATTCCCTTCAAAGCTGTGAGAGTATGAAGGTACAAATTGTAAACTCTTGGTTATTTAATAAAATTTGATTTCTCCCTCTTTCTTTTATTTTTATGATCAGTCTTCTGAATTTTCTCCTAAAAACAAGCCACCAGTAAAAGTCTTCTTTATTGAGGCTAAAAGAATTTCAAAACAATCGTCTGGTTAATTGGTTGGCACTTAATATTTTTGTAAGGACTTATTGATCCTTATTGGCACGCTCAAATTACATTTCTAACCCTCAAAAGCCAAAAAAGGCAACAAAATCAAAATTTTAAAATTTTTCTAAAAAAAAAAACCCTTGAAATAAGCTCTAATCCATTTATGAAAGTTGTTATTAATTGTACGAGCGCGAAATAATCTTCTCTTATAATCCTGTTGATCAAGTTTGCACTCCTCCAGGCAACGTTGCTTTGCCACCTGAAAACACAAACGTGAGCTAACTGGCGGGTGTGTGCCGGAAACCTCTCTGATGCCTAAGCTAGCAAATAGACAATAGACAAAAAGCTCTGTGTGTTCTAGAGTAGAAATTGTGATACCTGTCCATAGGTCTGATCATGAGCTTTTATAGTTTGTGCTTGGCAGAATCCTAGTAGGATTCCAACTCTCCCTATGAGAGTCCTCCTAGGAATCATACACCCTACTCACTACCAACCAAGTGAGATGGTTTGCACAATCCCAGTAGGACTCTAACTCTCTTTAGCAGAGTCCTCCTAGGAGTCTCATACCCAAGGATAATGCTTATCCTTAGAACACCCTCATCATTGCAAGCCAAGTGAGATGGCTACTCCCTTTACCTCGGCTGACACCTTTACCTCGGCTAACATCTTTACCTCGGCTGACACTTTTGCCTCGGCTAACATTGCTGTCAATCAAGTTACTTCGGCTCTGTTTGACTACCTTGCTTGGTAGCTCGGCCATAGCGTTGACCACCACTAGGAAGTAGCTAAGTCTCGTAGCTAGGTCCCGTGGCTAGGTCTCATAGCTTGGCTGCGTAGCTAGGTCCAATAGCTTGAACCCGTAGCTAGGTCTTGTAGCTCGGTCTCGTAACTAGGTCCCGTAGCTAGGTCTCATAGTTCGGCCCCGTAGCTAGGTCCAACAGACTGGTTCTGTAGCTAGGTCCCATAGCTAGGTCTCGTAGCTAGAACCTGTAACTCGGTTTCGTAGCTAGGTCCCATAGCTAGGTCCAAAAACATCTTTGACCGTCACTCCAACCTAGCTCGGCCCAATTTGGCTACACAAATTACACTCTCATTAAGGGATAAACAAACCCTTTATTTTTTTTATAAAAAAAAAAGGAACTAAATTCTCCCTCAAATTTTCAATAGATATATTTATAATTATGATGAATTTTTTTTTAAAGTAAACAAGATTTTAAAGGTAAATTAAATATGTTATAAATAAATTTTCACTCAAATAACATAAATTGGGATTAAAGATAGCCTATGACACGCCCTAATGGCGGTGCGTGGGGTCGCCAATCAATGTACCTACTTTACATATAAATGTGAAAATGTGTCTGGACCAATAAATACAAGTCCAACGACCGTAAAATTGATACACAAGAAGATCTCGCTTAGCCACAAGACATATTTTCAAACAATTTTTTTTCCCCAATTTCATTATTAATATAAGAAAATAGTTTTGCTATCAAGTGTCTTGAATCACAAAAAAAAATTAAAAAACACCATATATTTTTAAGTGAATTTAAAATAGGTTTATTGGTAAAAAAAAATCATATTTATGGAATGATACGTCAATAGGTTTAAAGTTTTTTTTTTAATTAATTAATTAATTAATTTTTTTTTTTTGAAATAAGAACATGTTGAAAAAGTCACCAACAACAATGGCGGGTAGTAGTAAGGTGGATAGATAAATGATATTGGACATATAGGTAAGATTTGAACAAACAAGTGTCATTTTGGACAAGTAAATGTTCTTTTGACCCACAAGTTTAAAAATTCAGTGATACTATATGTATCAATTAATCTATCAATTAGTGTGTCAACATATGTTATAATATTGTTACTTTAAAACAATGGATCTCATCTATTATACAAATTACAAGACTCAAAAATTCTAAGATTATGACACATTATCCGTTAGAGCATCTCCAATGACAAATGTTATAATAGTATTGTCATTGTTATAATTTGACAATGAATAGTAGAAAATGGTATAATTATAGTGATGTTGCTCCAATGGTGAGATACTATTTTGGCAGAACCAAATACATAAATTAGTAAAAATTGGTGTGTTCAGATAGGCACACTAGTTTTTGTGTTTGGTTTTGTAAAAATGACAATTTTGTAAAAAAATTATCTATTTTGTTGAGAAAGAGAGAAAGGGAAGTTTTGACAGCTGTTAACACATATAACAGCTATCAAATTATAATTATAACAGCTCCACTGATAAATCATTAGAGAGGCTCTTAATACACTAATTAATATACCACATCACTTTATTCTTAAAAATTAGACTTTAACGTAAATGTCATTTTTAAATTGCTTTTACCTTTTTGTCAAAACACATTTTACTTTAAAGCGCTAGTTATGGTTTGTGTTAATTTAAAATTTGGTAAGCAATGACTTAAGATACTCATTCTATTTGAGCTATTCATACACTTATCTACACAGTTAAAAAGAAAAGTGGTGGATCCCACTTGTTAATAATATATTCTATATCAATCTTTTCGGTTAGAAATCTTTTTGATTAGAAAGAAATGAAAAATAATAGAAAGTAAAGTAAAGATTAGAGGAGAATTTTTATATTATTGCATCCATTTATTTAGGGTACAAAATTTGTATTTGACCATAAAATAAAATTTGTGGCAAGGAAATAATTGAAAATTTTAGTTTTATAGTTTGAGAATTATTAATGTTACAAGAAAATTTCTTAAGTTTTATATAATTTTTGTTAAACAAGTGGATCTAACAATCGTAAAATCATGATTTTCTATTTGGTACACTTGAAAGAAATGAAATGAAATTGAGTGATTATTCCTTAAACTTTCTGATGTAATTGTCATTATCTTATAATGGTGAATGATGATTTTATTTATAATGTATTTTTCATTATTATTTTTAGTCAACTAAATATGAGAATAAATATTTTGATAAAATCATCATTTTATTCCACTCTGTTCTAATTAACCAACACCACTTGAAAGTATGATAATTGTTTTTCATTTTCATGGGCAAAAAGTAATATTTTGTTGCAAAATTTAAGTTTAAGACCTTAAAAGGGTTGTATGAAAAATTGGAGAAATTACATTTCAAAAGTTTTGTCAAAAATTAATTGCAAAATCATAAAAAAGTTTATAATTTTATTTTTTAATATTTATAAAATTTATCACTAGTCTGTAAATATTGTTCTAAATATACACTAAAATGAAATTATCCCTAAAAAAATTTACTTGCATCGCTGCTCCTTTGTTAAATAAACACCTAAAATAGTTAATTTTTTTTTTAATCACTATTTTTATAATTAAAAATATTTTATAGGATTTGTTAACAAATATATTAAGAACTTTGTTAACAAATTTTAAATTATTAAACATTTTTTATAAAATTGTGTGTAAAAAAAATATAAAGTAAATTATACTAACATTTCTTTAAAGTTTAAAGATAGGTAAGTACAACAAGTCTCACACAAGTTTAATACAATTACACCGTGTTTATTCGTGTTTATTTAAGGTTTAAATTCTCACAACGCTTTGCTTATCTACCATCAATCATATTATGAGTAATATATATATATATATATGCTATTATATATTTTACGTTTAAATTTAAAATTTATATTTTATTATTCATATTTTCATACTTGGATTGCATTTTGCTTCAATTAAAAGAAAGATTGATATAATTATGTGTAAATTTGTATTTTTAAAGAAAGAGAATTACAATTTTTGAAAAAATATTTACAATACATAAAATAATTTAAGATTTTAATTATTAATATTTAATAAAATTTAGTATTATTAATGCTTAATTATTTTTTTTTCAAAATTCATTTTCAAAACCTTTTCTCATTGACAATGAAACGACATCGACAACACTTCTTTTATTTTGCAAATTCTAAAACATTTATTTATGCCTACTATTATTATTATTATTATTATTATTTTATATTAAGCTTTGTCCATAAAATAATCAATTCATCAATCATTTGAAAGGAGAGATCGCTGTGCGGAGGAGGAAGGAGGAAAAAGAGCAAATTAAACCCCCACTGCCACTCCTCTCTCTCTCACACTTTCTCTCTCTAAGGTGATTTGATTTTCTCATCTTGGTTTTCTTTAATCTTTGAGTTCTGTGCTCATCATCTCTCGACAAACTGTTCATGCAATTTGTTTTATTTATTAATCAAACCAAGTTTGAGTTTTTAATCTCTTTCATCTAGGGTTTTGTGATCTTCTTGCACTCTTTCTTTGGTGATTCTTAACTTGTGTTGTTATTAGATCATAATTTTATGGTGATATATGTGTATATATGAATAATGTGATGTTTCTTCTTGAATGGCAGTGTAGATTCTTGTTGGGTCTTTGATGATGCATTTGGGTTTTGATTTGTTTTCCCTGTTTCTTGATCTGTAAACATTTCCCCCCTTTTACACCCCCCCCCCTTCTCTCTCTCTCTCTCTCTCTCTATATATATATATATATATTTATATCCTTTTCTTTGGTGTGCAGTACAGGCAAATGCTTTGATTCGATAGTTATCTGTTTGGTTTTAGCGTCCTTTCTTTTTAATGCTTGGATAAGTTATTTGATCTTTCTTCTTTGATGAGATGAGTCATTGGTATACTGTCTAAGATTTGTTTCTCTCTCTCTCTCTAAAGTTTCTATCTTTATTGGAAAAGGGCATTTGTATGGTATGTAAGGTGTTAGACTTTTGATGTTTTGGGCATAAAACAACGAGGTGCACCAATTTCTTTAGATGCCCATTTTGATACGATTTTGTGGGTAAGTGGGTTGAGGTTTTATCTGTTAAGTTCTTGTCTTGTAGGGTTCTTTTAGGGTTTTGATAAAGAGAAGGAAGGATAGGCGATTAACATGCTCATTCTCGCTCTCTTGCCTCCTTCTAAATTGGCCGCTTCAGATGTTGTTCTTTCACATACTGGGATGTACTTGTTAGATCATTTTGATGTTCACCTGTATCCTGTTTACTGATGTTCTTTGGCTCAGGTTTAAAAAAGCAATGCCCATTTTAATGTTTGTGTGTGGCCTGGTAAATTGAAACTTGGTTCCTCCAAGATAGTTTGAATTTTGAAACGTGTGTGGCCTAGCATTGTTCATTTAAGGATTTTCTTTTTAATCATTACTCTCGCTTTTCTAATTTATACATATGTGTTTGTGTATGTATTATTTATTCAGAAAATTAAATCCTACTATTATCCGGTGGCTTGACTTTAAATGTTGCGGTGATATCACAAATATTGAAGCAATTTATTTTGATGGTCAAATGACACTTTAGTTGTTTGCATAAACTTGATTTGATGAATGTTTAGTTTTGGAAAGGATCATTCTGTTTGGATGTTCCTCTTCTCTTCACTTGGCTTTTGTGTAGTAAGGGACATTGATTTAATGTAGAGGATTGCAATGTCATTTATAGTGCATTCTATTATACGTAATTTAAATACGGTTTATTCGTCTTCTTGGGAGTTTTATTTATTGTTTTTTCAATAATCAAAAAATTGGTTTTAACACATAATTTTAGTCTGGATGCATTCTCTTTCTTAACCTATGCAATTGTACCCACTCATTATATTGCAGGATTTCCTGTGGTGGCTGAAGCATTTCTCTTTGAAAACTATAAGTGGGGAAGTTCTTGCACATCATTGCCAATTCTGAGAATCAGCTACGTCTCGGAGGTCTTTGACGACTGCCTTTATTTGGGTGTCTATGGTAATGTTCCCGGTTTTTAGAACATAATTTTCTTGCTTGAGTGTTTCGGATGCTTGCTGAGTTTCTCCATGACAATCAAAGAAAAATATTCTTTTCCCCAAAATATGCTGTGTTATTGCATGAGTAATGGAAGGTTTAAACTTGAATGAGCTGGACTGTAAAACCTATGTTTGAATTATCTATTGCATTTTGCAGTGGTTGGTTAAAAATGCTTTGTGGTTGAATAGATTTTTTGTTTTTTTTGAGTTGGATGGTGACACGTCTTGGTTTTGTGATAGAGATCTTTTGCGTCGTGTTCTAAACTTCTCAACCAGGGCATATGTGCCAAACTTAGCACTGTGTTGTACATTGAATACTAAGATCCCTTTCAGTCAAAAAGGATATAAATTCAGAGCTTTTCTGTCTGTAGAATTCATTAATTGACGTCAAGGAATATTCTCACAAACATTACTTGTTGGATTATTGTGGTAGGCAACCAATGAAAATCTTCCACCAAACGTCATTAAGCAACTTGCGAAGGAGTTGAAGAATCTTGATGAAACTCCTCCGGAGGGCATTAAAGTAGGTGTTAATGATGATGATTTTTCAATCATATATGCTGACATTGAAGGCCCAGGTATGTTATTTTCACTCAAACCTTGTATGATCATTAAAGGTATTTATTTTTTAGACTGAACAAATATCAACCTTGCAGCTGGAACTCCCTACGAGAATGGTGTTTTCCGCATGAAACTGATATTGTCTCATGACTTCCCGCATTCCCCTCCCAAAGGTTTGTTGAGGCTTATGAGTTAAGAGAATTTATTTCACCAAAGGTTGTGACATTTGTCTTGCCTTTGGCCTGTAATTAGTTTAAATTGATTGAGGTGTGAACTTAAAGAAAAATTATATATTATATGTTGCAGGACTGCCATTTTTGATATGATTTTTACTCTATGTATTGTGATCATATACCATTCATAACCTGTCTTTTGTTTCTTTCAATCTAATATTTCTATATTTCGTTCTTTTTTCCCTTTCTCATTCTTATCTCTATTTTTTTGATGGTCAGTAACCTTTCTATATTTCATACTTCACTACTCACAACTTGATGATTCTTTGTTTGCCTGGGTCTTTAGATCCGGTGTATATATAGTTGTGTGATGATTAGTTTACCTTGTGGATCTATATATAGTTTTTGCATCCCCCAGCCCTTCTGTGACTGGTGGCAGAATGGTATCGTTATCACCGTCTCCCAGTGTATATGGGCAGTGGAATTTCATATATTTTCTGAATATTGCTTGCTTGGCTTCAAGAATTTTGTTAATGTTTTGGCCATAGTTGGTGGAGTGAAGATTTGAAAAGGATTTAGAGAAGAATAGGCAATTGTGCCAGTTGCCTTCCTGGTTAAAATGATCTTGTTGTCCACTCTTTATGGATTAGCATGCTCTGTGAAATGCTTGGCTCTCAGTCTGTCTGCTCTGTTGCAGTTTTTAAGATTTCTGTCTTTTCAAGAACAAATTATTCATCATCAATCCATTCCCATATGTTGAATCCTGTGTGAATTTTATTGTAGGTTACTTTCTGACTAAGATTTTTCATCCAAACATTGCAACAAATGGTGAGATTTGTGTCAACACATTGAAAAAGGATTGGAATCCAAGTCTTGGGTTACGACATGTTCTGATTGTAAGTTGATGTGCAGTTTATTTAGAGTTCTAGCTTTGTTTTGCTTTGATGCAGAGACCAGTAATTTGTTGAACCCATCAATCCTCTAGAGATTTTTGCATTCGCGTGGCTTGTGTGCTGGTCTGATTATCTTCTCATTAAGCTCTTATATTTGTTATATATCACAGGTAGTCAGGTGTCTACTGATAGAACCATTTCCAGAATCAGCTCTGAATGAGCAGGCTGGCAAGATGTTGCTTGAAAATTACGAGGAGTACGCCAGGCATGCAAGGTGATACATTGCCACTATGTCATTTGTTTCTTTTTTATTTTTCTGAAAAATGTGAGACTTCTGCATGATTGATCTCAGTGGTTATCAAGACTGAACCCATCATGAAGGTAAGTTATTTAAAAGGGTAAATTACACTGACCTCCCCTGAGGTTTATGACAATTACAGAAGCCTCCCTTGAGGTTTCTAAAATAACACTAACCTCCCTTCAGGTTCAATTTTGAATTTCACTTTTCCCCATATGTTAGTTGTCTGTTAATAGTACTAACAGATGTTGATGAGATCATCACAAATTTTGATGTCATTCCGAGTCTTGCCCTTATTTATGTATGTAGACATAAATAACCTTAACTTTATAGTAAATGACAAAAATACAAAAAATGTGGATGGAAAGCAGAGGTCATTATGTGGTTGCTTTTCTTTGGTCCTTAATTTTGTTCTAGATTCAACACTCGTTTTAGGACCAAATCCCCTTCAGGCCTAAAACAGGCACACAAGGTGGCGATGTTGTATCAGTAGCTTTTCCTAGAACACATTGAGTCGAACACTTGAATTATTTGACCAACCAAGGTGTCATCTGCCATGTTTGGTCCTTAATCAGCTATTGTGTTTCCTACATTGGCCTTACTTTCTATAGTTGGGAAGGTTTTCCTCATCATTGGAAATGCATAGTTAAGATGGAGTTTTGGTTAACTCGTCATGAAGAAGATATAAATGGAACAGTGCTAAACATTACCCTTGGTTAGCAGCAATGTCAGCAAGTCATAATCAGTTTCGTTTCAGTCAAAAGAGTTGAATTGTGAAATTTCCAATGTTCGGTTGGGGGATAATACCTCTGGTTCTCTGTCTGGCAAAGTTCATACGTGTCACTGAATTGTTAAATTGTTTCTTGCAATAGATTGGTGTTTCCCTTGAAGAAAATGGTTATTTCTGATGAAGTTTGGATTTTGAAAGAAAAATTACCTTGTTGTAGCACATTAGAAGATTATGTCACGTGTTCATTTTTAATTCACGATAGTAAATATGGTGTATACGATTGTATCATATGTGCCTTGTATGGATTTCTACTCATGAGTTTACGGGTTGGGTTGTGTTGCTCGCTTTACAGACTGTACACTGGAATTCATGCTCTTAAGCAAAAACCAAAGTTTAAATCAGGAGCTATTTCAGAGTCGACCACTGCCTTGAATGTTGACCAGTCAAATACCTCAGTTCTCAACGTTGATGAGAAGAAAGCAAGTTCCGGTGCTGCATTACCATTGCCATCACCATTGGCTTCGACTACAACATTCACCAAAGGGGGAAATGGCCAGGATCAGCCAGCCTCGGCCTTGAATTCAACAACTGAGACCGGAGTTAGCAGTGACTCAGTGGCGGCACCACCACCCGTGACACAAAAGAAGGAAGTTACGTTGGCGAAAGTTCAGGCAGACAAAAAGAAAATGGACGCAAGAAAGAAAAGTTTGAAGAGATTATGAAGTTTGTTTTATTGATCTGCTTGGTGGATTTTGCTGCTGACTTTGTGTTGTTTGGCTGAAAGATATTGTTATGTATTGGATATATAAAAATGAAGCAATGGATTAGCCAGACTTGTTTTCTGTGTTGTTGCTTTTTATTAACTCCAATTTAGTGAATTATGCCATTTCAAAAGCTTTACTTTAATAATGTCTTTTTTTTTTTAATTTTTTATTTATGGGAGTAGGGAATCCTAGGGCTTGACCCTGGGTTGATAATATTGCATCATTGCTCATACTTTTCGTACTTTTTAATTTTTTGCTTTATAGAATCATTTTTCCCATTAAGAATCTGCATCATATTTAGGGTTTGTTTGGCATAAATTAAATAATACAAAAAGTCAAAAAGTCACTATCCTATTTAAGTCACATCATATTATTTAAATCACATCACCTCTCTAACACATCACATCAAACTCAACTCAAACTCAACCTATATAAGCCAATAAGTCAAAAAGTACACTTTTTTAGAACATCCCAAACCAACCCTTAGTTCCTCCTTCGAAAAAAAAAATTGTATTTTCTTGGAGAGTTTTTACAGATTGTGCCCTTGTTTTGTAAATGGTCATATATATTTTTGAGAACTAGTAAAATGATAATTTTGAGAAAATTTAGCAATTCAAGTTTGGTATTTGTTTTGCCATCGCACCTCTCGGTATTAAAATTTCCCTTAAGACATTTATTTATTTTTTAATATTAAATTAATGTTTTTGTTGTTATCCTTGTTAGAATACTTAGGTGTCTTTTGTCATTTTTTTTTATTATCAAAGATAAAATGTTAGTATATTAGTAAAGTTAAATTACAACTTAAAGAAGCCGCCACAGCCGCTGATCTATCAACTCGAACCCTAGACTTTCAACTCACTGCACCCTAAGATACAGTTACATGCCACTTGGCCACAAAAGCTCGGCATCTTTTGTCACAATGGGGGCTGAAATGGGTTTTTTGGCATAAATTATTTTTTGAGTTGGGGATGGGATATTATTTGTTGTGAACTTAAACTGAAAGTTGATAATCTATAAGCATAATTTAAAAATAGTACTCTGAATAAATCACAACAAATGGTCTAATACAAAATCTCAAAATAAAGTCATAAATAATTTATTTAAAAATGTTCCTCTGCACTAATTCCTCTATTGTCATGCAAATATAACAGTCATAAGACTCTTCATCCTTCAAAATTTGGGGAGTCTTCTAGTTTGATATGTAGAGCAGAGTGTATAAGCTAGGAGAGATTGTCATCAGGTGGAACTAAAAAGGGTCTGAAGGTCAAAAGCAGTCCAATCGCCTCAATCAAGTTTAGGGTGAAGAACACCATATGATTCCCTGCATATCAACATTACTTTAGATGATAAGAAATTTAAAGCTAACATATCAATGTTTCATCTTTAACATAATTTACATGACATAGACATAGGATTAGAAACATGGAATTAGAATGCTATATTATAGCTTTGTACCCGGAAAAAAGTAAGCATCTTGACGCGTTTGTGCCCAAGAAAAGCTGCAACGTGGTGAATCATCCATGTTATACAATAAGATCAAATGCATGAACATGGAATTAACATTAATGATGAACATAATTAAACATATAAGCTTTAAACAACTTTTGCAGTACTCATAAAGAAGGATAACAAAATGTTTCAGAAACATAAGAGAAATGAAAAAAGAACATGAAAACTTGAGGAATGAGAACAAAACTAATGCCTATGTATGTAAATGTAAACATTCACAATAATTAAATTATTGAATATGTTGAGAACTACACACCTCTTTACATAAAGGGCACAAATGTACAATCGAGAAGTATACTCAATGTGAACCAAGAATTATTAAATTAATGTCAAACAAGTCAATCTGTATATGATTCTAAATAAGCATAAGATTCCAGCCAAGTCAAAATTTTACAAAACTATCAAAAAATAACAAGATTAATAATAAACAAAGGCTAAAAAGGTTTCCAAGGTGTGGGAGGCCATTTAGACATCTAAGTCTTTTTATTTTCCCCCCATTCTTTTTAACAAATCTACCATCCAATAAAGATCCATGAATATTTGAAGCTCATAAAAAAAGGTTTGAAGTGTTAGTTGGGGAGGGGAGGTTTGCCATCATAAGAGAAAACATAAGAAATATAGAAGTAGGGATGAAAACAGAAAAGAAAAAGTGTCAGTGACGAGGAAGGAACTTATAGTAACAAAGAAAGAGAATAAGTGACTTAAACTTGCTTGTTCGATCTTTTCTCTCTAGATTCAGACCAATTTACAAAAACTGAGCAACTCCAATTATTATCCACATATTATACAGCATCAAGTTGATGTATTACAAGAATGAGAAAAACTCAATTAATCAAAGAAAAACTTACAGTGAACCTCCTGCAGCTGGACCAACTGCTTTAAACAGAGACATTGCAGACATAGAAATGCCATTTGCAGCTCCTCTTTGTTCTTGTGACTGAATTTTACATCAAATAATCACCCAATGAAAGACAGCTTATGGACATAAATTGCTAATTGGAAAGAGTTCAAGGGAGAAGACATATACACTACAGAAGGAGGGAAATTACCACCGCTCTATTTTGCAGAAGAAACAATCCCGTTGTAATGGATACCTAATATTGTTTAGAGTACACATGTAAGGGAAACATCCATCTATTGCAAGAAACAACTTTTGAAGCTGAGCTTAATTTAGTAGAACTTGGCACAGTGGTTTGTTGAGCTTGAGTTTGAGTTGAGAAAACATGCTATTTCAAATTATGCTTCCTAAAAACAAGGATGTTCAAATTAATTATTAGGAAATGATATTCACACTTCCCTTTCAGGTTATTTTTTTTGTCCTCTTGCTTCTCACCAGGGGAGTTTGAATCTCATTTCCCTAATTAAAACATATTCCAATTTGTTTGCATGAATTCAAAATTATATGTATCTGCCATTTCCACTGCTAATTGTATCCATTTACAATGAAATTAGTGCACACACATATTGGCAAGCTACTGGAATATTCATCAGCATGAAATTGGTGTTTTTTCAATTAACAAATCACAAGCATTCCACAACTAATTATGCCTAAACACATATCAAATGGATCAAATGCAATAGAGTAGCAGAAACTGCATTATAGATAATATTCTGTTATGAAAAGAACTTGTCATCTGTGGCCAAGAACATGAATATTCTAGCTCAGCTCAAATATGAGATTGATGTTTCAGCTGTTAACATAGATAAATGTGTAGGGCACTGGTAAATAGACACAAAGGACAGTTGTGTAAATGTTTTTGTGAGGAAAAACGTATTCCCTTGTCCATGTTATTTTTGTCATTGACAATTTCATTCCAAAGGTGAAGTCTATAATTGTTTAGCTTAGTTCAGCCCTTGAGCAATTCTGGAGTGGAAGATGAAGACTCGAGATAAAACAGACTATTATTGGAAGGTAGAAAAAGTTGAGTCTTGGTTTGCACTTACAGAGAGAACGTTCTTTAGAACAGATGCAGAACTAACCACCAATGCGAGACCAACACCAGAGAGCATAGCTATGTACGGGTAACTAGATAACAACGGTATGGATAAAGCCTTAACATAAAGCCAATTATAAACAACATTAACAAATTAACAAGAACAGCATAAGCAAATTGAAGTAGAAATAGATTGAACAGAAAAGGATTGTTAGAGGCATACAGCTCCAATGCGAGAAACCATTATGGGCCCAACAATTCTCACCGCCAAGGGATACAAAAATAGCTGGAAAAGTAAGAGCCCAAGCCCTAATAGTCAGAAAAAAGAGGTCAGCTATCCTTGTCCTGAACAAAAACAAGGAGAACAGAAAAGAAAAAAGACGAATGCAATAGCAAAAGAATGGTCAAAGAGCACAAATTTTGTTATAAAAACAAATTATAAAGTTGAATCCAGAGGAATAAATTACTTGATTAATGAAAACATTAACATGTTATGTCAAGGGTTTTCTTTTGTAGGTTACAATTACATAAAGTTTGCTCCCTACAGTAGGCAAATGAAAGCTTAGTAACAAAAAAAAGAAGAAAAAAAAATGTATGTGAAGGAAATGTACGACTTGTTTGCAAAGAACATAGACACGTGTATATATATATCTGTGACAGCAAGAAAAAGTATTTGAAAGGAAATGTAGGACTTGTTTGCAAAGAATATAGACACTTATATATATATATACCTGAGACAGCAAGAACTTCACCAACATCTGCAGTTGTATAGCTCAATCCCCCATAGCTCCTTGGACTGACAGCCCACAACGAAAATATCTGAAAAATATTAATATAGCAACAAGACAGCATCATGGTTAATCCATGATTAGAATAATTCCTAGTTGGTTGGCAATATTGAGTATGAAGATGAACAAGAATATACATTAAAATAAACCAAATATAAATACCAAGCATTGTGATCTGAGGTATTACACTACAACATAAATTTACCTTCAATAAACTAAAATTATTTCCTTGAATATATTGGTACATGTCAAATTGCATGTTGTGCAGACAATACTGATTTCAGACAAGCAGATTGCCAGCATTGTACTCTCAATATTTGTATTTAACAAAGGACATGATTATGTACATTCTGAAAATGCTACAAAAAGGTCATTATTCAGTTATGATTTTCTGGTCTAAATCATGCTATAGTAGTCAATGGCCTTCACTTGAAATATCATTTTAAAGAGGACGAGGTTAATTAAAAAAAACTCCACATTGAACTACAGACCAAAGATCTCCAAAAAAAAAAACCACACTGAAGTTTTTTCTATAGTGTACAGATACCATTTTCAATATGTCATTTATCAGAACCATCTCAGCATAAATCAATAAATTACCCTACTAGGATAAGGTTACAGTCTCATTGAACATAAAGATGATAAAAGACAAGTTACACAACTTGATGGGGTTGAGATGCTATGAAAAATTGAAATTTATTCAAAAATTTCAAACCACCAGAAGCTTAGACATGAAAATCACCTCCGTATAGGCCATATCATGAAGTTGGAAAACACAATACACAATGATAGACGACATTAAGGGCCAATTTTTTAGAAGGCTCATAAATGAAGTTGAAACTTCTCCTCCAGAATTTTTCGCTTCTTCCAAAGCATTGGACTCATTAGTTGCAGCCTCTAATGCATCACATGAATCATCTTTTCCATTATGGTTGTGCAGCGTTTCCTACAATGACAAAGAAAAATGGTACTACATATTTTTTTAGAACTAGTAAATGATAATTTTTAGAAAGTTGACATGTATAGAATAAAAATGATAAAAAGCATTAGATTGAAAGAAAAACATACCGGAAGCCAACAACAAACAACGGATACAAACAATGTGAAGATTGATATTGTAAGGCAAGGCAAGAAGTACGGAAACCTAGAATTTAACATCCTGTCATTCTTTCTTACGAACACCAAGGATAAAAAAAAATAAGGAAATTTCACAATGAAAGATTAAGAGAATACGAAAAAGTACAAAGTTGATAATATATCTCACCTCCCAAAAATGGATTCTTTAGAAAATATATTGGGATATTTTTCTGCAGGCTGCAACATGTAGACATTCAAATGAACTTTTAAGTAACAATCTGAGTTTCCATTCAAAGCAAAAGTTAAATGTGTATATATATTACATGAAAGTTAGTTTTCCATGATTCGTATTTGACATAGAGCTCTTACTGACCAATGCAAAAATGAAGAGAGATTTTTCCTCCATATACAGGGCATGAAATTGTGGTGAAAAAAAATATAAAAGCATACTTTATATATATCAATTCAAGAAATACTTGTCTGAACAATGTTGGCCCATTCAGCCATATCTAGTTTCATATCTTTTGTGAAACAATGATCCACAGAAATTCAATAGTTAACTATAAACCATATAAAGTTCACCAAATTACCATATGTAGGCAACACCTTGAAGGCCAAAAATGACTTGTATTCTAGAAAAATAAGGGTTATTAAATCATACAAAATGTTTCAACACATGGAAGATTTTAAAGGACAACGTGGATACCACAAGAACAGGGCCATAAATAGCTAAATCCTATGCTTGATGGTTGAAATCCCCTAGAGTCGTGGATACCATTTTGCATCCATTCTGAACAAATAAATAATTACCATTAATGTTAATAAAAAATCTTTCAGCCGATTAAAAGTTCAACAATTTGTGTACATCATTTCTTCATTCTCAGGAACATATACTTGAGTTTGAAGAAAGAACAGCACCTGTGCAAGAAAACCTCCAAGAGCTGGACCAATTACCAATCCTATGCCCCATGATGTGCTTACCTGAAATGAACAAGATATTTCTCCGTGAGAATTATGCAGCACAACTTTAGACATAGATTCGGGTAGGGATCCAGAAAGGGAAATGAGAAGGCGAGGGAAATGGAGAAAAACTTTAGCTTATATTTCATTCACATTTCCCTCACATTTTTTTCTTTCCCTTTCCAAAAACCCAAATCCATGATTCAAAACACATGCTTAGGATTCATGAGAATCTGATAAAAGATTCTTACGATTGACATTCCCAAAGCTTGGTATTCTCTACGGCAAACTTCTGAAGCATATGCCTGGGTATATTGAAAGACAAATATTTACGTGAAGTGCAACAAAATGTCAGCGAATAGTGAAGAAAGATAATATATACAAACACATGTACAATTGGGGACCCAAACAGTAGGCCATTACCATGGAGTATGATTCGTCAGCTCATTATGTATTCTATAGAATCGAACATCATCTACCTAATGATTATAATAGTAGCATGTGTTTGGCTTGCTTATGTAGGAGAGGTTCGCCACATGTGAGGAGGCGTGCTGAGGATACAAATAACAAAATTACCCATCTCTAACAGTTTTAGATGACTTAGTGCTCAACAATTTATTAGCCACATGCACATTTTGAAAGACCACCCCCTTTAGAAGATGTAATGTATATCTATAGAAACAAACGCCAGTAAAATTGCATAATTGATAATTGTAAAGAACTCATATATATAATATGACATACATACCCTCATCGGCCCAAGTATTCCACACAAACTTCCAAGAAGAAACCTTGTACAAACTGCCATCCAAAAGTTTGTACTAAGACCAAAGAGAGTATTAAAAACAACCCTGTGATGAACATCAGACAAAAAGATGGAAAAAAATTGACATGAGAAAAATCTACTTTGGAAAAGGAAAGGGAAAGGGAAAGGGAAAGGGAAAGGGAAAGGGAAAAGGTAGATAAAATATGAATAAAATATACTTACACTTCATCTAGTTTCACACACCTTTTCCCTTTTATTTTTCAAATTCCTTCTCAAATCCCTCAACCAAACACAAGTTAAGCTAGCTAAACATCATCAATGGAAATTTGAACTAATATGCAATCAAGAAATAGATGTCCGGTAATACTAACACTGAAATGGTGCCAAACATTATGACAGGCTTTCTACCATACCGATCAGCCACCATCCCCCATAGAACAGAAGTCAAAGCTCTTCCAAACATAAATGAAGATCCTTCAAGAAATGAATGGAAAAACAAGGAAATAAGCATGATAGAAAAAGTTAATATACCTTCAAAAAAAAATGTATGCGGAAAATATGTTCACCTACATAACCAGCATAGTAACCAATATCTTCCTCCCTTTTTGCAATATGGAAGTCTCTTATCTGTGGAAAGGCTCCACATCACTATAAGGTCAGATCTTAAAAGAACAAAAAAATAAAAATTACCACAATAATATTTGCAATATAGACCAGACAAACAAATAAATAATACTTTCTGTTTTCACTGCAATAACCATGAACCGACACATCCTGAAAAATAGTCAAGTATCTTCCCAAGTGACATTTGTTTGGTTACTGCAGTCAATGTAGAATAAACAGGTTTTCCAGAATTCTCCTTTCATCATTGCGACATACTTTTGAGAACACAGAATATGCTTTTTGGTTGTAAATTTTCATGTTAAGGTCACACAGTTCAGTCAAAAACATAAACACCACAGTGGAAACATTAGGAGTACGATTATCGACCTTTTTTTTATATAAGAGACTTAGTAAATTGATATTAATAAGTCCCATTTAATTCACACAAAATGGATAAATTACAAATCCAACCCCTGAGGTTTACTTAAAATACAAATTACCCCCTGTAATTATGAAAATTACACCTTGCCCCTTAAAGTTTCTAAATTCATAACAAATGGGCCCTTTTATTAATAAATCACCAAGTCAATTAACAATTTTTAATGATATCAGAAATTTATTTCAATTAATAATTTAGGTAATTTTTTTATTGTATAGGAGAGCAGCTAGGAATTTTATTTTTTCAATTAATTCTGTTAAATAAAAAATTATGATAAGGGGGTATTTGTAATTTTCCAAATCACAGAGGACAATCTGTATTTTAAACAAACCTTAGGGGGTATATTTGTAATTTACCCGCACAAAAAATGGTAAACATTTAGATCAAGCATCCAAGTTATTTTCGGGCACAAAAGCATGAAACATGAGTTCCAAAGTGTAATATACATACCATGAAATATAGGAAAGGAAAAAGTGACGATATTGGCAAAGCTGTACAATTTATCCCACATGAAAAAGAAGAAGAAGACATATTAGGATTCAATTCTTTGAGAAAAAATAAACAACTAGCAGACAATCAGCCATATTTGTTATAAATGGTGATAACATCAAGCAAATCCAAGATCACCATCTCCAATTGGTTAAGCTCAAGCATCCAACTGTAAAGTTTGGAACATTAAAATGGAATTGAGAGAGTATGACCCAGTGCATGAGGTAGGCTCCACTAAAGTGCCACCCGGGATGCCAACGGCAAGCCTTACCGTTGAGAGAGAACAACAAAGTCCATCATTTAAAAGTAGATTCCTAGATTGTATCAGACATCACTTGGCTATATTTCAACTGTACATCTCTTTTAAGAAGGAAAAAAAAAGGACACCACCTTTGATGCAATTATATTTGTGTGTTGTTTTTCTCAAAACTTACTAAATGGAAATCCATAATTCAATGACCTCAGGTGCTATGTTATGGGGACTTGAATATTGGTGTCATTACAAACTACTTGTACCATATCACACAAGGATAAACACGAAAAAAGAAAAAAGGAAATCCAAATATAAAAGTAAGACACATTACTCACACGACTCAATGCTACAATTCACGTTGTGCATAGTCAAGTTATGGTTTGCATTGTTACGAACTATTGTAGTATTTGGTTATGAACTAGCAAATTGTTAAATCAAATTTGATTACAACGTGTTTGGTTATATTTCAAAATCATAATGGTTATGAGACTCAACGTGTGTATAATCAATTGGTTATGATTCAATGTGTGAATGATCAATGATGTATATTCATTTTTTTTATCCAACAACTGAAACTAGTGCATAGGGACCTTACAGTATAATTTCCCCACACATCATATATATGAATATACATGAGTAATGATATACAAATAGAAAAATAGTACACAAAATCAATACAAAATAATATGCAAGTATTGATTTTAGGGTAAATTACACTTTGCTCCTTTTATGTTTGATCACTTTTCCACTTTGGCCCTTTAGATTTATTTTTTTCCACTTTGGCCCTTTTTGTTTCAAATTTTCCCCATATGTTCAAAATTAAGTAGAAAATACCATAATAACTGTCACATAATATAAAAAATATATTATTATATTAGAGTTTAAATTTATATTAGAAATGTGATATATCTATAAAAAAATATTTTTATGTCATGTGCTTGTTAATGTGCCATTTTCTGTCTAATTTTTCACGTAAATTAACTTTAGTAGTAAACTGAAAAAAACTTGAAATATGAAATGTCAAAGTGAGAAAAAATAAACTCTACGGACTAAAGTGAAAAAGTGACCAAATATAAAAGGGCAAAGTGTAACTTACTCTTGATTTTATTATTTTTAAGCAAAAGCATAAGAGGTGGAAAAACAAAAGATTTATATAATTATTTTGGTGCTTCACTTGCATTATGTTTAACAAATTAGATAAAATATAGATATATACATACAAAATTTATGTAATTAATATAATCAGAATGGAGGTGGACAAAGCAAATCCCGCCCCCTCCCCATTTTCTATTGGAATATGGAAAACCCATGAAGAACAGGGCGGGGCAAATTGCCATTCCTACAAAAGCGAAAGTTCATATTTTTCAAAAATTCCACTATCATATCATTCGTATGAAATATTATTATATATATATATTCGATTATATAATGTGTACAAATCAATTTGGTGTGAACTTTGTCACACTTTTTTTACATTCCCAAATTATCCCATACAAACTACCCCATATTTTGATTTCAAATTTTAATAATATCTTTAGTTTTCTTTTTCTCCATTTATTAGTTGATCTTCATAGCATACCCATCAGGCGTGCAAACAACCTAGTATATAAGTAAAACACATACACTTTTCCACTAATTTCAAAACAGTTTTAACTGATTTGAAAACAATTATTTTTCATCATTTTTAATAGGGTAAATCAAACTGACCTCTTCGACGTTTGGAAAAAATACAATTTTAGTGCCGCAATTTTAACATAATTACAACCACATACTTTTAATAAGACTAAAAAGGCTGAAAATAGTATGAAAATACAAAGATAAATAAGAGTATAAAAGAGAGAACAATATAAGCCAACAAATTTACGATGAAGAGAAAGTATGTGTGAATTAAAACCCAAGGGAGTATAATGTAATTATCTCTCACTTGTGAGATTTTTTTGTATTTCTCTCTAAATCTCATAGCATTCAGTGTAATCTACCATTTTAATATCAAACAATATTCTAGGGCACTGATTAACATTTGCCTAGAGAGAGAGAGAGAGAGAGAGAGATGGACCTGCACATAAGACAACAATCCAGAGAAAGAAGAAATGCTTAACAGGGGGACCTGGGTTGGAGTCCTTGAGCTGCTCAATCTTACAACCAGGGCAATCCTCCTTGTAATGACTACTACTAGTTCTAGTAATAAATGGTTTCTGCTTCTTTTTCAGAAGCAATGTTTCTCTCTCCTCTGCCATTCCATTCGAATACCCAATTTTTGTTGTCTTTGCTTCTTGGGTTTGTTGGTATTTAGATAGGGAAGACCAAGAGATGGGCCTTAATCAATTCGGTAAATTACACCGACGCTTTGGTTCAATTACAGCCCATCTCACGTTTTAAAAATTATATTTTTATTCTTGTAATTATTAATTTCATCTCCTAATTTTTTTATCAGAAATGCTTCGGAGCTCTGCAAGAGCTCTAGAGCGGGCACTAATGACGTGGCACGTTAGTGGCAGCACGTTCTCTAACTCGCCTTTCTCTCTTTCTCATTCTCGATTTCAAATTTCAATTTATTTCTCTCTCTCTATATTCAAAGCCTTCTCTTCTCTCTCTCTCTCTCTCTATTTTCTGTCTTCGACCTCTTACTCCCCGACGGAGAGCAGCTCTACTCGAACCCCACTGACGATCGACTCTGTCTACAAGCCTCTCTGTCTCCCTCGATCCTTCCGACGATCGACTCTCTCGCTTCTCGCTTCTCGTCAGTCCCGCCGGATTAAGGAGGACTCTCTGTCTTCTCTCGACTCTCTGTCCAACCGCTGATCAATTCTGTATCTTCTGTTGTCGACCAAGTCTCTGTTCCAAAGAGCTACCCAAACCATCGAACGGTGTTTATTCAACGGTGTTTATTCATATACCATTGTTCGTAGGTTTGAAACATCTTCAGATCTAGATTTTCTTCAGAGGAAAACAAAAATGAGTTGAAGATTATTGCTAGTATTTTGATTTGAAAAGTCAATAATATGCTATCCCCAACAATGCATCAGGTTCTGCTGGAGTTGGCTAGGAACAAGAACAAAATCCCATTGCCAAAATCAATAGCAGGGCCAGGAATTCCTACCGTCTGAGCAGGACACGTTGATCAGCCCAAACTACCAACTTGCAATCCCAAGGAAGCCAACTGGGTCGACAGCTGTGGAAGAAACAGTGGATTTGAACTATTGCTTGTTATAGTGAATTCAAAGAAAGTCTCTTTGTTGTGTTCCAAGTTTTTTATTGTATCAAGGATGCATTGGTTTAGAATGGAAAGGCAATGAATGTTGATATAAATATGATGTGTTTTTAAGAAGATAAGAATTCTGCAGCATAAGAACTTTGGTGTGAGGTCACCAGTTTGAGCCCCATTAATCACATTATGATGGTGAATGTATATTAATGATTTATGGTTGTGTTTAGTTCATAAGAGTAAGGGTAGTGAAATGATAATTCAGAGTAGAATGTTTTTTCAGATAATAATTCACAGTAGAATGTTGATTTTGTTTGGTTTATTATAAAAATGATGAAAAAAGCATTAATATCATAAATGAATAATTATCCTTCAAGGAGATGAAAACTGATGACTTCATTTCATTCCATTCTTATCGGTAAATCATCTTTCACCTTATAAAGGATGAATCATTTTGCATTTTGTTCCTTAAAGAAATATTCTGACTTTGATAGCAATAAAATTAAGCATTTTTCTCTTTGTGGAAAAACAAAACAAAGCAGCTAATATAGCAATAAAATTAAACATTTTGCTCTTTGTTGAATCCAGTGAGTCATTGTTCTTCAACCCAGAACCAGAAAGCTTTGCTAATACTTATCATTTATACATACATGTACAACCAGTTGTCACTACAACCACAGGAAAAAAACAAGCAATGTCATCAACTTTTCCAGCCAACCATGTTACTAGCAGCCTGTCCTGAGGCTGACACAGTAAGGATGAAGATCGGAGAGGAAAAAGACGCCGGACGGCGGACGATGGAGAAGACGTCGGACGGTGGAGGAGAGGAACGGCGGAGGATAGATCTGCAAATGCTTTCAGAGCGAGAGAGGGAAGATCGAGAGGGAGAAGAAGATGGAGACGGAGAGGGAGACAGCGAACGCCGGACGGTGGAGGGACCAGACGCCGGACGGTGGAGGAGAGGGACGGAAGAGGAGAGCTCTACAACTCGTAGATCTGGAAAGACCTTGAAAAATCTCTGTAACTCTGTTTTACCTTTGTTTTACATTTGAGCGGAATTTTTAATTTTTAATTTTTTTACACAGTGCGTGAAGCACACGCACTATATGTGCAAATGTGCTTCATCTTCCTTGTTGGGTGCCACCTGTGTAGAGCTACGTTTAGAGCAGATAAATTAGAGGGATGAATCGGGACTTTTTTTTTATCAAAAATGCTTTAGACCACTAATTAGTGGTGGCTCTGATGTGGCAGTGGGTCCCACTCACTGTCACATGTGTTTTGTGCCTTGATTTTTGTTTTTGTTTTTTTTTTTTTTTAGTTGCCACCTCACTAGTGGTGGAGTTAGTGATGATAAATTAGTGGTATGTAGCATTACTCTTTTTTTATTTATATAATAGGTAACAATTCTTAATAAAAAATAAAAAATAAAAAATTATATTTTTAAAAAAAAGTAAAATAAAGGAAAAAAAAATAGATAAAGTAAAGCAAAATAAAAAAAAAGTAAAATAAAGGAAAAAAAAAATAGATAAAGTAAAGCAAAATAAAAAAAAATAGAGTGCATTAGTTTAATGTTTTTATTCTGTCTAAATAATTACAACAGCAAGAGAATTAGTTTAATTTTTTAAACGTTAAAGGATGATATGTATTTATTTCAAACCTTAGGGGTATAAGTGTAATTTACCCCTATCCAATTTTGAGTAATATTACAGCCTTGTTTGGCAACATATTATTTTAATAATTTTTTGAATATTTAATTAAATTATGAAATTAAAAAAATTATTAAGTTTTGAATAATTTTTTAATTTTTTTTAAAGATAATTAAAGAGAATATAGAGTTTCACTTTTTATATTTTTAGAGAATATATGACTCTATATATTTTTAGAGGATATAGAGAATATATGACTTTTTATATAATTTGTTCACTTTTTATATTTTTAATAATTTCTTAACTTTTAAATTAAAAAATAATGTTTTCAAACTAGGCTTAGGAACCTACCATTATCATCGATCCATAAATTATTTAGAATCTTTATCTTGTAATTCATATAAATTTAGGTGTTGTTTAGAATGAACTAAATAAGTGTACTTTTTAACTTTTTAGATAAAAAAAAAAATGAACAAAAAAAATATGTATTAAAATATTATATAAAATAACAAAATTACCATAATACTCCTAAATATATAAATGCGTATTGACATCCCTTGTGCCATGAAGCCAGTACTATATGCTGATACTGCACGGTGCCTCCAGTCTGAGCACAACGAATGACGGTGTTGTTCGGCCTGTGGGGGCCCACCACGAGTCTCATCTTGATAATCAGAACCGTTCAATGTGTATAACTCGCCGAGTACTATATACTTGTAGAAAATCACGTTGATCGGATATCGATAGCTATCTTATCGAATTAGTTTTTTATCAACCGTTAATTTGTTCAACTTTCATTTTTTATACAAAACTGATTTTATCATACAGCTATCGATATTCGATCAATGTAATTTTTTACATATGTATAGTACTCGACGAGTTCTACACATTCAATGATTCAGATTATCAGAAAAGGGCCCGTGATGGGCCCCCATTGGCCAAATAGCATCATCCTGTGTTGTACACTGCCTGTGTAATTTGTACCATCATTTGAGACTTTTTTTTTGGTTAGCAGACATCACTTTAGACTGTACCATTGTCATGTCATAGAAAGTTGACTTGTATTTTTTTTGGGTGTAAATTTATTTTTTTATATTTTTTTTTTTATGAATAGTGATAACTTTTTGATTTTTATAATAATTTTTTTGACTCTTTGTCTTCTTCATAACATGCCGTAATTCTCCAAACAACTATCCACCAAAAAAATTCTAGTTAGATAAACTTGAGTTTTCTTTCAATTTTTGAAAAATTTTAGAGGCCATATTTTTTTTTAGTAAGGATCCTCTCCACCCACTCTCTATTACCCTCCTTTCTTGTAAATATCAGATTCATTGGATAGAGAATCTAATTATTCAAATCACTTTATTATAATTTTTTTATTTTTTTAATAAAATGATCTGAATCATTAAATTCTTTCTTAGAGGGATTTGAGCCATTACACGAATGTGGCCGGAGAGGACCCTTACTCCATTTTTTTCATCATTCAATCCCATCCCGCTTACCTACCAACCAAACCAACTAAGTCACTGAGAAACGGCCCTGCATTGATTTTGAGAGATAGTGGGGGTGTTTGGTTTAGTTTTAAGAGTTAAATTTTCAAAAAAAAAATTAGGGATAAAGTTTAGAATTTTTTTTGATTTGTTTGGTTGTATATTTTAGAAATAGTTTTGGAGTGTGAGAGTTTAGGATTATTTGATATTTTGTTATAGTTGAGTAGATGTATGTGAAAGAAAAAATAATTGATTGATGTATAGAAGTGATTAAAGTGATTTTGGTTTTTTTTTTTTTTTTAAATCACTAAACCAAACAAAAAAAAAATTTAAAATTTATTTCTAAAAAACAAACCAAACAAGGCCATTATGTGCTCGTTTGGGATGTCCCATTGGTGTAAAATAACCATATAACATAAAATATACTATTTTAGTTAAATATGATAAAATGTCAAATCCAATCCATAATCATTTTATTTTTTCTCTCACAAAAGTCAAAAAAACCTATTACAAACGAAATTTTTTAGCCCTAGGGTAAAATAGTCAAAAAAATCAACCCACAAACGTAAAAAAAAACCAAAAAGCCTATCCCAAACAAGATTTTTTAGCCCCAAGCCAAAATAGCTAAAAAGTCAACCCACATCCTAAACGAACCTTGTACCAATTTTGGAAATGGACGTGTAAGTGATTTTTTGATTTTTTTTTATACTCTTTTCGTCTCAAAATAATAATTTCTTTTGAAAAATTTAACTCTTTTTTTTTATAGTACAATTATTGCACGTTAAAAATATTAAATTTCTAAAATTATCTTTTGATAGTACATTTTTTTGGAAATATCAATTGTTATAATTATATTTTTTGTGTTATTAATGAATTTAAAAGAAAGACAAAATAGAAAATTCATATTATTTTAATTCTTTTTTTTTAAACAAAATTTTAGTCCTTCATTTTTTAAAAAAGACTAATATTTTGAAATAATAAAAAATAGAATAAAGGAGCTAATATTTTGAGACGGAGAGAGTATTCTTTTAAAAATTTATATTTTAAAATTTTATCTAATTGGATAGACTGAAAAAGTGAAAATAATATATATATATATATATATATATTTCTCACCAAAAAAAACTAAAAAAGCCTTCATTTTTTTTAGTGAACTTTTTGAGATTTTTTCAAAAAATAAAAAATAAAAATTACTCTTAAATCATTCTACGCTAAACAAATTTGAAAAGTACAAATTTTGACACACACACATATATATATATAAAAATCATTAAAAATAAAAAGATTAAAAAATTAAAAAATATGACTCTTTTTTAACTGATCAAGAATTTTCAAGAATTTTTTTTTATTTTATATAAGTTATTGTGTGAGTCAAATAAATCATCAAGGCAATCAGCAAACAAAATGCCAAGGCCCATCTATCATGAAATCCAAATTGGTTTAGGCCCAATAGGTTTGATGAGCTCAACGCCAAGCACACGATCGCCGACAAATAGAAATGTCGATTAAGAGCTACTGGTAGAAACGACAAATACTTGCGTTGAGGAGATAAAATGGGCCTCGGATGTCTCTTTTAAAAGGTATAATAGGAAACTGGACCCTGACATTTAAGTAATTATAAAATAGAGAAATCATATAAAAAATATCTATACCAAATAGTTATATAAGAAGGTGAAGGCAAATGAAGAAGGTATGCATGAAAAACCCACTAAATTCTCTCTCTTTCTAAAGAACTAAATTTTTATCCTCATCTTATTCGTTATAGTGTTAATTTCAACATTTCCTATTAGAATGTTCCCTGTTTTAGGTATCGGAGCGATAATTGAACAAAGAACTGCTTAGATCAAATAAATATTGTAGAAGCACTGCTTACAGTTACATTTTTCAATAAAAAATGAATAAGATTAATGAACAGCAAATTAATTATTTATATATATATTCTATAATACCAAGATTGTCCTTTTCATATACTTTAATTTTCCCTATATAATAGTAAAAAATTACAATCAGTGTGTTTAGTTTCAATTTTATGAAAATTGATTTTTTTGTTTTTCATGTTTTTTTGTTTTTAATGAATATTTTTAAAATTTTAAGTAATTTTTTTACTTTTTTAGATTCAATTTATTTAGATGTATCTAAATAGTAAAATATTTATGAAAAAATATTTTTAAAAATTAATAAATACATAAAAATATGAAAAATGTATTAAATTTTCGTATTTTTATATATTTTTTGGTATTTAGTGTATTTGTTAAAGATTTTTTCACAAATATTATATTTTTTAAGTATATTTATGTTAGGTGTGTCTAAAATTTAAACAAAATTACTTAAAATATTTAAAAAAATCATTAAAAACATTAAAATATAAAAAATAAAAAAATTATTTAAAAAAAAAATTATTTTCCAAAAATCAGAATTGAATTATTTTTATTGTTTATCGTCGCTATCCAAACTGGCTGTTACCTGTCCCATCAATGTGGTCTGAAACAATCAAAAACAATTCCCAACCCATCTGTGCCACGCGGGTCACTAAAAACTAAGCTATGCTCCGGATCCCCAGTATCCCCACCAGCACATTTATGGGAGAGGGGAGGAAAAATGATTCATCCCCCTTTTCCTCCACCCCCTTTGACCCCCTCTCTCTCTCATTGGTTACATTTTCTTTTTCTTTTTCTTTTTTTTCCTGCTCCTTCAATCACCACCCGCCACGTGGCAAAGGGAGTGAAGGGGTGACCCCCAAAAGGGGGTCCCAAGCATTAACAAAAACACAGCATTGAGATTTTTATTTTTTTTTTGGAGACTCTTACATTTTTTTTTGAATCTTTATTATTGATGGTGTAGGTCTCACACATACATGAATGAATCTCATACATACATCAATGGTGGAGATCCAAAGAGAGTTGTGGAGGTCTTAAACATTTTTAAAAAAAAAACAAAGAAACATAATGTGTGATCACAAATCAATTAAGTGTTGTGAAGGTCAAAAATTATGGGGGTTTCAAGGATTTTTCAAAAAATTTTGTTACTCCTATATTTTTTAACTATGATTATATAATGCTATATAAATAAAAAAAATATAAATAATATTTATACATAATAATGTGATTTTAAAATAAAATATATTTAAAAATAGATTAATCTTTGGGAGCACTAAAAAAGGAGTATTAGGGGAGCACTAATGAGGTGACTCTCCCTTGATGTGATTGTTGCCTCTTGTTTTTTTTTTTTTTTTTTTTTTTTTTTACATTTTCGAACTCATTAGAACTATTAGTGATGGATTTTTTTAGTAATCTCTATCATTACTGTTAAAAATATATTTATTTATATATAATAATAATATTATCACATTATTTTTATTAAATTTTTTATATAAAAACTTTGTGCATAAATACAATTTTTCTTGTGGTTTTGTTTGATTAATTAATTGATTTTTATCACCTATTTATCGTAAGATTAGGGCATCTTATTTTTATTTTTAAACTCCCTATTTTAACAATTTTTTTAATAACTATAATTTTACCGTACGCTAAAATTATTAAAAATGATAATACTATTTGTTGGAACATCCACCAGCCATCTCCATCTCCATCTCCGACTTTCTCTAAGTTGATGTCTGCCATTCACATCCTATCCTCTCTCTTTCCTATTACCCTCTTGTCACTCCCCCTGTCATTCTGAACGCCAATAAGACCAATGCTACATTCAAACATGATTTCAAAATTATTACAAGACTAAAGGTTGGTTGGGCATGCACTATATAATTTATCTTTTTATCTTTTTATCTTTTTTTTATCACATCATTTTTCTATTTTTCTGTACATCTTTTCGTAAAAAGACAAAAAGTGCACTTTTTTAGGACACCCCAAACCAACCCTAAGTGCCATTTTGGGAGCATAGTAAAAAGTTACGTTTTTGGACAAAATGTCTAAAAATGTAGCTTCCAAAAACGCAATAAAATTCCTTTGGGAAGTGTAAAAAACGCAACCCTAAAATTACAAATTAGGGTCTATGAAAAAAAAATAAAAAAATAAATCTCTTATGTTAGATAAAGGTATTTTGGTCATTTTAATTTGATTTGACACCATAAATAAATATTAAACTAAAAAGCAAAAATCCAGCTTTTTATCAACTTTCCAAATCACTTCAAAAAAAAACCAAGAAATTTGATAAAA
The DNA here is from genome assembly GCA_030407325.1 of Camellia japonica. NCBI lineage: Eukaryota > Viridiplantae > Streptophyta > Magnoliopsida > Ericales > Theaceae > Camellia > Camellia japonica. The sequence continues at coordinate 30,408,479 of JAPPVO010000017.1, forward strand.
AGCTAAAAACCAACTTTTTACCAACTTTCCAAAACAACTGATTGCTTTAAAACATAAATTAATATTATTTTAAAAACATTACTGATGATACAGTTTGTTCCAAGGAATGGATCGGACTGGTCCAAACTCCTCCAGCCCAGACGCTGATGATCGAGTCCACCGTAGAACCTGCAAACAAGTTCAGCGGGGAATGGGGTAGTCCCCCAGTGAACCCTCCGACGAGCAAATTAATAGAGGAAGTGGTATATAGAGAGAGAGAGGGAGATTGGCGATAGATAAAAACTTAACCTTCTTCCTGTCTTCAACCTTTGCTTATATCATTTGGTAATCATTTCACTGTCCCTGCCGACCTGCCCTCATCGCCGAAAGCCTGTGTTGTGGCTTACTTTGTTCAGGGTGAGGGGGTGCTGTTCCAGCTGAGGGGTGTTGTCGCAATAAATGCTATGATGGGCTACATTAATGGTGTTGTGCTGTGGCAATAACTTTGCAGATCTTTGTCTGCTGACGTGGCCTGTCCTACGCCTGCCACATGTCCAAATGTCATTGGCCCTTCACGCCCAGTTGGCGTCCAGCTGTCCTGGGCTTTACCAGCCGGGTTATGCAGTGGCTTCCAAATGGTGGGCTTGGGGTTGTTCACTATGGGCTGTAGACTTTGTGGGCCTGTCCATGTCAGTAGTCCCCCATTCCCGAGTGCAGCTTCAGTCCAACGAAGGGAATAATTAGGTGGAAGATGAATCCGACCGGGACGGGGTGGCCGAGTTGGTAGACCGAACGGGAGGTGGGCCGACTACGAAAGAGCCGACCGCGTGAAGGCCGAGCGGAAGAGCCGACCGCGTGAAGGCCGACCGTGCGAGCCGACCGTGAGGAGGGCTGACCAAGTGAAGGCCGAGCGGAAGAGCCGACCGCGTGAAGGCCGACCGTGCGAGTCGACCGTGAGGAGGGCTGACCAAGTGAAGGCCGAGCAGAAGAGCCGACCGCGTGAAGGCGGACCGTGCGAGCCGACCGTAAGGAGGGCTGACTAAGTGAAGGCCGACCGTGAGGCGGGCATGGGGCTCAAGAGGGGGCATGGCACGTGATGATTTGAAGTGGAAAAGACAGGTTGAGGTTGGGGAGGAAAAGCAGTGCATCGTGGCCCTACACGTGGCAATAGTTTCGGAAGGTTAGGCGTTGGAGCAGAAGTGAAACGATACGTCATTATAATGTTGAAAAGACAGTTTTGGCGGATGATTTGAAAAGTTTTCAAACTGGCGAAAATTAATTGGGATCCTTGGAATACGGGGAAACCGTGGGCTTTTGGTGTCGTTCGATTCACCTATTTGTTTACAAAGACTCAAAATATCTCAAGTGTTAGTTTCTTCGTTGCTCACGATACTCCTTTGCAACATTTTCTCAATTTCCTTGCTCCTGCGTCAGAAGCGATTCGTAAACATACGCTAGAAATGACACAAGAAGGAGCTGTGAATGTGAGGGTGGACCCACTTGGGGACGATGATGCAGAGGAGCTAACGGCGCAGTATAGGTCAGAAAGGGTGGGGGAAATAGTGGTGCGATCCCATGGTTCTACAATGATAGCCACGCTACAACCGATCAGCCAGGTGGAACCAGATCACTGGCACACGAAGGCTGGCAAGTCCATAATTACGGCGGCGGAGTTGGAAGTTATCCGCGAAAAATACCAGATTCCGGCTGAAGTGGAGCTGTCGTTGCCGATATCTACAGAAAGGGCGTCTGATGCCAGGCCAAGGGAGTTTTCCCTTTATGAGGAAGCTCTGAAGGGGGGGTTGAGGTTGCCATTGCCGTAAGTGGTGGTGGACGTGCTCAATCGTCTGGAGGTAGCGCCAGGCCAGCTGATGCCCAACGCGTGGAAGATTCTACTGGCTTGTGCAAGCGCGTGGCCATTGACGAATGAAGGGGTGGCCATGACTGTGGACGAATTCTTTGGGTGTTACAAAGCGGCTGGGCAGCAGGAGACTTGGGTCACCCTGCAGGCAGCAATAGGGAGGGGTTTGGTGGTTGGGCTGCCAACGTCAATCAAAGGATGGAGAGCGCGGTGGTTTTATGTGTCCACCAATGGAGGTGCTGGGGTGCGTACGGAGTGGAGGGTGCCTAGCAGATCTGTGGAACCGAAGTTAGGGGCTGCAGCAGAGGAGAGGATAAAGAAAGTGAAGGCCTGGAGGGAGAAGGAGGGGGTAAAGTGGGATGAACTTGTCCAGCCTTCAGCGCTGTTTGCAAAGGGTTGGGTCCGCAACCGAATAGTGAGGATGTGGGACAAGCGGAATTGGAGGCAAGGAGGAAAGCACAGGAGGCTGAGGATAGGGCCATACTGGCCAAAGCCACGAAGTTCAAAGAAATGCAAGAAGACCGACCGCCTCAACCGATCGCGCGGGAGAGGATCCGACCGCGCCTAAGGCCACTGGAGGGAAAGGACTTAAGCAGTTTCGAGCCACGACCGCCCCCAGTGGATTCTGTGAGAGAACGGGCCAGAAAGGAGGGGGAGGCTCTGAGGAGGAAGAAGAAAAAGAAGAGGAGTGTCCCAGAAGGGGCTGTAGATGAGCCTGGGTCCAAGAAGGCTAAGGGCGTCCCAGTTATTGTGAAGGCCCCTGTGGTCAAGGATACCCCAGAGGTGGTGGGGGTCATCCCAACACTGGAGGTTGTGGAGATTGCCCCAGCAATACAAGTAGGAGTTGGGGTGGCTGAGGCTGAACCGAGTGGGAGGGAACAGACCCAAAGGGGCCCTGCACCCCAGGAAGGAGGAGTCGGTCTGGCCACAGCAATCTATCATGCTCGTGCGGTGGCCGGACGGCTGGAGGGAGAAGAAGGCCCAGCCAGGGCGGGGGCAGACCGCTTGGTGAAGATTGTGGAGGAGGCAGCTCTGCGCTCGGCGTCTAGATTTAGTGAGGCTGACCTGCTGAGGGGGTTATGCTCCGCTGAAATGGAGGTAACCACCTTGGCAGGGGCCCTTCTGAGGAAGGCGGGGGCTGCTAAACTAAAGGCAGAGGAGGCCAAGGCTCAACTCACAAAATTGAAGGAGGAGAGTGCAAGCTAGGAAAGTGCTCATGCCGATCTGCAAGTGGCCAAGGTGGAGCTAGAGAACGCACGCCGCCAGGTTGTGTCGCTCGAGTTCCAACTGGCTGGCGAGCAGAAGAAGGTGGATGAGGCCCAGAAAGCTTGCGCAGTTGCAGTCGAACGCCATGAAGAGGCGATGAGCAACAATGAAGAGCTAGTCAGGCAAAAAGATGAGGCGGATGTGAAAGTTGACGCTCTGCAAAAGGAGCTGGAGGGCGAGCGTGCCAAAGCAATGGAGTAGAGGGAGAGCCTGCGTAAGGAGTTGGAGGCAGAGAGAGGAAGAGCGACTGTTGAAAGGGAGACTCTGCAGAAGGAGTTGGAGGCTGAGAGGGCCAAGGCCTCCTCTGAGAAGGCGATCCTTCAGAAAGAGCTGGATGAAGAAAGGGCGAAGGCAGCCTCTGAAAGGGCGGCCTACCCCGATCTGTACATTGCAGCAGTTGATCAATTCAAAGGATCGCCTGAATTTCAGATGGCGGTTGATGCCGCAGTCGCCATCAGCTTGGCTAGGGAGGAATCTGGTGGGGCTGGCCCATCAAGGACGACTGCTGGGGGGAGATCTGAGTCTGAAGTCATTGAGAGTTTCCAGCAGTCAGACTTCTACAAGCACGAAATGGCTGAGTACTGGGACAGCGGGTGAAAGATGTTCAAACGTAGGGCTGAGGAGCTGTTCCCAGAGCTTGACCTGAGTAGTGTTACGATTGGGGAGGACGACGTGGCCCAGACCCCCCTGGATGAAGGAATTGAAGAAGCAGATCTCGTCTCTAGTGAGGAAGAGGAGTGAATTGAAGATGTGTGTATTTAAGAGTTTTTGTTTTGTTTTTGTATACACATTGTATCTTTTTTTCTTTTTTTTTTTTTGAAGTACTGTAGTGGACTGATGTACACATTTCTGAATAAATGAAATTTCAATTTTGTTTTGCAATTGAGTATGTTTACCCATGCGTCTGAAATAGATGAAGACTTGTGATAGAAACTGGTGATAATAGTTGAGTAAGGCTAGGGACGCCTAAATGCAGAATGAAATTGAATTCGCAATAATACAGAGTTAAATTAGAAATTCCGCTTTGTATAGTGAAACTGAATTTGTAATAATGTAAAGTGAAGTTAGGAATTCCTCAATGTAGAGGGAAATTGAACTTGTAATAATGATTCAATGTAGATCAAAGTTGGAGTATTGAACTTGTGATGGAGTTGTGTGTTGGTGTTCACCGTGCTGGAGGAAGTAATCTGATTGGTGAAGAAAAAGTGAAAGAAAGTCTCTGGGAGTTTAACTAAGTAAAGGGTGGTATAAAAATGTTGACCTCAAATTGTGACTAAGTGTGCTACTAAGGGTAAATTTAAGCAATTTTCTGGACCTGAGGTGATGACACTCTGTTTGGCTGAGGTGATCATGGTGCTCAGTCTGACTGAGACTTTGGAAGTGCTCAGTCTGGCTGAGGCTTTTGCAGTGCTCAGTCTGGCTGAGGCTTTTGCAGTGCTCAGTCTGGCTGAGGCTTTTGAAGTGCTCGGTCTGGCCGAGGACTAGGACTGAGACTTTGGAAGTGCTCAGTTTGGCTGAGGCTTTGGAAGTGCTCGGTCTAGCCGAGGCTTTTGCAGTGCTCAGTCTGGCTGAGGCTTTTGAAGTGCTCAGTCTGGCTGAGGCTTTGGAGGTTCTCGGTCTGGCTGAGGCTTTTGAAGTACTCAGTCTGGCTGAGGCTTTGGAGGTGCTCGGTCTGGCCGAGGCTTTTGCAGTGCTCAGTCTGGCTGAGGCTTTTGAAGTGCTCGGTCTGGCCGAGGACTGAGACTTTGGAAGTGCTTAGTTTGGCTGAGGCTTTTGAAGTGCTCGGTCTGGCCGAGGACTGAGACTTTGGAAGTGCTCAGTCTGGCTGAGGCTTTGGAGTTGCTCAGTCTGGCCGAGGCTTTTGCAGTGCTCAGTCTGGCTGAGGCTTTTGAAGTGCTCGGTTTGGTCGAGGACTGAGACTTTGGAAGTGCTCAGTCTGGCTGAGGCTTTGGAAGTGCTGCAAATGAGGATGTTATTGAGACAAATCATAGAGAGCTAAGGTATAGAAATGTTGTCATAGACAGTGTAATTCAGTCGATCCCAGGTTACATTATGTAATGAAAAGAAAATACAACAACCGAGCATTACAACAGCACGAACTCATTGGAAGTAGCGCTTCAGGTGTTCAGCATTCCAAGGGTGGGGCGAGATCTCGACCTTCCATGTCCTGAAGTCGGTAAGTGCCTGGACGGGGTCGGGCTTTCACAATGTAAGGCCCCTCCCATTTAGCTGCCAGTTTACCCTCAGTTGGATTTTTTGTGGCAAAGGTTGTTTCCCTCAAAACTAGGTCCCCTACAGCGAATTCTCTAGGTCGAACCTTGCGGTTGTAATGTGTTCTCACTTTCTGTTGGTATGAGGCCAATCTGACTGCAGCGGTCTCCCTAAGTTCTTCAATTAGGTCTAGGTCTGCCCGGCGGAGTTCTTCAGTGAGTGCTGGATTCAGATGTAGGACCCTGGGGTTAGGCAGACCGATTTTCACCGGAATAACCGCCTCGGCGCCGTATGTTAGCCGAAAGGGGGTTTCCCCAGTAGGGGTCCGAGCTGTAGTCCGGTAAGCCCAGAGTATATTCGGTAATTCCTCTGCCCAAAGTCCCTTGGCGGCTTCCAGTTTAGTCTTGATGATCTTCAGGAGAGAACGGTTGGTGACCTCGACCTGGCCATTGGCTTGGGGATGGCCTGGGGAAGAGAAACATGGTTGAATCTGAAGGTCTGCGCAGAACTTCCTGTACTTGGCGTTGTCGAATTGCTTGCCGTTGTCGGAGACGATGGCTTGAGGGACGCCAAACCTGCAAACAATCGACTGCCAGATGAATTTGGTAGTGTTCCGTTCGGTGATGGTGGCCAGGGGCTCTGCTTCTACCCACTTGGTAAAGTAGTCGATTGCGACAATTGCGAACTTGGTCTGGCCTCGGCCAGTGGGAAGTGGACCAACCAGGTCGATCCCCCATTTGGCGAACGGGTAGGGGCTGCAGAGTATGATCAGCTCAGTGGGAGGAGCATGGGGGATGTGGGCGAAGCGCTGACACTTGTCGCATTTGAGCACAAAATCAGTGGCATCTTGGTTGAGAGTCGGCCAGAAATAACCTGTACGGAGTATTTTGTGGGCGAGAGACCTGCCACCCGAATGATTGCCACAGATTGCCTCATGGATTTCTTGCATTACATAGGTTGCTTGGGCTGAGTTGAGACATCGCAGGTATGGGCGTGAAAAACCACGCTTATACAGGACGCCGTCGACCAGAGCGTAGTTAGATGACCGAGCTCTGACCTTGGCGGCCTGCTGTTGGTCATCCGGGAGTTCTCCTGTGGTCAAAAATAGGAAGATGTCGGATGCCCAAGGGATGGGTTCATTTTGGAGGAACTGCACTTCTTGTAGGTCGGACGAGATGGCTGGTTGGGCTAGGTATTCAAGGCGGACGCCGTGGCTGAGGTCGGACTGGTCTGCAGAGGCCAACTGAGCCATTTCATCTGCCTTGGAGTTTTCTGCCCGGGGTATGTGCTTGATGTGGAAGGTATTGAAGAGGCGAACAAGAGGGAGTGCCAGATCCCTGTAAGCCCGCATTGTGTCCTCCTTGGCGTCGAATTCCCCGTGATCTGGCCGACGATGAGCTGAGAGTCACTGAACACCCGAATATGGCTGACACCGATGTTTGGCAAGGCGGAGTCCCGCTATCAAGGCCTCATATTCGGCCTCATTGTTGCTGGCATCAAACAAGAGGCGGAGAGCACATTTGAAATAGCCACCCTCAGGGGAGGTGAGGATGAGGCCAGCCCCACTACCTTCCCTTCGGGATGACCCGTCGACGTTGAGAGTCCAAGAATGGGGGTCTTCTGGCTCGGCAGGAGTTGGTGGGGGTGGAGAGGCAGTGGTTGGGGTCGGGTTGGTGAACTCCAGGATGAAATCGGCTATGGCTTGTCCCTTGATTGCTGTTCGAGGGCGGTAGGAGATATCAAACTGGCTGAGTTCTACCGACCACTGCATAAGTCGGCCAGAAAGTTCTGGTTGCTGCATAACCTTCTTCAGGGGTTGGTCAGTGAGGACCACTATGGAATGGGCCTGGAAGTAGGGACGAAGTCGTCTAGAAGCGGTGACCAAGGCCAGGGACAATTTTTCTAGCAATGGATAATTCTGCTCTGCTCCCCTAAGAGCTCGACTGATGTAGTAGACCGGCCGTTGGACTGAGCCGTCTTTCCTGATAAGAGCTGCACTGACCGCGGTGCTTGATACTGCTAGATAGAGGAAGAGGGGTTCGCCCGTAACTGCCTGTGAAAGGAGGGGAGGGTTGGCCATGCATTGCTTTAACTGCTGAAAAGCCTCTTCGAATTCGGTTGTCCATTCAAAAGTCTGCCGAAGAACTTTGAAGAATGGTAAGCACTTATCTGTTGCGCGAGAGATGAAGCGGTTGAGGGCCGCCACTCGGCCGGTGAGTCTTTGAACTTCTTTGACCATTTTGGGTGATTGCATTTCAATCAAGGCCTTGATCTTCTCAGGATTGGCTTCAATGCCGCGCTGGCTGACCATAAAACCAAAGAACTTTCCAGATCCTACGCCGAAGGCGCACTTCTCTGGGTTGAGTTTCATTTGGTACTTGCGGAGGGTGGCGAAGGTTTCTCGGAGGTCAGACAGATGATCAATAGAGAGTTTGCTCTTGACTAGCATGTCGTCGACGTACACTTCCATGTTCCGACCTATCTGGTGTTGGAAAACTGCATTGACTAGCCGTTGGTAGGTGGCCCCAGCATTCTTTAGTCCGAACGGCATCACGCGGTAGTGGTAAGTTCCTCGATCAGTAATGAAGGAGGTATGTTCTTGGTCGGACGGGTGCATCAGGATTTGGTTGTATCCAGAAAAAGCGTCCATGAAACTGAGCATCTAATGACCGGCTGTGGTGTAGACAAGCAGATCGATACGGGGAAGAGAGTAGCTGTCCTTGGGGCAAGCTCGGTTCAGGTCGGAGTAGTCGACACAGAGTCGCCATTTGCCGTTGTTTTTGCGGACTAGGACCACGTTTGACAACCATTTAGGGTAGTCTACGTTTGTGATAAACTGGGCCTCAAGGAGCTTGTCGACCTCTGCTGCAATAAGAGTATTGCGCTCTGGATGGAAGATGCGCTGCTTCTGGCGGTAAGGTCGGAAATGAGGTTCGATACTGAGGCGTGGGTTATAAAGGATGGGTCAATACCTGGCATGTCTGAATGGGTCCAGGCGAATACATCTTTGTGCTCGGTCAGGAGGGCAGTAAGGTCGGCTTTGGCTTGGGGAGATAGCTGACTGCCGATCTTGGCAGTTTTCATTGGGTTGTGGGGTCGATGGGAACCTCAATGAGCTCCTCAACAGGTTCTCCTCTGACCAGTTCATCTTCGTCTCGGACATCAAGTCCTTCAATAATCATGGCCTCCTTCAGTTTAATTTCCTTGAGTGAGGCGACATAGCATTCTCTGGCCACGGTTTGTTCTCCCCTCACTGTTCCGACCCCGAGATCAGTGGAAACTTGATGGCCAGGTGGTAGGTGGAGGTGATCGCTTGGAAGGCGTTGAGGGCAGTGCGACCAAGGATGATGTTGTAGGCAGAGGGGCAGTCGACAACAAGGAAGGTAAGCAACTTCGTGGTCTGTGGGTATTCGCCGATGGTGATGGGGAGATCAATGGAGCCGATGGAGGTCACCCGGTCGCCAGTGAAACCGACCAAGGGGGTTTGGAGGGGAGACAGACTTTCCTCTCCGATCTTGAGCTGGCGGAAGCAGTTGAGGAATATGATGTCTGAAGAGCTTCCATTGTCGATGAGACTCGTCTGACCTTATAGTTGGAGAGGATGGCGGAAATGACGAGAGGATCATCATGAGGATAACGGATGCCTGTACAGTCGGCGTCCGTGAAGGTGATGGGCTCTGTCCACTGCTTGGGCTGTTTGGGGGGTCGGTCTACCGTGGTGATGCCTTTTGAGCCCTGCCTTATTTTTCTAAGTTCTGCCTTCTGAGCCGAGCGAGATGGTCCCCCACAAGCAAGACCACCTGAAATAACTCTAATTTCACCAACGAGGTGGAGACGGTTGTTGGGGAGGTCGATCATGGCCTTGATGGTTGAGCTGGCAGCCGCGGTGGGGTGTGCGGCGATTGTCTCTGTGGGGTTCGGTTCTTTGCCTCTGCTGAGGGCGGGTGTCTGTGAACCGGCTTAGACGCCCCTGGCGAATGAGGGTCTCCACCTGATCCTTGAGGTTGATGCAGTCATCAGTGTTATGGCCATGGTCCTGGTGGAAACGGCAATATTTGGACTGGTCTTTCCGGTTGGAAGGGTTCCGTGGAGGGGGAGGCCATTTGAGGGGGTAATCCCGTTGGATCTGGTTGAGGACATGTTCCATGGGAGAATTGAGGGGTGTATACCGCTCGAACCGACCGGGCGGTCGGGCTGGTGCCTACCGGTCTGCACGAGGGTGTCGGTCTGTATAGCGGGGTGTTTGGCTATTATACTAGACGTTTCTGGGTTCTGAGTCTTTTCTCTTTTCTCTGGGGGTCGGGTTTTTAGTTGTTGGATCCTGCCGAGCGGCTAGTGAATCCTCGGCATTCATGTATTTTTGGGCTTTGGAGAGTAGGACTGCCATTGAGGTTGGGGGGTTTTTAGAGAGGGAGAAAAGGAAATCAGACGACCGCAGACCGGCCATGAAAGCTGTGAGGATGACCTTGTCGTCATTTTCCGCAACTTGCAGGGCTTCGGTGTTGAAGCAAGTAACGAAGCTGCGCAGTGATTCCCCCTCGGTCTGACGAATATTGAGGAGTTGGGTGGCTGGGCGTCGCTGGCGCTGGGCTCCGATAAAATGGCTCAGGAAAGAGTCACTGAGATGCTGAAAGGTGGAGACAAAGTCTGCCGGTAATTGGCTGAACCACAGCTGAGCCGATCCCTTCAATGTCACGGGGAAAGCTCGGCACATGATCTCGTCAGGAAAGGCATGAAGAATCATGAGAGTGCGGTAGGTTTCCAGATGGTCGACCAGGTCCGTGGTCCCGTCAAAGGAGTCAATGGTGGGCATTTTGAACTTGGCGGGTAGAGGTTTGTCTCGGATGGAGGCAACGAATAGTGAATTTTCCGTGGTGGAGGGTTTATGTGGGATGTTCTGCATGACCCCCTGGAGTTGGAGCTTCATGGCTCGGAGTTCAGCGTCCCAGAGGGGTATGTTGTCGCTACCAGAGGGAGGTAGGTGTTGGACGCTGCTGGCTTCGCCCTCGGGGGCTGGTGCTGCGACCGATTGTGGTGGGGGCGGAGGTGGTGGAATTTCATGTGGGTGAGGAGGTTGCAAACCTTCCAAGTTAGGTAGATTGGGTGGTGGGACAATATGGCCCGGAGTTCGTTCTGGATTGGGTGGGATATCTGGAGGTGGTGGTGGAGGAATAGGGAGGTTTCTTTGGAGCAGAGCGTTTATTAGGGCCTGGTTTTGCTCGGCCATGCGGTTGATGCTGTTGGTAAGTTCGATAAAATACTGTGGCGGGTTGTTTGGATTGGGAGGATCGGTTTGATGATCAGCAGTGTTATGGTGGGAAGCCATGAATCTAGTCGTGACCATAAACTTGGATGGGTAAGAGAAAAAGATTGTTAGGACAGGGTCTCCGGCGACAATGAGCACAACTGACGTCCGGATAAGAACCACTTCCCACAGACGACGCCAACGGATGATACAGTTTGTTCCAAGGAATGGATCGGACTGGTCCAAACTCCTCCAGCCCAGATGCTGATGATCGAGTCCACCGTAGAACCTGCAAACAAGTTTAGCGGGGAACGGGGTAGTCCCCCAGTGAACCCTCCGACGAGCAAGTTAATAGAGGAAGTGGTATATAGAGAGAGAGAGGGAGATTGGCGATAGATAAAAACTTAACCTTTTTCCTGTCTTCAACCTTTGCTTATATCCTTTGGTAATCATTTCACTGTCCCTGCCAACCTGCCCTCATCACCGAAAGCCTGTGTTGTGGCTTACCTTGTTCAGGGTGAGGGGGTGCTGTTCCGGCTGAGGGGTGTTGTCGCAATAAATGCGATGATGGGCTACATTAATGGTGATGTGCTGTGGTAATAACTTTGCAGATCTTTGTCTGCTGACGTGGCCTGTCCTACGCCTGCCACATGTCCGAATGTCATTGGCCCTTCACGCCCAGTTGGCGTCCAGCTGTCCTGGGCTTTACCAGCCGGGTTATGCAGTGGCTTCCAAATGGTGGGCTTGGGGTTGTTCACTATGGGCTGTAGACTTTGTGGGCCTGTCCATGTCAGTATGTGGGCCTGTCCATGTCAATTACTTTGAGTTACAAGCAAGATAGGCTTCACTTTGATGTGATCGTAGGTGAATGTTCCCCAAAAAAATTAACTTATATATTTATTTAGGTTATATTATTTTTTAAAAATATTTTTTTTTCGTAAAAAATACAAAAATTAACTTTCCTTACTATTTTTCAAAATAATCCTAAATCAATCCATACACTACTTTCTAACATTATTTAACAATGGGCTCTTTTGGAAGATGGTTAACTCAAATTTTAATCTTTAATCTATTTTGGATTACATTATCTTTCTAATTTTTTATATGTTTTTTAAAAAAAAAGTTAAAATATTAATTTTTAACTAACTTTCCAAAACAACCAACGTAACTTGCATATTATGCATCACTTTTTTAATGAGTTTGTACTATACAATTAATTTCCATCTTCATACATATTAGATATGCTTAAGATGGACATTCATTGGCCGAGCCAACACGATATAATAAAAGATTTTGTGTTTGTTTAAGCTTGGCACGACCCTAAGACCTGGCCTCTACATCTGTCCAAGTTTGACCCAAAAAATAATTATGAATGTCAAGCTCACTCATTGGGCTATTTTTTTTTTGTAAAACATTCTATAGTTAAATTCAATTATATTATATTTTTTAAATAAATATACCGACATCATTATAAATTGAAAATTTTTATGTATAAATTGAAAGATTTTTTAAATAAATTCAATCATATGTTACCACAATGATGTGAGTTTCAATAAGATTGGAGTAATAAAAATAAAATCTAGATCCTAACCAAAAAAAAATATATAAATATTTATTATAATCAATTAATTAATTTAATACCAGGCTAGACCGGGCCAGACTGGGTTAAAAGTATAAATTTCAATCTCAATCCATTAATATATCGGATTGAAAATATTGATCAGACCCAACTCTATGAACTAAAATAATATTCCCAAATTCCAAAAAAATAAGATTAGTCCGGATAGCCTGATGCCCACCCCTAACTCCTCCATGGTCATTTTCTCCACTTTAACATTGCCATAACTCACTTGCAATCCTATTTTATAGTCATTAAATATATAATAAAAATCTTTCATTATATACACATAAAATGAAGAAGATCAAAGTCCCTGCAATAGTGCCAATTTAAGTGAGCCCCATTTAAAGCAAGTGACTTCACTACTTTAATTATGAAAATTAAAAAAAATTGTCCACACACGTGTCAGGTGAGTAAAGCAAAATAAAATTCGAAAAGGGGTGGGGAGAGAAGCACCACCCTGTGTTTGCCGAGTGATTCAGGTTGTTCCCACTGTTTTCATTTGATTTTATTTTTTAACAATTCCAGTATACTACAAGAATCATTTAAAAACCATCCATCCAAGGAGAAACAATTCTCATCCCCAATTCAAACTTTGATTCTCTCCCCTATAACATTTTTGCTATTGTCGTTGCATGATCACAAACTGAAATCCAACTATGCCAGTAGATTTTTTAACATAAGGATCATTACAAGTCTTCTAATCTTAAGTTCCAAGACGCCATCGGCACAGACTCCTTAATTCATAAAAAAACTACACTTACAATACCCAAAAAGTACAGTTACAGTTGATGGTAGTGCAATGATTTTACAGATAATTATCATGCTAAACTGTGTTCACAACCTAATACTATATATCATACGAACTTACATGAACAGACTTGAAACAACTTTTTTAAGTACAACGAACACCAACATTTTAGGGAAGAAAAACACCAAACTAATGCCGAGAGAACAATTGCAAGTTGCTGCGTCTGATCACCCGTTTTTCATGAGCAGTTTGTATCGTAACTTGCAAGTCCCTGTAACTCTGGACCTTCCAGTTGAGGATTGTTCTCGAAGCTACAAAATTCCAGTGACAAAAACAAAAAAACAAAACAAAAACAAACCAAGGTAGAATTACAGCAGGCAAATAGGCTCTGAGAAAGAAAAGCCAAAAAGAGTATGAAATTAAGCACCATCTCCAAGCAAGCTCCAGTTCATGCAAAATCAACAAAAAAAATGGAGAGAATAAAAAAAAAAAAGAATCTTCTATTTCTACCAAAAGCATGCGGCAATCTTCTCTATGTTCTAATCTTGCTTGGACATAGATCTCTCTGATTTATAAACATCATTTTCTTGTATGAGTCATGAATCCGTTTGACATCAAAAGTAACCCCAAATCAAATGCCCCATTTTCATATATGAAAATAGTTACCAAAATCTCATTTCTTTAGCAGACCACACTGAGACTAATCATAGTTAGAAGCCTATGCAGCTATTGTTTATGATTAAAAAAAAAAAAGAAGCTCCACACAGTCCTTTTTTGTTTTTCGTTTTTTGTCCTTTTGTTTTCTTCTTTCTTCTTCTTCCTTTTTTTTTTTGGATAGGTAATGAGGCTTGAATAACATAGAAAATGTTCCCATGAGGTTGATCTCCTAGGTTTTCTGGAAAGAGCCAGTATAGTAGGCTTACATGGTAAACATTGCAATCACCTATTTTTGTTTGAGTTTGAGTTGAAGTCCTGCCTTCTTTTTTTCCCTCCCTGTTGGAGCGAGTTCAACGAACTTCACGAAAAAATAAATTGCAGAACTATATGAATCAAGGAAACCTTACTTGTTTAATGGGATGTGCTCAAATGGACCTGTAGTAGGAATTGTTCCACACAAGTTGTTGTTTGAGACATCTCTGCAAAATCATTTAGATGTCTTGACACTAAGTCACAATGAATATAGTACTAATAATTCAAACACTAGGGTTTTTCACTTACACAACTTTCAAGCTGGAAATACCAGTGAGCTCCCTTGGGATTTTCCCGGTTAACTGATTATCATTAAGACGCCTGCCAAGTAAAAATGAGGAATTAGGATGTGGGTTCACGGGTGCATATGGCAGTTGTATGCAAGCATGATGGCCTCAAACTGTTCGTGTACTAGAGCGAGAGAGTCTTTAATTTTCAATGACAATATATCAAACTAAAGGGAAACACAAGTGATTAACAAATTGCTCCATACTTTTTTACATAACTGAACATACATGGTCTTTGATCACAAAAAAAATCATCTAGACAACAAAGGATTCAAGGAGGATCATGAGGAATTGAGATAAAATCATCCCAACACTAACCCAAGGAGATGGCCTGAAGAACACACCGCTTAGGCCAGTCTAGTCAGGCATACAGAGCAAACAAAATGATGAGGTCATACTCACAAGAACACTAGAGATTCCAACTTCCCCAGTGCAGGAGGAATGATCCCTGAGATGTTGTTGTTGTACAAATCCAAGCTAATTAGGCTCTTCAAGTTACCCAGCTCAACGGGGATTGTACCTTGAATGTTATTTTTGTAAAGCTCCCTGCATCCGCAGAAAGTTTTCCAGTAACTCACAAAGAACTCTCAAGCGCATCCATTGTTGGCAAGTAAACAAATCGAAGAAACAGAATATACTCACAGATATTGCAGATGCTCAAGCTTTCCAAGTTCAGGAACGAGATGACCGGACAAGTTTGAATTGCCCAAATCCCTGCAAAGAAGTTAGCATAACATGATGGGTAAGCGATGCATCAGCAATAACTATTTCAGGCTTGTACATTCTACATCATAGTGATTAATTAGAAAACAAGAATTAGCCATTTGACGTGTAGAGAAAGATAAAAAGAAGAAATGAGAAGTATCAAAATTTGAAATACCAAAATTCCAAAGGTGGTCCCTTGTTCCCCAAAAGATCAAACAAAAAGGGCCAAAATTCAGAACATATTATTAATGAATTAGCAATCCAAACACCCACTATATTCAAAATATTGTCATTTTTTTTTTTATCAATTCAAAATATTGAACCAGAGAGTATAGCATGTCATCCATTCGTTCCCTTATTATTCATGAATGACACAATGCCTACACATAAACACAAACCATAAGCAAAATCACTGAATTATTTTAAATATCCTAAAATGGAAACATGTCCTCCTTATCTTTTCATGCAATGAAATCTTATTCTAATTTCATTAATGGATATCTTTCAAGATATAATGACGAACAATTACTCGAGTTCCAAATTCTTCCAAACATCAAATTTTGAAGAACCATAGCATTTTTGAAGACATGAACCACCACACTCCCAACAAATCTGTAAAATATGAATCTCTTAACCTCACTTTTCACTTCAGATTTTCCTCTCGAAATTCAATGCAATGTAAATGAAGTGGACAAAAGGTGCTAACTAGTGTTACTAGTAAATTCTCTAGGTAGTTGTATGAGAACCTTGAGATTGGATTTCACCTTCATCCGGCTCGGGAGGTGTTTTAAGGGTAGGGACTCCATTGTGTAGGTGCATTGGTGGATTATAACCCTAAAAAGGTAAACTCCCAACAAATAGTAATGTAGAATTTGCAAATAAAAGACATACTAAGGGGGGTGAAATATGTGAAACATCTAGGTTTATCAAAATATTTTATCATCCTACCGTGGTTTACAATTCTCATAGTGTTCTTACTACACAGTTTGCATGCAACTAACATGCTTGCTACTTAAATTTCTGGAAGGACCATATTTTGAAAGATACATGACATAAAATGATACCACAAATCTAAGGAAAATCACAATAAACTCATCTATGATGCTTTGGAAAAGAGAATAAGCTAAATAAATGTCCTTGGAAACTTAAAATACCCAAACCTAAGAAGCACAAACACTTCTATGGAGGAGGCGTGTTGTGTGGGACACCCGCGTCGGACACAACACTTGGTGTACACTCCTTAAAGGCGTGTATGATACTTCTTCAACATGTTTTAATTAAAATTTTAAATTCATAATATCAAACACTTCTCTGACACTTTAAAGAGATTATTGAACCCTCTGAATACGACTTTTGTGATGAATCTCTTCATAGGCGGTGTTTGGGAAGTGGGACTAGAGGCTATTTTAGCCTCAAAGTGTCAAAAAACCTTTTAGCCTCAACAGTAGCTAGGCACCCATTGATTTAAAGAAAAAAAAAAACACACAACAAACAAAGCAGCCGGCAGCCTACACTGTCAATGACAGTATAGGCACAGTGCTTTGCCAGCCTACTCCCATAGGCGAAAATGACAATTTTGCCCTTGTAGACCAATGTTGGAAAAAGTGAGCTTAGGGGTAAATTTGTCATTTCAACTTCAAACATCATTTTAAACTCATTTTTCAATACAACAACTCAAATAAAAATCTATCATATCTTCTCAAACACAATAAAAATTCATCCTATCTTCTCAAACCCAAAAACTAAAATAGTCTACTAAAATAGTCAAAAAATCAAAAAACCTCTAAAATAGCCACTTCCCAAACACCCACATAGTAACGATATTTTGCATTCTTATGAATTGAAATTATGCTCTCTAAATATGTTTTGAAAATAAGCACGTGCACATAACCCCATTGTCATTTGGAAATAAGCACATAAACCCCTTGTGGTATGTGAACTAACGTGCACTGTTAGGTCCGTTAATAGCTCAAGCAAAAAAGACTAAAATACTAAGCAACCTCATTGTGCAAACCACAAATACTTCGTCATTTTTTTAGAAGGTAAAATTCATTTTAACTCCAATGTTTTATTCATGTGCAAATATACCACTTGATATTTGGAAATGGGCACATAGCCCTCTTATGTTCTGATTTGACACATGTTTCACACTAGCCGTTACAGAATGCTTGACAGTGTACTAAGGGGGTTATGTGGTTATTTCATACCAAATGATAAAGGGACAATCTGCACATGGGCCAAACCAGAACAGGCTAAAGTGAAATTTCCCCAAAACTAATTGTACCCACTATATGCTGTTATCTAGATTGCACGTAAGTGGAATAACAGTTTCAGTTCAACCTTTGACCATAGTCATTAGCTTCCAAAACCCTTCTAACCTATCAAATTGCAGAAATATACCTTTCCTGCCTACCAGAAACAACAATTATAGAAAGCCAAAAAACTCGAAATATTCACAGAAATCATCAATGGAGAGAGAGAGAGAGAGAATGGGTACACGCGAGTGACGCGGTTAGCTTGATTGCAGGTGATGTGGAACCAGGTGCAAGGATTGACGAGGTTGGGATCCCAACTCTGGAGCACGTTGTCTGGATCCAACAAGCTCCGCCGGAGCGAGTAGAGTGCGCCCCCTTCCGAATTCCCAATCACTTTCAAAGGAACTGTAAAAACTGATATCACAATCACACACAATCTCAAGCTCAAGCTCAAGCTCAATCGAGCCATGGCTTTTTCAGCTCCTTTTTTTTGGGAGAGAAAAGAGAGAAGCTTTCTTCTTCTTCTACTTCTTCTCTTGGTCTGAGTCTGGCTAGGGTTTCGATTGATTCTCTTGAGATCACAGAGAAAATGTAGAGAGAGAAAAGTTGAGGAGAGTGGACTTCATCAAATCGGTTTTGGGAATAACAGAAGAGGAAAAACAGAGGAAATGATGGATATTGTGGGAAACGAATCTTTTTGTATTTTTAAATGTTTTATATAAAGGAAAAGAAAAACAAAGCAAAGTGCTTTTAAAAATAATTTTTAAAATATCAACACTATTTATTGCCTAAATTCATTGTGATGTATTGTATGTTATGATGTAATATTTCTAAAGTTATGATTTAATTATATTAATTATAATTTAATACTTATAGTTAGGGAGAATGTTACTATATCATAAAAATAGTGATTTATTATGGTGTATTCATCAACATACATCATATAAGAAAAATTTTAGTTACAAATCATTTTGATTATGTTATGAGATTTTATTAGCGAATAAAGTTATGTACCCTCATGATTTAGATTTTGCTCTGAATTATTATAGTGTAATTAATAAAAGAGACATGCAATGCAAATGTTTTTTTGGGGTGTTAATCGTCCATAAACACAAGAAAAAACAAATAAAATAAAAAAAACACGAGATACTTCTTAACTGAATACAATGTTTTTTTTTTTATAGTATTTTTATCTATTTTTAAGATACTTTTATTTCAATCTCAATATTAAACAATGCTCCAAAACACTATTTTAACATTTGATACTACTACATGATACAATAAATGGTTTGAGGAGGGGTGGGTGGGTGTGCTGGTGTGGTATTAATGATATAAATTGATTTGTTGGTTTGATTTGGCCAATTTTCTTTGTTTGTGATGTGTTGTTTAAAATATCCAAATGGTTGGTCTTCACATTCATAGATAGAATGATATCCCTTTATAAACATCAATTTGTTGTTTTCCTTTTTCTTGTTTTTGTTTTTTGTTTTCATTTGAAAGCTTTTGTGTTTCATTTCATTTGAATTGCATATGGTCGAAAAGTTCCTGTTTCTTTTGAATGTAGCTGTTTACACACAATAATGTCTCTCCTCCACCCATAACTTTAAATGTTCAAATAAATTGACTAGGTCACAGATGGTGACTGCCCAAGTCAATAAAGCATGCTATTCTCCAATAATTCTCATTGTGGAATTTTATCCCTTAGTGGTGGAGTAAGTAATAAATGGTTGGTTGTATTTTTGTTTTTCAAATAAAAAAATGAAAACTATCTTGAAAACAGTTTTCAAAATTTCACCCCTCCGCACCTTTCCTGTGGTTGCAGACTCAACCACACCTCCAGTGCCCTACAAAGTTTACAACCTTTTAGGCTCTGTTTGGGTACAGCTAAGAAAATCACATTTTCAAATCCTATCTGAATTTCACTCCGATTTCACATTTTTTCACGTTTTCCCATTGGTGGTGCAAAATGTGATCTCACACAAATCTTCATCCAATTCTAACAAGCAAAATTTGAGAAGAAAGGGAAACCATTGATATACCCCATCTTGACCCACCTCATGCAGAGAGATGTGCCGAGTCCTCAATCACTTTCAATAACATTTCTCATGTTATCCATCATCGTATTTCGGCACAAAAGTGCATATACCTACACTTACATTACCCAAAAGTACAGTTACAGTGGATGGCAGTGTAACAATTTTACAGATAATTATATCATGATAAACTGTGTTCACAACCCTAGAGCCCAATAATACATTTCATCAAGGACTAGAATCTCCAGACTCAGAACAACTTTTTAGAACAACAAACACCAACATTTTTAGGGAATAAAAACACCAAATTAACACTGAGGGAACAGTTGCAAGTTGCTGCACCTGATCACCCGTTTTTTCATGAGCAGTTTGTATCGTAACTCGCAAGACCCTGCAACTCTGGACCTTCCAGTCGAGGATTGTTCTCGAAGCTACATAAAAAAATAAAAGAAGTGCCAGGTCAAATTATGGCAGGCAGGAAAAAGTGGGACCAGTAGGGAATTTATGTCCAATAAACTCTCGGGAAAAAACAAAAACAAAAACAAAAACATTATGAAAGTAAAGCATCATCTCCGTGCAAAACCACTGAATCTCAAAAAAATTAATACAAAATAACAGAAGAAGAAGAAGAAGGAGAAGAAGAAGATACGATACTCTGTTTCTCCCCAAAGCTTCTGGATGCTATCATTTTCTCTATGTTCTCATCTTAGTTAGATATAAATCTCTCTGATCTATAGATATACCATTTTATCATACGAGTCATGAATCCATTTGGCAATAGAAGTAATGGCAAGTGCCCCATTCTCATATGAGAGCATCTGTAATGGTTGGTGCCAAAATGGCAATGCTCTATTTGGTTTGATTTTTCAAAATTTGTTTTTAGACAGGTTTATTTTTGTCTTTAGAGAACTTTTTTCATATTTTAGTCAATTTTAGATTACTCAGTATGTAGACTTCAATTGACAAAGAAACATCTACAAATAGAAAATATGCAAAAAGATAATTTTCATTTTTCTTTTCTTTTTTTTTGGGGTACAAAATGAACGTATTCTTTTTTTCTTATTCCTAGTGAGGTACACAGGCTATGGCCACTGATCTATAACCCTAGTGGTTAATTTTTATATTTGTATTCTTCAAATTTACTGACATACTCTCACAAAGCACAGAATCGTAATTGGTCTAATATGATGAGCCAAAGCACAAACAAAGACATCAGGTTTCAAAAAAATATAATCTCCAACAAATTCCAAGAGAGACATCCCTTAAAACCTTTTATTAAAGCACACATCCCTACATGGTTCTAAATATCAGCGGGTTCATTGAAAACTGGCCAGTTTGTATCAGGCTTTTAACACTCCAATACAGATAATTACCAGTTTACCAATGTAAATAAATATTGCATGCAAACAGGTGCGACGTACCAGTTTGAATTGAATAAAATTGCCAATATTCCGACTGAACTTATCCAATTATCTAAAAAACCGGCTTATGTATAAAATTCATAACTAAATGCTTAGGCTTGCTCCATGTCCAATGTCACTTTTTGGGTATGAAGTGAGTTGTAACAATCCTTGTCATTAAACTTGGCTACTTTAGCTTGGCCAAAAAAATTGTGTTCGGGATGACAGTTGCCTTTTTTTGTAGTTGATTTGATGGTTGTGAGAGAAAAAATTAAATGATTATGCTTTGAATGTGACGGTTTATCTTATTAGCTATTTTAACAGTTTTTGTCTTTATTGGCTATTTTAGCCCCAAACTTGCATCCCAAACCTAGCAATGTCATGCAAGGTTGAATGTTTAACATATGAAGAACTGAATAATTTAGGTTAAAAAGAAGAAGGTGACTTTATCTAGTTTGCTGAGTTTACGAATGGCAAAAGATAGGAGGTACGTATTCCAACAACCTATCAATTTGAATCGGATACAAAAGAATCTAAGAAACTAACTGAAAAAATAAATTGCAACATTATACAAATCAAAGAAACCTTACTTGTTTAATGGGATGTGCTCAAATGAGCCCGTAGTAGGAATTGTTCCACACAAGTTGTTGCTTGAGACATCTCTGCAAAATCATTCAGATGTTCTTGTCACCAATGACTCACAATGAATATAGGACTGATAATTTGAACACTAGGTTCTTTACTTACACCACTTTCAAGCTGGAAATACCAGTGAGCTCCCTTGGGATTTTCCCGGTTAACTGATTATCATTAAGACGCCTGCCAAGTAAAAATGAGGAATTAGGACATGGGTTCACAGGTACATATGGCAGTGCATGCAAGCACGATGGCATCAAACTGTTTGTGTTTGCGCGTGTGTGTGTGTGTGCGCGCGCGCGTGTGTGTGTGAGAGAGAGAGAGAGAAAGAGAGAGAGAGTCTTTAATTTTAAACGACAATATATCAAGTGCCAAACAAAATGGAAACTCCAGAAACATCATAGATTAAACAAGTGATTACCAAATTACACCATGCTTTTTCTACATAATTGAGAATACTTGTTCTTGGATCGCAAAATGAATCAACTAACCATCCCAAGATTCAAGAAGGATAATGAGGGATTGAGATCAAATTATCCCAACAAAAACCCAAGGAGATGGCCTGGAGAACATGCTGATTGGGCCAGTCTAATCAGGCATAAATAGTTAACAAGATGATAAGGTCATACTCACAAGAACACCAGAGATTCCAACTTCCCCAATGAAGGAGGAATGATCCCTGAGATGTTGTTGTTGTACAAATCCAAGCTGATTAGGCTCCTCAAGTTACCTAGCTCAACAGGGATTGTACCTTGAATGTTATTTTTGTAAAGCTCCCTGCATCCACAGCAAGTTTCCAATAGGTTTTAGTACATGCATTAACTCACAAAGAACTATCAAGGGCACTGTAACCAATTACTGATTAGATAGGAAACTGCTCACCTAAAGCTAGGACTTAAACAACAGACAATTCATCCATTATTGGCAAGTAAACAAAGCAAGAAACTAAATATACTTACAGATATTGCAGATGCTCAAGCTTTCCAAGTTCAGGAACAAGATGACCTGACAAGTTTGAATTGCCCAGATCCCTGCAGAAAAAAACATGATGGGTAAGAGACACATTGGCAATAACTACTTCAGGCTTGTGGATTCTACATTGTAATGTTTAGAAGAGCAAATAAGTAGCAATTTCACCTGTAGATATAGAGGAGGAGGAAGTATCTAAAGTTGAAATACCAAAATTCAAAACATGGTAAATCCACCCATGTTCCCCAGGAGATCAAACAGAAAAGGACAGATTTCAAAATGTCATATTAATGAATTAGCAACCCAAACACCCACTATATTCAAAATATTGACAATTTTTTGGACAATTCAAAATATTGAAGCTAGAGAATATTGCATGTCATCCAATAGTTCACTTATTATTCATGAATTACACAATACTTATGGATAAACACAACATAAGCACAATCACTAAAGTATTATAAATATCCTCCAGACTACAGTGGAAGCATATTGTTCTTATCTTTTAATGCTATGAAATCTTATTTTGAATTTACTTAGATATCTTTCAATATATAATGATGAAAAATAACCCTTCAACTTAGTTGCACGAAGCGGAAGCGGAAGCGGAAGCGGAAGTGGGCGTAAGGGAACAAGGGCACATAGAAGAGTCCAAGGTTGGGAGTGTTTATATATTTTATATAAATATATTAATATACAGTAAGAAATATATTTTTTTTGTTGAACTGTAATCTATATGTTAAACTATGAATAAGTAATGGATATTGGCGTCAACCGCAAATTGTTTTTGTGTAAATATAAATAAATATTATACAATTACGTAGTACTAGAATAAATATGATCTATTTTTTCCTATAATTTGATTGTTGTTACAAAATATCTTTTGTTTTTCTTTTGTTTCTTGGCAATTCTTTCTTGATAGGAATATGTTTCTAACTCAATCCTTGCTCTAAATAGCAAAATTGAGGTTCTAGAACTAATTTGTCACCACTGATAGGAGGTTCCTCCAATTAAGCTCGAGTTCCAAATTCTTCCAAACACCAAATTCTCAACAACCATAACTATTTTGAAGACATGGACAGTGCTCTCTTGATGATTCTATAAAATATGAATCTCTAACATCTCTTTTCTTCCATTTCAAATTTTCTCCAAAAAATCAATGAAATGAAAACAAAATGGGCAGAGTTGTCAACTAGTGTCACTATTCTATTACATAAAGTGCACAACTCAGAACAGTAATGTCTATATAGCAAATAACCACCAACGGTTTTCAAATTCAACACATCTTCATTAATCAAATCGCCATAATTTAGATGCACTGCTATAGTATATACATATATTTCCCATATATATGTGATGTGCAAACATAAATTACGCCACTACATGCTGATATCTAGATTGAAGATAACTTGAATAACAGTTTTTAGTTCAACCAAACACTAGATTAGCTTCCAAGACCCTCCTAATTTAAGAAATTTCAGACATATTTACCTTCCCAGAAACTGCAATTATAGAAAGCCAAACAACTTCAAAAAATTTCCACAAATCATAAACGATA
The DNA here is from genome assembly GCA_030407325.1 of Camellia japonica. Taxonomy (NCBI): domain Eukaryota; kingdom Viridiplantae; phylum Streptophyta; class Magnoliopsida; order Ericales; family Theaceae; genus Camellia; species Camellia japonica. The sequence continues at coordinate 30,432,222 of JAPPVO010000017.1, forward strand.
AACAAGACAGAGAAAGAGAAAAGTGAATACACGCGGGTGACACGGTTGTCTTGATTGCAGGTGATGTGAAACCAGGTGCAAGGATTGACGAGGTTGGGATCCCAGCTCTGCAGCACGTTGTCTGGATCCGACAATTTCCGACGCAGAGCGTAGAGTGCGTCTCCTTCTGAATTCCCAAACACTTCCAATGGAACTGTAAAAACTGATATCACAATCGCACACAAGCTCAACCTCAACTTCAAGCTCGTCCTGAATGGAGCCATGGCTTTTTCAGCCCCTTTTTCTTCTGGGAGATAGAGGAGCAGATAGAGATTTTTGCTTCTTCTTCTTCTTCAATTGATCCGAGAGCTATGGCTAGGGTTTTGATTGACTCTGAAACCACAGAGAATGGAGAGAGAGAGAGAGAGAGAGAGAATTTGAGGAGAGTGGAGGATCGGCTTTGGGAATGTATACGCGTGAGCCGAATCTTTTTTTTTTTTTTTCTTTTTAAACTTATAAACATATAAATATATTAAAAATATAGATATCCCTCAATGAAAAAATTAAGATTAATTAGCCTATTTTAGAAAGATGGTAAAAAATAATTTTTTGATTTTTAATTAAGTTTTTGGCTTGTTTAGACAAATTATTTGAAAAGTTGGTAAAAATTTACTTTTGACTTTTTTGATTAATATTTGTTTATGATGTTAAATCACAATAAAATGATTAAATTATCCCAATTCAATTTAAAATATTTATAACTTTATCCATGTGGCATATTTTGACCCATGGGGTATAGAATTGTAATTTCATCAATAGTTGAAAACCAACTTCCCAAATGTCTTTAAATACAAAAAAGTCAACTTTTAACTAGCTAAAAACTAAGTTCTCAAAACACCCCTTAATTGATTTAACTTTTTTAGAGATGATGATATGTCTAAAATATCTTATAAAATGAATTATTCAAATTATTAAAATTTGACTTTGTGATAAGTTTTACTGAGCTCTCAAATTCTTTTAATTATATAAACTTTACATTTTTATGGTTGAATGACTCAAAATATATAAATTCATAATCTAAAACGGTAATATAATATTTAAGGGTGTTTTAATGTAATTAACTCAAAGTGTAGTAAGTTTTTTATTATTTTGATATTATTCTTATTTTATTTTATTTAAAAGATAATAATTTATTAAATTGTAATGAGCATGATCCAACTACTTTATATGGAGGGACTGGTTTGGTTGGGTGTTGTATGCTGTGATTAGATGGTGTTGGTGACCTATTGGGTCTTGATTAGTTGGATTTGGTTTTGAGATTTAAAAAGACCAAAAGGATTATGCTACAATAATTAAGATTAGACATAAAATATATAATTTGAACTTTTAGTGAGATATATGAATTTTGAACAGTTAAAAATTAGGAAAAATTAGATATATAGCTTTTTAAATCTATATGGTTGAAGTTCACTGAATGGAATAATTAATTTTATTTTATTACATTTTATTTCATTTGAAAACATTTGTGTTTCATTTCATTTGAATTGCATATGATGTGGAAAATTCTTTTCCTAGCAGTGGAGCAGTTATTTATCCACAAAGTCTCTCCTATGTCGGATGCCGTGACATCTCAGAGCATTTTTGTTTTTATTATAAAAAAATAAAAAAAAAATCTCTACCCTGTCTTCAAAGAAACTTGACTAGAGTGCACTGATTCCAAGTTGTAAGTCAATAAAGGATGCTCCACATTTTGATTGTGCAATCATCTTTAATGGTGGGTTCCATTCCATAGACTTCTGATTATTGTTTTTTTTTTTTTTGAGAAAAAAAAATAGTAGTTGTTTTATTTTTCATATTTTTGTATTTTTAGTAAATTTTTTAATTTTTTATACCTTTTAAATACATTTAAAAATAAAATATTTATAAAATTTAAAAGATACTAAAAAAATACATTTTCGTATTTATTGACTTTTTGAAAATTATTCACAAATATTTTACTTTTTAAACTTATAGAGATACATCTAAAACATTAAATATAAAAAATAATTAAAATATAAAATTTTTTGCTAAAAATAAAAAAAAAAACAAAATATTCAAAAATTTAAAAACTGTGTTTAAAAAATTAAAACCAAACATAGACTTCTCCCCCTATTTGGTTTTGAGTTTTTAAAAATATTTTTTTTAATTTTCAATTTGTATTCTTTTATTTTTATTAAATATTTTTAATATTTACTTACAGTACTTTAGATGTACTTAAAATATAGAATTTGTAATTTTTAAAAATAAATTCACTAATTGCAAGAAATAGAAAAATTTTAGGATATTTTTATATTTTTTCGTATTTATTTATTTTTTAAAAAATCACAAATATAATGATTTTTAAATATATTTAAAAGATTAAAAAATTTATTAAAATATTAAAAAATTCACTAAAAATGATTTAAAATTTTAAAAATATGTTTTTTAAAATTCAAAACTACAAGTGATTAATTTGAATATTTATGTTAGGGAAGTATCTATTTTAGTTAAAAAGTCAAAAATTTACTACTAAAATATCAATGATTGTCTTTATTTTTCTGAATGTCTTTTTATAAAAAAATCAAAAAAATTTATTAAAAAGCCAATTATTTTCTTTATTTTTTTTTACATGTCTATATAAAAAAAAAAACTATTAAAATAGCTAGTCCATTTTACTCTCAGGGTAGTTTTAGTGACACAACAAATGTGTTGAGGGTTTCCCTTAGGCTCAGATGGATTAGGATGCAAATGGTAAAAAGTTCAAAAAAAAAAAAAATCTTTTAAGTTTGTTTATTATAAAAATTGTAGAAATTATAAGAAAATTAATTTTCTTATACAACTCATAATAACATAGTAACTAAGTTTCAGATTCTTGCAAAAAACATTAAAAAAAAAAAATTTATTATAAAATAATTACTTATAATTAGAATTCTTATTTTCATACAAACTTTTCATCCTAATTACTCTCAAATTAAAAAATATTTTCTTTTTCTTTCCTTTCACACTTCTTTACTATTTTTGATTTTCATAATTTATTTTTTTCTAATCAAACCGCATTTATAGAATTGATCATCTAGTGTTATGTGGGAGGAAGGGAGGTCGATGATGATAAAGAGGATGACGAGGAGGTGGAGAAATCCAACTGAAATCTTGAAATTGATGCTATCATTATCATCATCCTCATTCATCATCATTATCAAGAAGTAGATCAGTGCTACTTGGGAACAATTTTAGCAGCAGCAAGGGTGAAGAAGAAGCAGTTGGTTAGGAGGTTGGACCTCAAGTTATCTAATCAGTCTTTGGTGTGGGTTCAATACTCCCCTGCTGTGCGAGTCTTGACTTAAGCGGAACTTGTATCGGGAGATCAGGGCAAGTTCTCAAGTTATAGTCTCCTCACTCGGAACGGCTAACAGGACACTCTGGTGATCTCTGTAAGGGGTACTGCCTTGGACCTGCGGGAGGGTTGGGAGGATTTTCCTGTAACAAAAAAAAGAGAGAAAGAAGCAGTGCAGAGAGAGAAAAAATGAATTTTGAACATTTAAAAATGAAGAAAAATTAGATATGTAACTTTTTAAATATATATATGGTAGAAGTTTCCTGAATAATTTTTTTTTTCCTATTATATTTTATTTCATTTGGAAGCATTTGTGTTTCATTTCATTTGAATTGCATATGACGTGGAAAACACGCAGGTTTCTTACAAGTTGAGCAGTTTTTTATCCACAAAGTCTTCAAAGAAATTTGACTAGAGTGCACTGACTCCGTCAATAAAGGATGCTCCACTTTTTCATTGTGCAATCATCTTTAATGGTGGGTTCCATTCCATACACTTTTGATTATTGTTTTTTGTTCTTGAGAAAAAAATAGTTTGTTTTATTTTTCATATTTTTGTATTTTTAGTTCATTTTTAAAAATATTTTAATTATTTTTTATACTTTTTAAATAATATTTATAAAATTTACAAGATACTAAAAAAAATACATTTTCATATTTATTGAGTTTTGTGAAAATTATTCACAAATATTTTATTTTTTAAGCTTATAGAGGTACATCTAAAAAATTAAATATAAAAAATAATTAAAATATAAAAAGTTTGTTATAAAAAATAAAATACTAAAAAATTTAAAAACTGCGTTTAAAAAATCAAAACCAAACATAGACTTCTCACTCTATTTAGTTATGAGTTTTAAAAAACAATTGTCTCAGTTTTCAATCTATATTCTTTTATTTTTAGTAAATATTTTTAATATTTACTTAATTTAGATATATTTAAAATATAGAATTTGTAATTTTTTAAAAATAAATTTAATAATTACAAAAAATACAAAAAATTAATATATTTTTATATTTTTGTCATATTTATTTATTTATTTATTAAAAAATCACAAATATTTTGATTTTTAAATATATTTAAAAGATTAAAAAATTACAAAATTCAATAAGAAAACGACTTAAAATTTTAAAAATATGTTTTTTAAAATTCAAAACTACAAGTGATTAATGTGAATATTTAAGTTAGTGAAGTATTTATTTAGTCAAAAAGTCAAAAAATTACTACTAAAATATCAATTATTATTTTTATTTTTTTGCATGTCTTTTTTATAAAAATTTAAAAATTTTATTTATTTTTAGATAGGGTCAAAAAATTTATTAAAAGGCCAACTCTTTTCTTTATTTTTTTTTACATGTCTATAAAAATAATGTAATAAAATAGGTAGTTCATTTTACTCTCACGGTAGTTTTAGTGACACAACAAATGTGTTGAGGGATTCCCTAGACTCAGTTTAGTTAGGATGTAAATGGTAGAAAGAAAAAGAAATAAAAAAATAATTTTTTTTAAAATTTATTTAACATGAAAGTAATTGGGTGATAACTATGTTTCAGATTCTTTCAAAAAACACACAAAAAAATACAAAAAAAAATTAAAAAAAAAAAAAATTAATTATAAAATAATTAAATGTATTATTAAAAATTTAAATTTAATATAAAAAAAAATTAAGTTTATTGTGGGTGTTGATTTTTGACCACACAGCTAAATGGGAAACTCAGTTGGAAAGCACCGGCATAATAGATTAAATCCAACAACCTACACAAAAAGATGAGAATTCAGCGATAGTTCATCCTTCCGGGGGGACTCTGACGATCAAGTTAGTCAACTTATCTTTCAAAGATAGCAAATTGTGCTTAAACTCACAAGAAAACTTACCTCAAACTCATGAGGGTGCCTTACTTTTATAACCAACAGCGACCTGATCTCATCAGAAGCCTCACTTCAATGGACTCAGGTTTAATGCTCATCCTAGACTCTCATCTAGATAGAGATAAACAGTTCTTGAGCCTTATCTTTTTCTAGACTGAAATCCTCCCTTGTTATAGGACTCTTACCCCTTATTCGCTTATTTCAGATTCCGGCATCTCCGCAGATAACCTCGGTTTAGCCGAGATCATCTCGGCAGCATAACCAAGCCACGTAGCACTTCGGCTGACACTTCGGTTCACCCTGACTACATGCTATCATTCACAAAATACGTCCCCACAACTGCCCCCTAGGTTTCATTTACCTCGGCAACCTGAGGTAATTGAACCTACATCATTTGTCTGATCTCATCAGAAGAAAACTCACAAGAAAACTTACCTCAAACCCATGAGAGTGCCTTACTTTTATAACCAACAGCGACCTGATCTCATCAGAAGCCTTACTTCAATGGACTCAGGTTTAATGCTCATCCTAAACTCTCATCTAGATAGAGATAAACTGTTCTTGAGCCTTATCTTTTTCTAGACTGAAATCCTCCCTTGTTATAGGACTCTTGCCCCTTATTTGCTTATTTCAGATTCCGGCATCTCCGCAAATAACCTCGGTCTAGCCAAGATTATCTCGGCAGCATAACCAAGCCACGTGGCACCTCGGCTGACACTTCGGTGTCACCCTGACTACGTGCTATCATTCACAAAATACGTCCCCACAACTGCCCCCTAGGTTCCATTACCTCGGCAACCTGAGGTGATGGAACCTACATCATTTGTCCATACTTCATGTCAGCCAAAATTCATTTTTCTCTTCGACCAAGATCATGAATCGTCGGCTTTATATAACCAGGACTCAGTTGTCCATTTTCCCAAGAATCAAGAACCAAGAATCCAGTTCTATAAGCATATCAACCGAGATCACTCATTTGGCCGAGGTCACGGTCTCATTACTTCAAGAATTTCAAGAGTTCTGATTGTGCATGAGCTGTCACGCACAATCTTTTCAACCGTTTCCTCCACGCGTCCCTTCCTCATTACTTCGTACCTAACACGCGCTATCAGGTCACGTTGCTTCTGCTTACGCCGCCTGACAGGCACTGTGACGCCCCAAATTTTTAAAACATCAAGGGAAATTAAATAAACAAAATAACTTAATAAATCAAAAAGTTGACATCTTAATAAGACATTCTAACTCTCGTACATAACCAAAGGTTCAAATAATATTAAATAAAAACTTAAAATTATTAAAATACAACATCAAATGAAATTATAAAGTCTTTAATATTTAATACATAAGATAATAAAAGTTATTTGACTCTAGTCATGGTTTCAAGTCAGCCAAGGCTTTACGTTAGTGTCAACTCCATTTCAGCTTCAATTATTTCCTCGCCAAAACCTGGCATAAAACGCTAGGGCAACAAAAATATATGCCATGAGTTTTGCAACACAGTAAGAAAACATAACCAACCTATCATTCTTTTTAAGAGAAAAAAAATGAGATTATAAACATGAGATAACAATATAATTATAAACATAAATTACAACCATTAAAATAATTTCAATAATTTTAATAAATTAGGTAGCACTCGAAATCTCACCGAAGAGATTTAACTTACCAACCACCAAGCATGGCAACGGTTAATTTGAAACCCTCCCTTAGTCAAATATTTAAGTGTTACCAATCGTAACTACCAAGGATGCCCACGTCCGGAGTTATATACCCAAGTAGTGGCATCCATGGTCTGCCCCAAGGAAACGGTCTGCCAGGGGTACGTAACCTCACTGTGTGCCACATGCACATCCACTCTTATTCCAAAATCGAATACCGAAAAGAGTTCAAATAAGTCCCGTGCCATCTTAGGGTTTCGCGACACAATTTACGTGAGAATTCTCAAAACCAGGGCTCACCCTGAACAATCGGTATTAACCGTCAATCCTTAATTTCGTACACTCTTTAAAATCAGGACTCACCCTGAACAACTGGTATTAACTGTCAATTGTTAACTTTGTATATGCCGTTAATTATTTCAATTAGTTTTGATATTAATCAAAAATAATTCTAATTTTTAATTACAAATAATGTTATACTAACTCATTAAAATTCCCAACATAAAATATTACACATGTCACACAATAATAAATAATTGTACAAAATTTAAATAAACAATTTATTTAAACCATGATATGAAATAATAATTTAGATACCAAAAAAAAGAAAGAAATAAATCATAATTACACACATGCATGGATTTTTAATCTACAATATTAGACTATTACAATATTAAATTTTTAGTCTAAATAAACAATTGAAGAGATAATTTTTTGATTCCTCCTTTATCTGCCAAAATTTTCAGAATGTATATCTCGCAAATAAAATTATAAATAAATTACTATACAACTCTAAAATTCATATAAATCTACAGAATACTCAATAAACATGCTATAGTCATTTTTCAGAAAGCATTTTCCAAAAATAAATTATAAATAATTCTTAAAAATTCCAAGAAAGTTTATGACACAGATTCATCACATTTTCTTAAATTAATTCCATACTTAAATTTATAAATCAATTCCATAATCTAAAAATTTATTATAAAACTAGACTTCTCAAATTTCATTTTTTGTTTAGAAATTACTAGATTTGGTTTAATATAAAATTTTTAATGATTTTTCAAACACATAGTAAAATCTGCCTATAGCTCTAGATTTGGTTAAAAATCCGTATAAATTCGTACAAAATTCAATAATTGTTGCAAAAATGCATGGATGAAGTAGACATCATTCTAAACAACTTTGTACAATAAATCATCTCAAAATTATGATTATAAAATTGTCTAAAAATTCATACAAATATTCTGGCAGATTCAAGGGCCAAATACAATCTTCTTTTTAATGGTATAAATTACACATGCAAGCTTATTTCCACAATAATACCATGACTTTAAGACTATCAATATCTTCAAATATTTGATATACACATCACAAAATTTATATACATATATAAAAAAAAATTATCTATAAATTTAGTCATTTTATCATATGAATATAATCTGAAAATTTCAACAATTAAAAAAAATAAGAGGGTTGAGAGGGTTTTCTTACTTAGTTATAGGGTTGAAATGGGATAGTGGAATGGTAGGAAAATATGCAACATTTTTAACCTCCTCTTCTTGTTAACTTACTCCACTTCGCAGAGATTTTTTTTTTCTTCTCAAGTCTCCTTTGCCTTCTCTAATCAAAGAGTAGTATGCATATATATAAACATGTTGCAGAGGCTCTCCCCTCTCTCTCTCTCTCTCTCTCTCTCTTTTCTTTCTCATTCTTTTCATTATTCTATTTAGCCACTTTCTCTCAATTCCAAGGAGTATGATGGGGTTGTGGTTCCTATATTAACATGCAAACAAGCATGTGGCAAAGTTGCCACCGAAAATCTGCTATATATATATATTTTAAATATTTGTGTATTTGTGTAAGTTGCTTAAAATTGATATACTAAAATTTTTAACTAAGGTATTTAGTAAGAATAATTATCATGTTGAATCCTAATTAAAATAATTTATAAACAACAAATATTGAACACCCACAAAATTATTATTCTTAATAATGTCTTTATTAGTGATTGAATTGGGTTAATTTAAAACTAACTTTTACACTAATATATATTTTAAATAAACTCTAGATAAATTAATTAATTAATTAATTATTATTATTATTTTTTTAGAATAATTAAATGCGGGTTTTCACAGGCACGTCGTTTAAGGCCTTCATTATGTTTTGCCACCTTTTCACATTTTGACAAAACACCTCTCTGTCTTTCCGTCTCTTCACTTCCCATTCTCTCGCTCTCTCTTTGCTCAAGTTTTTCTCTCTAACATTTCGCCATTGTCAATCTTTCGAAACTCTGCAACCGTGCTCTGTTCATTACCTCCGGTGAAGCAGTCACTGTTCGGCTCCGTTCATCGTGGTTGTCAGATTCCAGTGACACCTACTCCGGCGTTTATTTCCTCAGCCCCTGTCGGTAAGTCTTTAAGTTCTTCATTTTTAATTACAGTCTTCAATGTGTTTCTTTCTTTGAGTTTGCCACAAGCCCATGCCATATTTATCCATGTGCTATTATTGAATTTATATGTGTCTGGATCTTGAATCACTTTTGCTTCGATTGTGTTTTTGATTGCACACCACTGCTTCACACCCCATCACCTAGATGTTTTACGAATGTATTTTTGCTTGTCTCTATGCTCTTTGGAGTATTCAATAGTATTGTTACTTTGCATTGATCATATTCATGTTCTTGATTGTCTGGCACTATTCTTGCCATATCTGTGTTTCCCTCTATATGTCTCATTCTTGAATTTTGTCTGCCTTTGATTCTTTTTTATTCTGAATCACGTTCCTTTTTCTGTTTTTCTTGCTTGTTTCCAGATCTTTGGCTTTTGATTCTTGTTTTTGAAGTTCTAAGTTTGGGATTTGTTTTAGAACCCATATACGTAGGAAAAACTGAAACAAATTTCCCCTTGGATCCTAAAAAATCCTTTCCTCAGTGCTTGTTCAGGGTCTAGTCGAGGTTCTCAAACATTCACCAGTGTCTTTTCTCTAAAATTCCTCACAAAACACTTTAGGTCGAGATCATGGGTATGTTTAGGTGGATGGTAGACACCTCGGCCAAACTGGAGTATTTCCGACAAGAGTTCTCTATCCCGCTGACGTTCATATCAGGTTGGCTGGGGAGGAGGACTCTATCATACCTGATGGAGACACCATGCCTTTTCCTGTAGTTACATTTATGGAGTGTGGACTCCGATTCCATCTAGACACCCTGTTTAGGGGAAACCTTTCACTACTACAAACTTATCCTCATGCAACTAGCCATCAACTCATATAGGGTTATAAATGGCATAATCGAACTGGCACGCCGAGAAAAAGCCAGGATAACCCTAGCTGATATCCAATTCTGTTATACCATATGTGGCCTTAAGTTTGAAAAAGGCTACATATATTACCTTAAGCTCAGATCCACCACCTACAAACTCATAGCCGACCTCCCAGACTCCAACAAGGGCGCTGGAGATAACTATTTGATTATCTCGGGCAACTGGGAATTTGCACTTGATGATGATCTTCATCTCTTCCCCCTGTGTCCAGGAGTTTTTAGAGAGGATGAGGGTAAGAACTAAGTGCAACTTTTGTGTTTCTGTTAAGACTTTGTCACTTTATTTCTCTTATCTGTACTAATGCCTGTTTTTTGCTCTTGCAGCTCTCCTCCAACCATCAAAAGACTTCCGTCAAACCTTCTTCCCCAGCAAAGATCTGAAAAGGTTACTGGGCTTGCCGATTGAGAAGTGTAAAGGCCCTCTGTTGCTCAATTACGTACCAACATACAAGTCTGCTTTGCCCGATATCCCTAGGCGAAGCAAGACTCCTCCATCTGCCTCACTTTCACCAGTCACTTTATCACCAAGGCCAGACCAAGCCTCTACATCTAATCCTGTAGACCAGCCATCAACTTTTGCTCCCCAGTTAAGTCTTCCAGGTCAACGGTATCAATTACTGTAAACTTTGTGCTTACCTTTTTCGTGCATGCCTGTTCCTCCAAATTCATGGCTCCTAGAGGCCACGTCGGTGTTCTGTTGAATCCAACCATCAGGCTATTAGATTGCTCCAGGTTATCTGGGTGAAAGCCAAGCTCCTTGTAACATCTAATATACATAATGTCACAAGAATTGCCTTGATCAAGCAGTATGCGCCTCACTTGGCACTCCCCAATCTTCAGCGTTATCACCAGGGTATCGTTGTGTGGATACTGTACCAAATCTAGGTCTGCCTTAGTAAAAGAAACCATTGGGCCTTGGTACTCATTTGTCCTAGGTTTTTTTTGCTGGACCTAATACACATGCTATAGGTGTCTTACCCTCTGAGTTTTCCCACATACATCATTCTCATTGACCTTCGAGTGAATCACATCGATCACTCGAGATCCATTTGCTTACTGTGGTGGCAGTGGTGGAGGTGGTGCTGCTAGTGCCTGGGGCAGTCTTGCTTGCTCTTCTCTTATTCTAGCCTCATCTACTAGGTCTCTCAGGTGAACCTGTCTGACCAGATCCTCTAAGTGTGTTTTCAGAGCCCTACATCCTTGAGTCAAGTATTCATCCTCATTGTGGTAAGCACAATGCTTCCCAAGGCTCCTTCCTATGAACTCACCAGGGATCTTCTCTGGCGCTCTATAATACGGTTGGTTCCTGATCTTTTCCAGCACTTTGTAGACCGGAATCCTGAATATAATGGTGACTACTTGTGCAGCCCTCAACCTTGTTTCCTGCCTATTAAAGCCAGTGTTACCTCGGCCTCGCTTCAGTGAGCCGTTTCTCTTCTCCTACTTTGGTGCCTTCGTTCCCGGCGTATCCTCTTCTACACTGGCATACTTCTCGATTCTTGCCATGAGCTCCTCCATACTTTTTGGTAGAGTTTTTGCTAGCAATTTCCAAAGCTGACATTCATCCTCCAGGCTATTTTTGAAAGATACGACCACAAGCTCCTGGTTACATGCTGGTATTCGGTTGAACACCTAGTAATACCTTTTGGCATAAGCTCTGAGGTCTTCACTCTCGCTAATGTTTAGAGCCAATAGGGAGTCTACCCTTTGTGGCTACAACTTGTTCGTAACAAACCTGGCTACAATATCTCGGCCAGGCCTTCCCAACTCTTCAAAATTCCTTTCGGCAACTTATGAAACCAATCCGATGTAATTTCCCCAAAGGATGAGAGAAACACCTTGCACAACAATTGCTCGTTCCCGCTAGACAAAGCCATTGAATTCAAATATAAGCCGACATTAAAGTTTGGTTCGGACTTGCCGTCATAAATCTGGAATCTCGGCATATGGAATCTCTTTGGGGCCTCAAACCTATCCAATTCCACTGAGAACGGTGTTCTCGGCTTCATAGGGGATGTGACCTCAATATTTTGCCGCTTGTTCTGGAGGTAGTTCCTCAAATTCTCCTTCGTTGGACCAGGAGCTCGGCTATCAACAGATTTCAGCCTCTTTGGTGCGCTGCTCCCGGTATCGTTATGTGTCATCTTGGACTTTTCTTAATTCATCGTGCCAAAACACAGGCCCTTCCCCTGGGTATGTCGGGGTTCTTTGACATAAGTTCCCTTGGTACGAGGCGTCCTCTGCGACTCACCTCTTACCGACTCTGCTCGCCGACATCCCGTGAAGGCCAATATGAGCACCCATTTTCCTTGCCATGCTGCGGGACTGCTGGGATTATTTTCTGCTCCCCTTTCTGGGTATCAGTCTTGGTCGCTGGCATCGACGTGTCCTACAACGGGAATGGTGGTTGCATCATGTTGTTCTGCATCATGAAGTTAACAACCGATTGTAGGTCTTCCAACTTGTTTGCCATTCATTTCATCTCGCTGTCTCTCCTCAGGCATCTATCATTCCATACCTGGAGGTCGCTTTCGTTGTAATACTCATCTCAGCCTATTTTCTTTAGGGCATTACCCTTTTTGCCGACGTCTTTTTTCCCAAAATTCAGATCCTGTGCTCCCTCATTATGGTTTTTCTCCCCGGCGTTAGGATCTGTTTGCTCACCACTCTCACTAATAATGTCATCCCCAATCTTTTCTTTTTGCCCGTCGTTGGCCATCTATTCTCCTTAAGTTCCCACAGACGGCACCAAATTGTGGGTGTTGATTTTTGACCACACAACCAAACGTGGAGCTCAGTTAGAGGTATCAGGATCCTCTAGAGTTTGTTTCCTGAAGTGATCCTTGAAGTGGGATGATCCAACGGCTCAAAATGAAACTAACCAAAACAACGTCGTTTTGGTTAGAAATTTCAAAAAATAAATAAAATTTGCTTTAATCCAAAATTCCTTCCTGCAGATCTGATATGAAGCAAAACGACAAAGAGAGAGAGAGAGAGAAGAAGAAGAAGAAGAAGGAGCTCTTCCCACCCACCCCGATGCGCCACTGTCACTTCAATGCCGTTGCCGCTGCCCGCCATACTTCAACAGATTGAAGGAAAAAATCGCAAGTTCGTTCATCCTCCAAACTTAAAATATTAGGGCTTTGAATCCAAAAATTAGGGAAAATCTGAACTTGGCTAAATAGGGAAAATCCAAAAATATTAGGGCTTCAAATAACATATATAAATAGAAGTATGTATGTGTGTTGGTTTTCATGGTAGTGAACTGAAAGAGAGGAGGAGCCATGGTTTTTGGATTATATATGTATATATCTATATAATTATATATATGTATAGCTAGTTCAGCCAAGAAAATCATGGTTGCTTCCATAAAAATAAAATAAAATTTTTAAAAAAAGAGAAAGATAGAAGGTAGTTGTAATGCTGTCGGAGGAAGAAGATGCGGGTGGTCTACTAGAGCATGCAACTGTTGCTATTGCATAAGGGTTGAGGAAATAAGAAGAATAGAATGAGAAAAAGGGGTGTTTTAGGGAGTGACTTTTCATTTTTTGTTTTGGTATTCATCCTCCAAATTTATGAGCAAATTTTTGATAGTTATTTATTTATTTTTTTTTGATGGGGGCATATGGATTATTGTGTAAGTTGATACTTTTACTCCTCCAACCATAGTATATATAGTTCCATTTTTTATTCCACTTCCAAATTACCCTTTCTAATATGAATGAGATATATTCTTCATGTTAAATGCATATACTAAAAAAAGTTTTAATGTATCTTGAGATGTATAAATGGTATGGTGCATTATTAAAACTAAGATAGCAGCATTAAAGTTCATGGCAGCATTAAATCTAAGATGGCAGCATTAAAGAATGAGATATTATTTTTCATGGCAGCATTAAAGTTTTAATTGTATCTTGAGAGATTGGGGGAACCAGAGGGGAGGGGAGGAGGATTAGAATGACATGATATGCTTTTATTTTCTTTTTTGATGTATATATTATTTTATTATTTTGATTTCTGTTCATTTTAGCAACATGTATAAAGAGTTGAAATAATGTTGATGGATATTGTCACAATTTAGTTACCTCGTTTAATTTATTTCATTAGTATTATTTGTGCTAGTGTTCTTTGAATTTTAATTCATGTTGGAGTAAGATGGAATTGATTTTGGTTAAGAATTTAGCGTTGCATAATCCAATCAGCTTGTTTCAATTGGATAATTTTGAAAAGAAGAGTTGAAATGATGTTGTTGGATATTGTCACAACTTAGTTACCTCGTTTAATTTATTTCATTAGTATTATTTGTGCTGGTGTTCTTTGAATTTTAATTCATGTTGGAGTAAGATGGAATTGATTTTGGTTAAGAATTTAGCATTGCATAATCCAATCAGATTGTTTCAATTGGAAAATTTTGAAAAGAAGAGTTGAAATGATGTTGCTAGATATTGTCACAACTTAGTTACCTCGTTTAATTTATTTCATTAGTATTATTTGTGCTGGTGTTCTTTGAATTTTAATTCATGTTGGAGTAAGATGGAATTGATTTTGGTTAAGAATTTAGTGTTGCATAATCCAATCAGCTTGTTTCAATTGGATAATTTTGAAAAGAAGAAAATACTATCTCTCCTCCTAAATCGCAGGTTTAGATACTGAGAGAATAAGAATTTTTTTCAAAATCTTAGATATTGTTGGGTTTAGATATTGTTGTTCCATTGTTGTTATTTCAGGTAAAAAAAATGTCAACATCAAATGCATCTTTGAGTGATTGTCTCGCCCCAAACCCGCCCCTAAAAATTTAGGCATGACCTATTCAGAAGTGGACACTTAACCTGTTGTACATAACATACGGGGCCTGAACAGAAACATCATATATTATAAATTAACACAAAATAAAAAGAAACTACATCCATTAAGCGACCACTATCATGCCAGGATCACAAACAGTGCATCAGATGGTAAATATTTATATACACATATACAAACACTGCCCCTTGCTTGGGCGTATAACAAAAACATTGGAAACATATGATAGACAATTAGCGTACAAGCTAAAAACTTAGCAAAACTCCATAAAACTGAGCAGGCTACATCCAAATGCCTGGACACAGAGGTTGACAAGAGAGAGACGAGCATCGAGGGTTAAGGCTGACCTCCAAATTGCTACCTACAGAATCAGATAAAATACAGAGTGAGACAATCTCAGTGAATAATAGTACTTTAATAATTCAATGATCAACTTGAATTCCAATGCATATCAATGCGTATATAATGCAAAATGTACATAGTTAATCTTATCCTGTAATTGTTTCCAGAACGACCTTGGGCCCAACTTTCAAACGAATAGCTTTAAGCCCTTGAACAAAGTGGCATTGAGCCCTTAAACATAGTGGCATTAAGCCCAGAATGCAGAATGGCCTCAACCCTGTTCATGCATGTATGAACTCAAGAGGTGGCTCGCACGGATTCTAGAGGTGACTCGCATTGCAGCACTTAGTTCCGTACAACACTTTGCTTCATATTAACAGATCATACAAAATGGCCATAGGCCTCATAACTTTCACAGAAAGGCTTTAAGCCTCATAACTTTCACAGAACGGCCATGGGCCTCATAACTTGCACAGAACGGCATTAAGCCTCATAATTTTCACAGAACGGCCATAGGCCTCATTCCCATATGTATGGACTCAAGAGGTGGCTTGCACAGATTCTAGAGGTGACTCGCATAGCAGCACTTAGTTCCGTACAGCACTTTGTTCCATACCAGGTCTTACAGGTATCAGTAGAACAGACTAGTCCCAGAATTATACAAAGGCACACAGATTCTTTCAATCATTCACATGAGTTAACACAATTAATTTACGTTTAACAGAGGGCTACTGATAATTACTAACAAAAGTAAGCGTAACTCACAAATTGTACAGAGTTGACCACACACTCGGTGGCCCATAACAGAATGATTCCAGACACGTGAAGATGGTATTGCTTCATAGTACAAAGTTGTTCCCTTTGATCGTTTTACATATGAATAAGATATAATAGTGTTCATAAAGTACTCCATGGTTTCTTACAAATTGACATAATTATCTTATGTGCATCAGGACATTAACAATGTTCATCGATAGAAGTCACATGTATCATTATAGTACGATCAGTAGGGACAGAATAATTCACCTTATAACGTGAGTCACATAATAATGGTATTGATTTCCAGTTCTTTCCTCAGGTTGAGTCATTCATAAGTCAATCCAATATTTATCATAGTTTCTCAACAGTCGCTAACGTATAAAGCAATCCTGTAGTTTTTATTGATTATTATTTCTGATGAACATATTAGGTAGATATCTATGTCATAAGACGTGTATTGCATCGTACAGACTATAGAAGTCCCTGGTAGGACCTTCAGAATTTCATGTTTCCGGTAAGCGGGGTTTACATTTTTAATTCCTTCCCGTCAATTAATTGCACAATATTAATACTTCGTATGTAATTCTTATGTAGAGCCATAGGTAACCTACAGGTTATAGCACATTAATGCTAACTATTAATCGTAACCAGAATGCAGAGTAGTTCCAGAGTCATGCCGATGTACACAGAGTTCTCCAACGTCCTCATCGATTTCCAAACAACATAAACGTTAACGTAAATACTTACACAAAGCAGAGCGTTAATAATAAGAATCATTAACGGTACTAAACGTACGATTACAGTACTACTACTCACAGTGTTGTGGTGGAGCGTTAGTCCTTCCCGGAGTGTGCCCTTTGAGCTTAAATCTCCCAATTTCCCTTCAAATTTCTTACTCTTTGCTATTTGTTGAAACTCTCTTCTAGATCCTTTCTCTTTACTCTCACTACCCTCTTCCATGAGATATTTGAGTTAGAAATTACTAAATCAAATGGTGATATATATAAAAGGTGAGTAAGGACAAAAATCAATCAGTTTAATCATTCCTAATTGAAATTTCACAAAAAATTATACTATGACCTAAAAATCATGCTGATCTTAAATGTGAAATCAATTTCAGATAATTAAGCCTCTAAGGCTCTCAATTTATGATTCAAACATTCCAATTGTAACAGATACTTTTCTTATTAAACAGATAGGCATCCATAATCATATGACTCACTTAATTAACCTTAATTTCCCATAAAATTTCACAGTAAGCATTTGAAAACACAGAATATGGGACTGAAAATATATCAGAATCACATACGAGGGTCGGGTTATTACAGTGATACTAGTGAAGTTTAGTTTAAAAATCGAAAATGTTATTGCGGGACGAGAGCAGCATTTAGGATTTCAGAGTCAAAGGAAAATCCAGGGATGGTATACTTTGCTTGCCCTTTCAACAACACCAATGGATGCGGCTTCTTTGAGTGGTGGATGCCTGTACATAAGCAGCGTCAATGGTTGAAGATGATAAGGGAGGAAAGCGACGAAAATTGTAATATCAACCCTTTGGTCAACGAACTGCTTATATCCAATGATGAGCTGAAAGAGATGGTTACAAAGTTTAGGAAAGAAAGTAAACAAATGGTTGTAGAGATTAGACAACTTCGGGAAAAGTTGCACTATGCCATTGTAATAGTATTAATTGGATTTGGACTTCTTCTTTTGTTGTTTAAATATTAAGTGTAAATTAAATTCGGATTTGGACTTCGTCTTTTGTGAACAAAATATTATGTGTAAATTAAGTTGGTTGTTGACTTGAACTAAATATTTTGATATGTATGGTTAGATTGTATTAGTAGACCTTTTGATATATATAAAAAGGTGTTTTGAAGCATTGTTGTGGATAAATGTTAGCATTGAAATGTCACAATTACTTGTTGGAAAAGGACATGGATTTAAGTGGATAAATATTACCTGTGACTATACTTCAATTAAAATGATATGAGAAGCCTGGCTTTTTTTATTATTATTATATTAAGTTTGAGACATTACTCATGAAGCATTGTTGTGAATAATATCAATCAATCACAATCTAATAATATCAAGCATTGACAAATTATTTCACTTCTTTTTTATTTTCTTTTTCCTTGACAAATTCAATATCCAAACATAGCATAAGATAATCAAACTTCTAGAAAGACAGTCACCACAAAAGTTGTCCAATGAATAATTAATCAAATACTGTCATTATGAGTTTTCATTTACACACAAAGATATACAAACTTGTCTTAAAAGAACATGTCTTATGGCTGAATCAATATATTCATGGACTTGGCACGCTATGCCCTCAGTTTTCCACTAACAATCACCTGTTAGTTAACCAATTAGATTCACAGTTAGAAGTACAATATAGCATTAGTACCAGTACACAAGAAGGCAAAACACATCTCGCATCCTTTTGCCCCACCCTCCACAATAAATCTTAAAACACCATAGCAGGCCCTATAATAGAAAATTGTTGGGGATCGAGGGGCACACCAAGAACACAAACAAGCAATAACACAAGAGTTTTAACGTGGTTCGGCAATCCAGCCTACATCCACGGGAGTGATAACACTATATATTAACAAGAGGAGGATTACACACTCAACTCACCCTCTGTCTCTCTCTATATAGCTTACTCTCTCTCACTCCGATAACACAAACAGAGTATACACTGCTCTTCACTCACTCACTGCTTGCGTACTGCTCTTCACTTCTCTTCTCTATTTATACACAAGGATGAGAAAGAGAGAAGGACAAACCCACCAAGACTTCTACCTCCTTTTGGTGGAAGTCAGAAATGACAAAAGGAAAACTCATTCTTTCTTCATTTTCGGTGGAGCTGATCACTTGCTCCTTGACTTGAGCCAGCCTTCATTGTTGAACTATCTAGAAGAAAAAATAAGGATCACCCCTTTCACATGGGGTGACCTCCAACAATCACCACCTTAGCCCATGTGAGGTGAGCCGCAACAAAACCTGCTGCCAAGGTATCAGGCACCCCCTGATTGGATGCCCTGCACCCCCTACTCGGGATACCCTGCATTGCCGTGTAACTCCTTGCATGATGAACACGGGAACAACTAGAAAACTTTAGAGTTTGACACATCAACATCCTCTATTTTCCTTGCTCGGAACTTATTTCTGAACAACTAGCCTTTGCTTTCTACACTTCAGAACAACTTCCCTGTGATCTCATACGCCCGTTGTCTGTGCTATAATTCCTGATGTTCAGTTCTGTCTCACTTATACGTCTGTACTGATGTTTGACAGTTAGCCCTTTTGCCAAGACAGCTTCCATCGGTCTGTACAAGCTACCATTATACAACTCCGTGCATAGTGCTCGCACCCCCTTGCTGGGGTGCCGTGCAAAGCTTACTTTGCGACTTGAGATTGCATCCCTCTTTTCCATGCATCTTTTGAGAGGTTGCAAAATGTCTCTAACATGGGAGCAAAAGAAACTCTCTTCTTCACTAGTACAGTCTCTATCGACTTGGTTTCTTTGCTCTGAACTTTCTTCAAGATTGGCTTCACTGGCTCAGATCTGTGCACCTTTGAACTGCCTCCTTGCGTTCTCGTGCACCTTTTTCGCCATTGCTGATGAAAGCCTTGCCCAGTCATACGCTTTGGTTGCGTATGTTCTCCCTTTGCACCCTTCGACTGGTTTGACAACACTCATCTCTATCAAAACTTCTCCATCCAATTTGTACAATTTGTTGCACAACTTGCCTTGCAATATTTCTCTATCACCTCTGTGTACATGAAGAACCCCGCCACTAGATGAGAAACAATTTCCTTTTAGATCTAGCATACTCAGGGAGATTAGATTTCTCCGTACTCCTGGCACATGTCGGACCTCAGATAAAACCATTTTTCCTCCATCCTTAGTAAGAAACCGCACTGTCCCTATGCCAACAACTCTGTTCACTGTGTTGTTGGCCATCTGGATAATGCTACCGCTGACTCTTCGCTAAGTGGAGAAAAGCTTCCTATCCGCACATATGTAGAACGTACACCTTGAATCCAAAATCCAGTTGGGTGCCTCCAACTCTGATAAGACTGTAAGCATCACATCTTTATTGTCAGAGGAATTCACTGCAACTGCTGTAGTTGGGGGACCTCCGTGTCCCTTGGCCTTCTCTTTGGCTTGTCTATTCGTCTTTTTCTCTAGGCAATCTCTTATTACGTGATCCTCTTAATCATAGTAAAAGCACCTCCTCGTGTTGCCTTGTCTGGACTGTGAACGCCCTCTGCTTTTACTTCTTCCTCTACCTTTGCCCCTTTCTCTATCTCTGCCTTTACTTTCTGTGACAAGGGCCTGGGACTGCTCTCCTCCCATCTCTCTCTTCCTTGCCTCCTCATTGAATAAGGCGTCTGTGACCATCTCCATGGTTAGCTTCCCTTCGGGTGCAGAATTACTGAGAGAAACCACCAACGTCTCCCAGCTGTCTGGTAAGGAACTGAGTAATAATAATGCTTGCATCTCATCCTCCAACTCCATTTTGACTGATGCAAGCTGGTTCACAAGGCCGTGGAATTCACTGGTGTGTTCTGCAACAGACACACCACTCTTCAGTTTCAGGTTTATAAGCCTTCTCATTATTAAGGCTTTGTTCTGTGCGGTCTTGGACTGGTACATTCCCTTCAATTTCATCCATAGGGCATAGACATCTATCTCTTGCGCAACATGGTGGAACACACTGTAGTCAATCCACTATCTGATTTGACCGACAGTCTTCCGGTTGGTTTTTATCCAGTTCTCATCTTTGTCTTCATCAGGTTTAACCCCCTTTAGCGCTATAGGGTCAAACAAGTCTCTACAATAAAGGATGTCCTCTATTTGCAGCTTCCATATCGCATAATTGGAAGCGTTCAACCAAATCATCGGCCCTGAAATGGATGTGGATTCCTCCATCGACATATCTAAGGGTGTAATAATGGCCCGGCCCGGCCCGGCCCGACCATTCGGGCTTTGTGGGCTCGCGTTTTTTTAGCGGCGCCAGGCCGGGCCGACCCATGGGCCAAAAAGTGGGGCCCATGCCTAAGCCCAAGCCCACTCATAATAGGGCCTGGGCCTGGGCCTGGGCTCGGGCCGCGGGTCGGGCCTAGAGCCTAGTCGGGCTTTTTTTTTTTAATATTAGAAATAAAAAATTTTAAAAAAAATTATACTAGAGTATTTTAATTACGATTAATGAGATATTTTGTTTGGTTATGTAATGTTTTATGGTGATATTTAAATTTAATTATATATGACTTATGTTTTTTTAATTGTGAACTTATAACTAAAAAAGTATGCAATTATGTAATTTTTTTTCTTTTGAAATGAATAATTTTATATATATGAAATTGAAACTTTCAATATTACAATATTAAATTATTTATATAGCATTTATTGAATGAATAATTTTTATTTCAAAATGAAATAAAATATTACAGCAATTGATATTATTAAATAAATTAGGTGTAGATTACTGATGATGGTATAGCAATTGCATCACTATAAGTCAAGTACATCCCAACTAGGTTGGCACCTACTAGCCTACCAATCATTGCATTATACTCCACTTCAATAATCTAATACAAAAAAAAAAACAAAAATAAAAACAAAAACCAAGAAAAAAAGAAATGAAATGAAATAGTAAAAAATAAATTATTGATCAATCATCGGAGAAGGCAGACATTTCAGTCGCGTTGCCCGATGATATGTCATCCAAATCATATTGAATTGCTCATTTTCACTAAAATTTGTCTTCTTGTAAGCGTGCATATGATCTCTGGATATCATCAGTGCCTCAACCATTTCAGGTGAAAGCCTGCTTCTGTAGTCACTCAGCACCCGTCCACCTGCACTAAAAGCTGTTTCCGAAGCAACTGTAGAAATAGGAACGGTTAGTATATCACGGGCCATCTGTGAAAGCACAGGCCACATAGATTCATTTTGTTTCCACCATTCCAAAATGTCAAAATTATCGGAATCATCTACTGACGGGCTTTCCAAATAACGTTGTAGTTCAGAATTACTTACACTTATATGTTGAGATATTCTTCTACTTTTATTGCTGTGAAAATACTTAATCTCCCACCTCGAGATTGGACTACTAGTGTAGTGTATGTAGGTGTATTTACAGATGCAGATGCAGCTGTATTTGCGTCATATTCTTGAAATAATCTGTTGCATGTTTGCATAATAGGGGCAAACTGTATTTGATCAGCAAAATACACTCTAAAAATTCTTGTAAATCAACTTCTTTACACTTAGGATCAATTATTATAGCTAAACCTAATAGATGAGACAAAAGATGAAAATATTTATCAAATTTTTCTTTCATTAAAGTAATAATGGTTACATAAAGTTCATTACCCATATATTTTATGAAAACTTTAATTATTTCTGCTAGCATATGTAAAACAAATGGTGAAGTAGGAATATATATATATATATATATATAAGAAAATAATTTTGTTGAAGTATCAAAAACTTTTAAAAAATCTTTATACAAGGCTACTTGGCGCCAATTAAGTTCAGTGGGTGTCAGTACTCCTCCTATTGATGTTGTTGCAAAAAATAAATCTATTGCTCTTCTTTGTTTACATGCTAATTTTAACATATTATATGTTGAATTCCACCTACTATCTATATCTAAAATTAATTTTTTAAATGACATATTTTCTCGTTGACAAATTTTTTTATATTCTGAAATTCGATTACCAGAAAACATAATAGTAACAACTGCATTTTTTATTACAAGTACAGAAGTTTCGTATACATTCATAGCTTCTTTAACAATCAAATTTAAAATATGGGCACAACAACGAACATGAAATAAATCACCATCAACAAGTAATTGTAAAGTTGATTTTAAATGGGCTATAGTTTGATTATAATATGATGCATTATCTAAACTAATCGTAAATATTTTATTTTGTAAAGCCCACTCATATAATACATTTCTTATTTCTACACCAAGCGAATGACCAGTGTATGGAAGTTCAACTAATTTAAATGAAATAATTCTTTTATTTAATTTCCAATCATTATCAATAAAATGTGCAGTGATACATTGATATTCAAAACCATTATTTGACCACGGATCAGATGTTAAACAAACTCTTCCATTCAAAATTTTAAAGATATCAAATAATTCACTTTTAATATCCTCAAATTTCTTTAAAATCCTGTTTCTAGTAGTATTTCTTGAAAAACTTTGATATTGCGGTGCAAAACTTTCGTGAATCATTTCGGTAAAATCAGGACATTCACTAGTACTAAAAGATTGTTCTTTTTTAATAATATAATCAACTATAGAATTTTGTGCACGTATAGGATCATATGAAAATGTTTGCAAATTACCATTTGATGAAGCCCCTAATTGCATTGGACTTCGAATATCAGGTTGTTACTTTGTAAATGTTTGTCAGAATGTCTTTTTAAATGACTAGTACCCCCTGCAAATGTAGCACTAAGTAAACGTGCACAATATTTACATTTTGCTTTAAATATAATTGTGCCATCGGGATTATTTATAGATATTTTTTCAAAATGTTCCCAAACACTACTACTTCTACTCTTAGATGATGATCCAACTGTTGGAAGAGGGATATTAGAAGGAGAATCAATAGATTCATGTGGTGTAGTATATGTATCAACATCGACATAAACATTAGGCATATTAGGATCCATAGTAATGCAAGTAAAACAATATATAAGAATTAACAATTAATTTAAATAATGTGTAAATTCAATTAGTAAAAAATAATAATTAATATATATGCATAAATAATTAATGAAAAAAATGAGTAGTTAATAAATTTAATTAAACTAATTAATGTTACCAACTGGCGAATGCGATATAGAAATTTTCTTCTTCTGCTAAAAGTTTCTTGTTGCACAATTGCAATAGCCACTTAGGGATGACACTTCAAAATTAATTGAGAGTTGAGAGAAATTGAGAGAGTTTAAGAGAGAGTGAGAATGATTTGTTGTTAAATTTATTTTGAAAACTGAAATATATTTATAGTAGTTTGAATTCTAACCGTTTGAATTATGACCGTTTTATATATATATCCGTTTGAGTTGTAGGAGATGCAAATTTGCAATGCAACGTCTCAAAATTGAGGCTAGGCTGGTACTATAGTAGGTAGGGGGCTGTACGGTGGCATGGCACTGGTAGCAAAGTTTTAGGAAATGGTTGCCTCCTTTTCGGGCAACCATTTGGACGGTGTTCTTTGGCCAGTGAGAGCCATCACAGGTCCCGTTTTGCTAATCGAAACTGTTGAATATATACAACTTGTCGAGTATTATATGTTTGTAAAAAATCATGTTGATCGGATAGCTATAACTGTCTGATCGGTTTAATTTTTTTTGTCAACCATTAACTATAACACCATGCATTTTTATACCAAACTGATTTGATCATATAGTTAACGATATCTGATTAACGTGATTTTTTACAGGCATATAGTAATGGAAGAGTTCTACACATTGAACAGTTCAGATTATCAAAATGGGACTCGCGGTGAGCCCCCACGGGCCTAATATTACCGTCCAACTTAGTAAATATATATATATATATATATTTTTTCTTTCACGTTAGGTACACTTTCCCATCAAACAATGAAGTAAAAAAAAAAAAATTTAAAAAATGAAGGCCAGCCACACACAGATTATGCACTGCCACTAGGGGTATGCGCGGTGCGGTTCGGGCGGTTTGAGAGTAAAATTACAAATCGAATGACGGGTTGGCAGATTAGCGGATTGACAAAATGCGGTTTGGGCGGTTTTTGGCGGATTGGCGGATTGAATAATATTATAACTAATTATCATACATTTGCATAATATATAACACTAATTTGTATAATATTTTTTAGATATATAACACAAAGTAATTTTACATAATATGTTTCATATATATAACTACTAATTTGTAATAAATTTCATATCTTAAATATCTTGCACACTCATTTTTACATTGATATTTAATTGGAGGTTAACAAATATATATGTATTAACTATAGTGGAGCGGAGCGGTTCGGTTGGCGGATTATAAATTTTAAAGTTTAAACCGCGGTTAGCGGTTAGAGCGGTACGGATTGATGCGGATCGGTGCGGTTTTAGCGGATTGGGCGGTATTTTGCATAGCCCTAACTGCCACTGCCAGCCACAGTGTGGCAGGGCGTAGTGGTGCACTGGTGTGATACATCATCCTTTTCCATCAAACAATTATTAATTTGATTTTAATTTAATAAATTATTATTAATTTTTTGTTTTATTTTTAAATTATTAATGTTATTTATTTAATTATATTAATTTTTATTTTATTTTTTTATTTTTTTATTTTTATAAGCTCAATCTTTTTATTTTTTTATTTTTATAAGATCAATCATTTTATTTATTTAATTATTTTATTTTTTTATTTTTTGTAAGATCAATCTTTTTATTTATTTAATTATTTTATTTTTTTTATTTTTATAAGATCAATCTTTTTATTTTTTTAATTTTTTAATTTTTTAATTTTTATAAGATCAATCTATTTAATTATTTTATTATTTTATTTTTTTAAGATTAATCTTTTTATTTATTTTATTTTTTATTTTTTTAATTATTTAACTATTGTAAGTTATTTTTCATTTTTATTTTTTGAAATGGTAGAGAGAGGGTTTGATGGTTGAGCCGGGCCGTGATGGGCCGCTTGCAGGGCCCGAAATTTTTTGGGTTGGTCTAGGCCCCAAATGGAAGGCTCAGGCCCAAGGTACTGGGCTGGACTCGGGCCCGAGCTTAACCGGGCCGAAACGGGCCGAGCCCACCTCGGGTTTCGGG
Organism: Camellia japonica; assembly: GCA_030407325.1. Lineage (NCBI taxonomy): Eukaryota > Viridiplantae > Streptophyta > Magnoliopsida > Ericales > Theaceae > Camellia > Camellia japonica. The sequence goes on from JAPPVO010000017.1 coordinate 30,458,150, forward strand.
CGGTTCGGGCCGCTCACGGGCCTCGGGCCATTTTTACACCCCTAGACATATCTCGCTTTTATAGAGGCTTCAAAACACAAATATTACCGTACAGATGTGTCCGAAATATTCCAAATAGTTGGAAAGCACTATTGGATCATCAAAATCGGACCTCAAATGGATTAGATCTAACCAAAACAGTCTATACGGTTCAAATCTGAGAAATTTGGACTGATGAGAAGCACCGGATCAATCCCTCGGACAACTGACGTTAGCGGCGCGGCTTGGTCAACGGCGTGGTCAACGGCTCCAGTTAACGGCTTGGTCAACGCGACTTAGACAGCTCTGCTCGGTGATTTGGCTAGGCTTACAGCTCGGCTCAGCTCACGGTGATGTCAGGCTGACGTCAGAAACACGCGCGCCTCCACTCATCTTCTTCCTCTCGACGGCGCATGGAGCACGTGTTTGCGTGTGGGATTCACGCGCTTTATTCTAGTGGCATGTAAGGGCGCGTGTAGGCTCTTCTAAGACTGTGGTTTGCAGTTTCGGACTCCTCTCTTTTAGAGCTTCCTCCTAGTATGCTCGAAAGTGGATTTCAATCACTTCGAAATCTGGGCACTTTCGGCAAAACCTCAATTTTTCATCACCCGAGCTCTGATTGTGACGCCCCAAATTTAAGGATATCATAATAAGATTTAGAAACTTAAAATCAATATTGCCACAAATATTACTAACATCCATTAATTAACAACCCAGAATTTTTACATCACAACTTAGTCTTGGTACATAACCGAAATGACACAAATATAAAAAGAAAACTAAAAAAAACTAGAATTTTTAGGAATTGGTTCATGGAACTTGGGCACTCTTCAAGCTAACCAAGGCTGAGTGTCGCCTTGCAAGGCCTCGGTGTTTTCTTCGGTTTCTTCGGTACCTGGCATAAAACACCAGGGCAACGGGAATGCCAGTGAGCGACGAGCTCAATAAGATACTGCCACCCGAAAATACCGACCCCGATAATAATACTCACAAATTATGAATAATGTGTAGTAACAGAATAACAAGTAACGTTTAGTAAGCACAAAGGAATGTTATCAGTTGAAATAATAACAATAAATAAAAAAAATAAAAATAAAACTATAACAAACGGAAGCAGTATTTAATCATGAGGAATATGCCCACATTTCTTTATTTTATTTTATTTTTTTAAAATTTTCATAGATTTAGTTTATCAGATAAATTTAAGTAACTCCCCGCGAAGCACTATTTCCACTCAACCGCTAAGCAATGGTCACAGGCAATTCTGACTCCCCCTTGGTCAAATATTCAAATGTTACTTCCAGTAACTACCAATGATGCCCACGCACCAGGGTTACATACCCCAGTCGTGACATCACGGTCTATCCCAAGGGAACGGTCTATGTTGTGACACCCGCACCAACCTTATATCGCCTACACCGATAAGAGCTGAAATACCTTCCCGTACCATGTTAGGGTTCGCAACTCACTTGCGCAAGATTCTAGACCGGGCTCACCCCGTCACTTTTACATTTTAATGTATCATTGGTTAAATTTCTGTCTCTTTACTCGTTGGATATTCACAATAATTCAAAATTTAATTACCAATAATGTTATACCAACTCATTAAAATCCGAACATAAAATATTACACATGTCACACAATAATAAACGATTGTACAAAATTTAAATAAACAATTTATTTAAACCATGGTATGAAATAATAATTTAGATATATAAAAAAAAGGAAATAAATCATAATTACACACATGCATAGACTTTTAATCTATAAGATTAGACTAGCACAATATTAAATAAATCACAATACACCCATATATGGATTACTAATTTACAATATTTGATGAATTAGACCAACACAATAACTGATTTTTATCCAATAAATAATTGAAGTAATGATCTTAAATCTGTCCAGAAATTTTCAAGTTATACCTTAGGTAATAAAAATTATAAATAAATTATTTATACAGTTCTAAAATTCATGAAAATGTACAGAATAATCAATAAATACGTTTAGGTCATTTTTCAGAAAGAATTTCCCAAAAATAAGTTATAAATAAACAATTGAAGAGATAATTTTTTATTCCTCTTTAATCTGTCAAAATTTTCAGAATATATATCTTGCAATTAAAATTATAAATAAATTACTATACAACTCAAAAATTCATGTAAATCTACAAAATACTCAATAAACATGTTATGGTCATTTTTCAGAAAGAATTTTCCAAAAATAAATTATAAATAATTCTTAAAAATTCCAAAGTCTTTATGACACAGATTTATCACATTTTCTTAAATTAATTCCATACTTAAATTTATAAATAAATTCCATGATCTAAAAATTTATTATGAAACTAGACTTCTCAAATTTCATTTTTTGCTTAGAAATTATCAAATTTGGTTTAATATAAAATTTTTAATGATTTTTCAAACACATAATAAAATCTGCCTATAGCTCCAGATTTGGTTAAAAATCTGTATAAATTCGTACAAAACTCAATAATTGTTGAAAAATTTTGTGGACGAACTAGACATCATTATCAACAACTGTGTAGAAGAAATGATCTTCAAATTTTGAGTATTAAATTTTCTAAAAATTCGTACAACTTTCTGGCAGATTTAAAGGACCAAATAACATCTTCAATAATCTTTTCAATGGCATAAACTACACATGCAAGTCCAAATTCCACAATATTATCATGATTTTCAGACTACCAATATTTAATATACCATCATAAAATTTTTATACAATTATAAATAAAATCCTATCTACAAGTTTAGACAATTTATCATATATATATATCTGAAAATTTCAAATATAAAAAAAAAAATGAGAGGATTGAGCGGGTTTTCTTACTTAGTTTGTAGGGTGACGAAATGGTGAGAATTTTGACTTCCTTAATCTTCTACTCTTCTTCCTCTCCTACTACTAAGCTTGGTTGCTTCAGAGATTTTTTTTTTTTTTTTTTTTTTCACTGAATGCTTGCATGCACATCTACATACAATGAATGCTTGCATGCATATATCTATACAATGCTTGTTGAGCACATATCTCTCTCTCTCTCTCTCTCTCTCTCTCTCTCTCTTTCTTTTTCTTCATTCTAAGTTCTCTTTCCCTCAATTCCAAGAGCATAATCAGCTCTTCTTCCCTAAACAAGCATGCAAACCAACATGTGGAAAGCCTCCACCGAATATCTGCAAAGGTTTGATCCCTTTTTTTTTTTTTTGTATTTGTGTGGGTTTCTGAAAATTGATACACTAAGATTTTTAACTAAGGTATTTAGTAAGAATAATTATCATATTGAATCCTAATTAAAATAATTTATAAACAACAAATATTGAACATCCACAAATTATTATTTTTAATAAGGTCTTTGTTAGTGATTGAATTAGGTTAATTTAAAACTAACTTTTACACTAATATACATTTCAGATAGACTGTAGATAAAATTAATTAATTTATTTATTTATTTATTTTCTTTTAAGAATAATTAAATGTGCGTTTTCACACTGATACCACTTGTTGGGGATCGGGGGCACACCAGGAACACAAACAAGCAATAACACAAGAGTTTTAACGTGGTTCGGCAATCTAGTCTACATCCACGGGAGTGATAACACTATATATTAACAAGAGGAGGATTATACACTCAACTCACCCTCTGTCTCTCTCTATATATCTTACTCTCTCTCATTCTGATAATACAAAAAGAGTATACACTGCTCTTCACTCACTCACTGCTTGCGTACTGCTCTTCACTTCTCTTCTCTATTTATACACAAGGATGAGAAAGAGAGAAGAACAAACCCACCAAGACTTCCACGTCCTTTTGGTGGAAGTCAGTGTTGGAAAAATTGGTTTATTATGGCTTATTTTGAGCAGACTTTGAGGCCAAAATTGAGTGGGCCCCAAACGTCTTTTGGGGTGGGTCCGAAGAGGTGACGTGTTCCTTGCCGCGTGGCAAGTCACACGGTGAAGACGGAACGTCAAAACCATTTATGAGTGAATGGTTAGTTGACGTCGTTTTCGGATCTAACATTAATTTTTTAGATAAAATTCATTTGAATTTTTTTAATAAAAATTATTGTGGGAATTTAATTTAATTCTAAATTTAAATTTTGGGTTCCTAAGTGGTTTCCTAAAGTTTGTACCTCTTCTTTTTTATTTATTAAACTATTTCAATAGTTTAATATATATATATATATATTCAAATAATTTAATATATATATATATTTTAATAGTTTAAATAATAAAGGTCCAAACAGTTCCTTTGTTTGTCACCAACGGCACTTTTCAAATAGTTTGAATATTTATTAGTTTGAATATTTGTTTGCAACGGATACATTTTTCAAAACAAAAGGTTTGAAAATTTGTTCCAAACAAACGGTCAGAAGAATTGTTTGAATTAAAAAGTGCATCTGTTCATTCAATTTGTTGTACCTGTTCGGATTATTCCAAGTGTCACTTTGTTGCCTATAAATAGATATTATATTCCAGCAATCTTTACACTTAGAGACATCCAAAAATCAGTCAAGTTATTGTCTCATTGCTGTCCATTTTTGCTCTAGTACATTTATTCTTCATATTTAGTTTTAGAATAAATTAAAGAGAGTATAGATCACAGGTTTGGTTTGCTGAACAAATTTGTTTGAAGTGCTTCTACAAATTTGTGAAGATCATTGTATCCTGGGAGATAGACACCACTCAACCGTAAGCACCGTAGCGGGGCGAATCTGTCTTAAGGACAGAGTGTTACACACTCGACTTGGCCTTTGAATTATTTATTCGGTTCTACAAAATAAAAACTGTAAGTTTTATTTTATTTTGTTTGGCTTTGTTTCTATTTATTTCATTTACACAGAAAATTGTTCCAACAATCTTAAGACAGATTCGAATTATTCTGTTTACAGAATTTTTCGTTTGTTTCCTTTTCTCTTTCTTCTTTTAAGAAAATTATTTTCTGTGGATTTACAAAATAATATTCTGGTTGGAAAAACAAAGTGATTATATGCTATTTGACAGATAGTAGTAATATACTGTCTATTTTCTTTGACAACTAGTAGTACGATACTGGTGTCATTAACAATTCAGAATATATTTTGTTGAATTTTTTTAAAAATTAATTTTGGATTTTAGAAATTATTTTTCTAAGTTTTCATTACTTACAATTCTGTTTTAGTATTTTAATTATTTAAGTGTTACAGAAATTAATTTTCTATGTGGAATTAATTTGGTTGAATAAAATTTTATTTTATTTCCAAATTAATTGAAAAATAAAAGTTATTTTCTTATTTCTTTTATTTTACAGAATTTAATTTCCTATGTGGAATTAATTTGGTTGAATAAAATTTTATTTTATTTCCAAATTAATTGAAAATAAAAGTTATATTCTTATTTCTTTTATTTTACAGAATTTAATTTCCTGTGTGGAATTAATTTGGTTGAATAAAATTTTATTTTATTTCCAAATTAATTGGAAAATAAAAGTTACATTCGTGTTTCTTTTATTTTTTATAGAATTTAATTCTGTGAATTTGGTTTAATTTTCTGTGTAGTGTAAATTCTAATTATAATTTTGTTTTATAAATTAGAATTGATAGCTATTGAAACTAATGCCCAAACAAGTACTACTGTGGTAGTTGCAATGACGCTAACCCCCTCTCCTGTTGTAACAGTACCGGTAAATCACGGTGAAAAGCCAGAGAAGTTCGCAGGAACTGACTTTAAAAGATGGCAACAGAAAATGTTGTTCTATCTTACAATTTTGAACCTGACTCGTTTCCTCTGTGAAGATGCTCCTATCTTGAAAGATGATGAAACCGATCGGCAAGTGGTTGATGGGATTGATGCCTGGAAACATGCCGATTTCCTTTGCCGGAACTACATCTTGAACGGACTTGACAATACATTATACAACGTCTTCAGTCTTATCAAGACAGGAAAGGAACTTTGGGAGTCTTTGGAGAAAAAATACAAAACAGAAGATGTCGGCTCAAAGAAATTTGTGTTTGGCAAATTCCTGGATTTTGTAATGGTTGATTCAAAAACTGTGATCAGCCAAGTTCAAGATTTCCAACTCATTCTGCATGACATTCACGCAGAAGGTATGTCTCTCAGTGAATCCTTCCAAGTTGCAGCCTTAATTGAAAAATTACCAAAAGGCTGGAAGGAATTCAAGAACTACCTCAAACACAAGCGCAAAGAAATTTCTATAGAAGAATTAATTGTGCGTTTGAGGATTGAGGAAGACAACCGTAATTCTGACAAACGGGCTGGTAAGCTTCCTATGGAGTCTAAGGCAAATGTGGTGGAACATGCTTCAAAAACCAAGAAACGAAAGTCTTCTGAAGAAAGTTCATCACAAGGCTCTAAAGGGGGGGGGGGAAATAAAAAATACAAGTTTAATGACAAATGTTACATCTGTGACAAAGAGGGACATTGGGCGAAAGATTGCCGTAACAAAGGCAAAAGCAAAAGAAAAACAAGCAAGAAGCCTGCTCAAGCCCATATGACCGAAGTGGACAAAATTTCCAATGGTGTAGATGACATCAATCTTTCTGTAGTTGTTTCCGAGGCAAATCTTGTCGGAAATCCTAAAGAATGGTGGGTGGACACTGGTGCTACTTGCCATATTTGTGCCAACAAAAAGATGTTCACATCTTATTTTACAGTGGACAATGGTGAACAACTTTTTATGGGCAACTCCTCAACTTCCAAAGTTGAAGGACAAGAAAAGATTGTACTCAAGATGACATCTGGAAATGAACTCACTCTCAACAATGTGCTGCATGTACCGGACATTCTCAAGAATCTTGTTTCCGTATCTTTGTTGAGTAAGAATGGGTTTAGGCTAGTATTTGAGAGTGATAAATTTATACTTACTAAGAATGAGATGTGTGTAGGAAAATGTTACATGTCTGATGGCCTTTCAAGTTAAATGTAATGACCGTTGTACCCTCAGTTATTAATAAAAATACATCTTCTTCTTACTTGCTCAAGTCTTCAAATTTATGGCATGGTAGACTAGAACATGTTAATTATGGATCTTGCGTAGATTAATTAATATGGAATGTTTACCTAAATTTGACATTGATTCAAATCATAAATGTGAAATTTGCGTTGAGGCAAAATTATCTAAAACTCCTTTTCATTCAATTGAAAGAAGTATGGAACCACTTGAACTAATTCATAATGACATTTGTGATTTTAAATCAATTCAAACTAGAGGTGGGAAAAAGTATTTTATCACTTTTATAGATGACTATACTAGATATAGTTATGTTTATTTAATTCGAACCAAGGATGAAGCTTTGGAAACTTTCATTCAATATAAGAATGAAGTTGAAAATCAACTTGGTAAGAAAATCAAGAAAATTAGAAGTGATAGAGGTGGTGAATATGAATCACCTTTTGGTGAGTTTTGTAAAGAACATGGAATAATTCATCAAACTACTGCTCCTTACTCATCTCAGCAAAATGGAATTGCTGAAAGGAAAAATAGGACTTTAAAAGAAATGATGAATGCCATGTTAATAAGTTCTGGATTACCTCAGAACTTGTGGGGGGAAGCAATACTTTCTGCTAATTATATACTTAATAAAGTACCCCAAAAGAAAGTGAATCAAACATCTTATGAATTGTGGCATGGAAGAGTACCATCCTATAAATACTTAAAAGTGTGGGGGTGTTTGGCTAAAGTGGCTATTCCTAGTCCTAAAAAGACTAAGATAGGTCCTAAGACCATTGATTGCATTTTCATTGGTTATGCTAAGAATAGTAGTGCATATCGGTTTTTTATTCATAAATCAGAACATACCGAAATGCATGTAAATACTATTATTGAGTCTCGGAATGCATCTTTCTTTGAACATGTATTTCCAAATAAGACTGGATAAGAGACTAGTAACAATAAAAGATCTCATGATGCTATTACTAGTCAAGATCAAGAACAAGAGCAAGAGTTAGACCAAAATGAGGAAGAGGAACCTAGGCGTAGTAAACGTGCTAGAACCTCAAAATCTTTTGGTCCAAATTTTCTAACATATTTGTTAGAAAATGAGCCTTTAACTTTTAAAGAGGCTATCACTACTAGAAAAGGGGGCATTTGCCACGGAACTATTTGCGACGGTTAAAGTGCCGTCGCAAAAAACATGTTTTTGCGACGGTGTTTAATGACGTCGCGAAATTATTTTTGTTGCGACGGAAAAACTAAGCCCGTGGCAAAAAGTAAGGTATATGACACAGAACTTTTTGCGACGGTTTAAAAATCGTCACAAAAGCTTGTTTTTAGCGACGGCAAATAAAGCCATGGCGAAATTAATTTTTTTGCGACGGAAAATCTATGACCGTGGCAAAAAGTAAGATTATATGCGACGGTTCGTTACTTGTCGCAAATTGTTTTTATGTCTTGCGATTTTTATTTTTTATTTTTATTTTTTTTGCGACGGTCTTTATTAATCCGTTGCAAAATATTTTATTTATCCGTTGCAAATATTTTATTTTTACTTATTCATTCGCGTTGGTTCTTAACATCGTCACAAATCCTAATCCCTGAATTCGCGCCCACCCCTCACCCCCGTCCCTCCCTCTTTCCTGTTTTCCCCAAACTTTATGTATTCTCTTGGGATAAAAAAAAAAAAAAATTCAGTCTTCTACCCTAACCCCTCTCTCTCTCTCTCTCTCTCTCTCTTCTCTCTCTCTCGCGTCCAGTCGTCATTCTCTCTCTCGCAGCGGCAACAACACCATCGTAGGCAGCGTCCAGGTAATACTCATCTCCTCTCTTCTTCTTTCCTCTTGCTCTCGCTGTTAATACATCAGAAGCCACATAGGGGAGAGAGAGGAGACTGACAGACAGCGGCCAGAAGTTCCATCTCTGTCCAGCCACCTCCGTCTCTTTCTCTTGCCCATCCATGGCCTCATTGCCACCGCTGCCTCACCCATGTTCTCTCCACAGGTACATCTCTATTTGAAGAGCCCTGCCCATGGCCGATTTGCATATGATTATAACTTGTTTTTAGGGTAGGTTTCTCGGTTTTTTTTTTTATCTATTTGACAAATTGAACTCTGATCAGTCTTGTTTATACTGTTTATTTTGTTAAATTTATTGGGCTTTAGTAATAATCTTGATTTCATCAATTGGGTTTTAGTTGTAATCTTGATTTCAGATGGGTTTGTCTCTAAATCCAGTGATGATTTGGGGTTTTTTGGCTCTTCAAGCTAGCAATTGTTTAAGGGTTTTTGATTTGAAGGTGTGATGAATGTGAAGTTTACGTTTTGCCTTCAATTTGACTGTTAATAGCTTGGAACATGCAATTCTTGAAATTTTAAAGTCAACTAATTTTGTTTAATTGCTGAGAAAAACTATGGAATTTGTATTTAGTTGTTTTTTTTTTTTCTTAAAAAAAAAAAATTGAAACTTGAAACAAAGTTACGATCTAGGTGTAAGTTGTACTTTCTTGACTTAAGTATGGGGTTTAGGAGGTGAGAATGATGAAAATTACATCATGTTCACCATAATCTTGAGAAATTGTTTAAGTGGTGCAGGGCAGAAGCGGCACAACATTTCAGGAGATGTTGCATCTTTTTCTTGCAAACTAGGAATGAGTGCTACTACTGTTATCCCTCTCGTACATGCTTCAAAGAATGGAATTCATGAGTGTGCCAGATGCTTTGGTCCAGCTACTACACGCTGTTCACGATGCAAAGCTGTCCGCTTCTAGTATGATCAAACCCCTGATTTTTGGACGCAAGATCATGTTGGTTGGTCTTATCTTTGCAATTTCGTCTTAAATGTTTTCTAATGGCAGAGCATGATTAATTTTGTTATTTGAACTTGAACAATTGCATATAAAACTTTTATTTTACCAAAATAGTAACAGTTTTGTGTGTGTGTGTGTGTGTGTGTGCACTCGCTAGTTGTTCTTCATGCTCATATACTCGGTTGTTCTAAAACTTATTCACTAATAAGTTTTGACATTAAAAAGAGATTAAAGAAGAGAGAATCTGTGCGAGACATGTTCTCAGCTTTGCACATAAATGGTATACAAGTGGTGCAACATGATCTGGATGTTTTCTAAGTTCATTAACTTTTCAAGCTCATAATATGATGCAGTTCTGGGGAGTGTCAGATAATTCATTGGAGGCAAGGTCACAAGCCTGAGTGCCAGCAACTGGAAACCAACAGCTGTATCTCATCTCCTATGGTTGTTTATACCTTAATTGATACCATTGGAGTCCCATAATGGAGATAAGATCTATAGACGAGAGGGTTTCTATTAAATCTAAGTTAAGAAAAGAGGTGTATATGAAAACACATGGTTCTTATCCATTCGTAGTTTTTATAGTATGTATTGGTTGTTCATTATTTATAATTAGATTTCTGATAATTCGTACTTGTTGCTGCAGTTTCAAAATTTTGATTATGTGCTCTCAAAAGAAAAAATTCCCAGAAGGCACAATGTCAACATCTGTGGTGGATTTAGTAATGGTCATACTAGTTCAAGAAGCACAATGCATCATAGTCATGATTTACAAAGTCAACATGGAAACATACTTGATTCAAGAACTAATTTTGGCATCTCAGACTTGTTATGTTCAACAAACCCTGAGACAATTGTGTGTGACATTGAAAGAAACTTCATGTCAGGTAGAGAAAGCTTTCTTAGGGAGGGAATTAATTCTAAACAGTAGAGTTGAACCACTCTTCTGAAATAGCCTCAATGAAGAGAAGCATTAAAGCTAAAAGTGTATCACATTATCCTGGAACAAAAATGCATAAATCATAGAAATCAACGATGAAGATGTCAAGAGAGCAACTGTGTTCAGATATGGAAAAAAAGGAACAAATTGTGAATGAGTCAAGTTGGTTCGTGACTTATTATCCTTAAATTAAAACTGCAGTTGGTTTCTTCCTTTGATTTTTTAGTGGTGATGCAGAAGTTGCTGGAATAAGGGATACCATTCCTCAACAAGGAAGCAATAAGGATGCAAGCATGGGAATCATGAAGATGTTTGGTCTGAGAAAGTCAATCGAAGCTTGGTAGACAGGAAAATTCAGAAGTTGTTGGTGAAGGGCATAAGAAATTAAAGGTCGGTTTTTAGTTACTAGCACCCCTCTTTGTTTGATTAAATCTCTTGAATTATCTTATTTGATTTTTGGCCTTGAGATATAAATAGAAGCTCTTATTGATGGTCTTCTATTTGAATTCTCAGATGCTATTACCTTATGAAGAATTTGTGAAGCTTTTTCAATATGAAGTTTATGACATATCTCCTAGAGGTCTTATCAATTATGGGAATAGGTATTAAAGTTTTTGCTATTTATTTTTCTCTATTGAACTTCCAGCAATAACAACTAATGGACTGAACCCATTTAATTATTTTTGGATTTATAGCATTAGTAGTAATAACCGATGCTTAGGATCAGTATATCATTTTCATTAATTAAATTTTTTTTTTTTGGTGCATTTATTATGCCAATTATGTATTACAATGCTTGACCTGCACAAGACCTCTGACAATCTATTTGCTCTGGAGATCACATTCTAGAGCCTGTTCTTGACTCTTGTTACATTTCCTTCCTGTTAGTGGTGATTATAGCAAATAATTTTTGTTCGGTTTCATTATAATGTCCTTGGTCTATGACATGAATGCTAGGTTGCATGAAAGATTGGTGCCTTATGTGTGAACTTGAGCAACATGTAATGATGTTAAGAGCATGTGGGGGCCCTTTGTCTCTCGGCAGAATTCTCTCACATATTTCAAGTAGGCTAATAGATAAAAAGCAGTGTGCATGTAAGGGAAACTAAATATTGTATCTTTAGAACAACTTTGGCAACAATTACATGGGTCTAGAAAGATGTAGAGTAACTAAAGGTTATAATGCCAACACCTGATACCCTTGTCCCAGCTTTCACAATCTTAAAATGGACAACTATTAGGTTGCTATCAGTTCATTTGGTAATATGCACATGAAATGAAAGCTAAAATCTTGCTGCCTTATATATCCTTTATTTTATTTTATATCTTATCTTGCCCATAAGATGTGATAGGTCATTTTCTGTAATGTATATATTGATAATATATTTTCGTATTCAATGAAATAATCTTGACATAACTAGTGTCTGGCTTCTTGGAATGAGTATTAGATTTGTGTTATGGTAAATTGTAATTTATCGAATGTATTGGACATCAAGCACTGTGTAATTTATAGTTTACACACCACTTTTCAAAGTGAGTCTCATCTGTGATATTAATTTTGCATTGCCATCAGTTCGAATATTTCTTTTGTTCAAATCTGTGTTTATATATTCACTCATTGAGACATTGTTGTAGATAGAATTGCAACTTTTCTTTTAATCCTCCAGAATTTAACATCATATTATGCTAATTTGATGACCAATATATTTACATTGCGCCATTTAGCAGCAGTTAGAGTTCTGTAAGCTTGAAATTAATTATATTGTAAATGATATTTTTTATGTGTTTCTTTTTGCAGATGCAATCCAATACGTGATGATATCTTCGCATATAGATATTGGAGTTTACTGTTGATATTAAAACAAACTATAATATATATGTTTTTTTTATTTGTATTGTTGATACTTTTGTTTCGCTTTAGATATAAAAATTTAAGTTCTTGAATATAAAAAATTATTAGTATTGTTGGAGGATGTTTTATATATTTTTGTAAAGAATATTTGGTTGACAATTGTTACAGGGTACATATGTATATATATACGTATGATTTTGTGAATGTGAATGTGAATGTGAATGTGATTGTGGATGTGGATGTAGATATCTTTTATTTTTAAAAATATTAATAATTTGTATAGGGAATGAATTAATAAAATATATATTGATTCTATAAAAATAATTTTATTGCGACAATAATAACCGTCACTAATGTAATCATCATTTCCTTACATTTTATTAGCGACGGGTTAACCTGTAGTATATATATATTAGTTTAAATCTTTAGCGACGGGTTACACTGTCACAAATATGGTATTAATTTAATTCTATTTTTTTGCGACGTTTTAGACCGTCGCTAATAATACTTTTTGCGACGGTTTAAACTGTTGCAAATATGATATTAATTTAATTTCACTTTTTTGCGACGTTTTAGACCGTCGCTAATAATACTTTTCGCGACGTCAAATACCGTTGCTAAAAAAGTTTTGGCGACGGCAACCAATATCGTCACTAAAATTGAAGTTTTTTCCCCTTTTATTGTGTCAGCTTAAACCGTCGCAAAAACCATTGATTAGCCGTCGCTACAAGAAAGCGACGGTTTGTAACCGTCGCAAATACTTTTTGTCACGCCCCCTTCGGCCACCCTCCATTTTCCGTCGCTACTCCGTCGCAAAAAGTTTTTTGCGACGATATATGGACCTTTTGCAACGTTTGAGACCGTCGCAAAAAGTCCAATTTTTAGTAGTGTATGTCTAGTCCTGAAGCTCCTTTATGGAAAGAAGCTGTCAACAGTGAAGTTGAATCCATCTTGCAAAATCACACTTGGGAATTAGTGGACTTGCCACCAGGTTGTAAACCTCTTGGGTACAAGTGGATTTTCAAAAGGAAATGAAAGCAGATGGATCAATTGACAAATACAAGGCAAGACTTGTGGTCAAAGGTTTTAGACAAAAAGAATGTCTTGATTACTTTGACACATACTCACCGGTTACTAGAATAACATCCATTAAAATACTAATTGCCATTGCATCTTATACAATCTAGAAATTCATCAAATGGATGTTAAAACCGCTTTCTTAAAATGGTGAGTTAGAGAAGAAATTTACATAGAACAACCAGAAGGGTTTTCTGTTCCAAGGAAAGAAAGAAAGTGTGCAAATTGGTTAAATCATTATATGGTTTAAAACAAGCGCCGAAGCAAATGGCATGAGAAATTTGACAAGGCAATGATGTCAAATGGATTTAAAATTAATGAGTGTGACAAATGTGTTTATATTAAAAATACAGACAAAGGTTATGTCATTGTATGTCTTTATGTAGATGATATGCTCATCATAGGTAGTAATAATGACATGATTAAAACTACCAAGGAAATGTTGAATAAACATTTTGACATGAAGGACATGGGCATTGCTAATGTAATTCTTGGTATGAAAATTACCAAAACATCAGAAAGATATGCTTTGTCACAATCTCATTACATTGAGAAAATACTTGACAAATTCAGCAAAGATGATGATCATCTTGCTAGAACACCTGCAGATGTTAATTTGTATCTTTCTAAGAATGTACAAGAAAGTATTTCTCAATTAGAGTATGCCCAAATTATTGGAAGCTTAATGTACTTGATGAACTGCACTCGCCCGGATATAGCTTATGCAGTAAGTAAATTAAGTAGATATACGAGTAATCCGAGAGTAGAACACTGGAAAGCAATTATAAGGGTTCTAAGATATCTTCGATTTACTCGTAACATTGGGCTTAATTATACTAGATATCCAGCAGTACTTGAAGGATACTGTGATGCAAATTGGATATCGGATACTAGAGACTCAAAGTCCATTAGTGGGTATGTTTTTACTCTTGGTGGGGCGGCTGTATCATGGAAATCTTTCAAACAGACTTGCATTGCTAGGTCTACTATGGAATCAGAATTCATAGCTTTAGACAAAGCAGGGGAAGAAGCAGAATGGCTTCGCCACTTCCTTGAAGATATTCCAATATGGCCAAAACCAATGCCTGCTATATGCATACATTGCGATAGTCAATCAGCTATAGGTAGAGCACAGAGCCATATGTATAATGGTAAGTCACGACACATTCGTCGTCGACATAACACCGTGAGACAACTACTCTCTAATGGAATTATTTCCATAGAATATGTTAAGTCTAAAGACAACATAGCGGATCCACTAACCAAAGGGTTAGCAAGAGAGTTAGTTGAGAATTCATCGAGGGGAATGGGACTTAAGCCTATTAAATAAGAGTTACAACAACGGCAACCCAACCTAGTTGACTGGAGATCCCAAGATCTAGGTTCAAAGGGACAACTGAGTTGTGAATGACTCAGAAGGATCACTGGGAAGTCCAACTCCTACCCATTTCTATGATGAAATAGTGATGTCTGCAGCGTTTTAGGTTAAGTAAAACTTTTAATGATTCTTATATCTAGGTAAACCTAGTGGAGTATAGCAAGATACTCTTCGTAAGAATAACCTATGTGAGTGTGAACTGGGCCGGTTCTGTGAGATTTGTGAAGGGCTACAATTCTCTAGAGCACTCATGAAAGACTAGGTTGTTCAGGGCCAAAATGAACACAATAGTGAGAACTAAACTGTGTCTGGGAATATACTGTGTGAGTTCTATTGTCTTGGTTTACACAAACGGCTGAACAGTTCAAGACATCATGTTCACTGGTTAGCTAGTAAATCCCATAGTGTCTCACAAGGGAAGGTTCAAAGCCAAAAGTTACCTATCCTTTGCAGAATATTTTCAATTTTTGTACTCTCTTAAATTTAGATCATATTGTTACATTTTCTCTCCGTCAAATTCCATTCATGTGGGGGATTGTTGGAAAAATTGGTTTATATGGCTTATTTTGGGCAGACTTTGAGGCCAAAATTGAGTGGGCCCCAAACGTCTTTTGGGGTGGGTCCGAAGAGGTGACGCGTTCCTTGCCGCGTGGCAAGTCACATGGTGAAGACGGAACGTCAAAACCATTTATGAGTGAATGGGAAGTTAATGTCGTTTTCGGGTCTAACATTAATTTTTTAGATAAAATTCATTTGAATTTTTTCAATAAAAATTATTGTGGGAATTTAATTTAATTCTAAATTCAAATTTTGGGTCCTAAGTAGTTTCCTAAATTTTGTAATTGTGGGAATTTAATTTAATTCTAAATTCAAAATTTAGGTTCCTAAGTGGTTTCCTAAAGTTTGTACCTCTTCCTTTATTTATTAAACTATTTCAATAGTTTAATATATATATATATATATATTCAAATAGTTTAATATATATATATATATATTATTTTAAAATAGTTTAAATAATAAAGGTCCAAACAGTTCCTTTGTTTGTCACCAACGGCACTTTTCAAATAGTTGAATATTTGTTAGTTTGAATATTTGTTTTCAACGGATATATTTTTCAAAAACAAAAGGTTTGAAAATTTGTTCCAAACAAATGGTCAGAAAGAATTGTTTGAATTAAAAAGTGCATCTGTTCATTCAATTTGTTGTACCTGTTCGGACTATTTCAACTGTCACTTTGTTGCCTATAAATAGAGATTATATTCCAGCAATCTTTACACTTAGAGACATCCGGAAATCAGTCAAGTTATTGTCTCATTGTTGTCCATTTTTGCTCTAGTACATTTATTCTTCATATTTAGTTTTAGAATAAATTAAAGAGAGTATAGATCACAGGTTTGATTCGCCGAACAAATTTGTTTGAAGTGCTTCTACAAATTTGTGAAGTCATTGTATCCTAGGAGATAGATGCCACTCAACCGTAAGCACCGTAGCGGGGCGAATCTGTCTTAAGGACAGAGTGTTACACACTCGACTTGGTCTTTGAATTATTTATTCAGTTCTACAAAATAAAAACTGTAAGTTTTATTTTATTTTGTTTGGCTTTGTTTCTATTTATTTCATTTACACAGAAGATTGTTCCAACAGTCAGAAATGACAAGAGGAAAGCTCATTCTTTCTTCATTTTCGGTGGAGCTGATCACCTGCTCCTTGACTTGAGCCAGCCTTCATTGTTGAACTATCTAGAAGAAGAAATAAGGATCACCCATGTCACATGGGGTGACCTCTAACAAAAACAACCATAATTGGAATACACCACAAACATTTTTTATGCAATAAAAATTCAGAATTAACAGGTTCTAATATAAAGAATCATAACTCATAAAAGTGGGAAAAAAACCAATACAATGCTTGATAAAACTAGTATAATGCTTGATTGTTTATTCAATTCTAAATATTTTTAGAAGGATAAAACTCATGAGTAAAACAATGCTTGATATTATTCACAACAATGCTTCATGAGTAATGTAAAGAAATCAATCACAATCTAAAACACATTTCAATTCTACTGTAAAGTAAACTAGAATCATCAATTCACCCCAAAAAAAAACTAGAATCATCAAGTTATTGTCAACTTGAAGCAAAAATTCAGCACAAATTTCAGCACAATTTCAGAACAAAATTCAACACCATTTCAACGCAAATTTTAGCACAACAGTCAGCACAAATTTAAGCAACAAAATCTGCATTATGCACCATTTCAGCACAACATTCAGCACCATTTCATACAAAAATTCAGCACCATTTCAGTTGTAGTGTCATTTCAAAACAAAAGAAATACAACTCAAAGTACCCCAATGATGAAAGAACACAACAATATTTTCTATATTTACATAAAAAGTTTTCAATATTACATACACGAACACCATAAAAAGTTTTCAATGCTAAGATATTGACGTGTGATCCACATGCACATGCCCACGGCCACGACCATGCCCATGCCCATGCCCATGTAGTACCTATAAAAAAAAAAAGAAAATACTCTTATATGAAAGGAACCATAAAATAAAATGGAACTTTAAATGAATGAATGACAAAATAAAATAGGAAAGGTGAAAAATAAATTACTTGACTACATGCAGAACTATTCGAGGCTTACGAGTCATAATCGCTTGCATTGTTAAGCAATGCTTGATAGCTTCCATGGACGGAATACATCGATGGCATTGAAAAAGGCATATTGTGACGAAGAAAACTTGGCTGCAACAATAACAAACACATATCAATTTAAAATGGCACTAGTCACTTACAACTAACATAATAAAACTTCTTATTAAACTAACTTACATCATATGTGGGATACATAAATTGGGACGACGAAGCATTAACTTGAGGAACACACGTCGAGAATGGAGGAAGTTGAGGAGCACTTATTGAAAATAAAGGAGCCAATTGAGGAATACTCGACGAAAACAATGGAGGTGGTTTAGGAGCACTCGCCGAAAATAAGGGAGGAGCTTAAGGAGCAACAGACATGGGAGTTTGAGAAGCATTATGTGAACTAGGTTGAGGAGCAATAGAGATGGGAGTTTGAGAAGCATTATGTGAACTTGTTTTATTTTTCTTTGCTAACGCAAGCTCCAAACCACCTTTTGTCTACCTTCGTCCCTTGCTAGTGCATTCTTTTCACTTGAGTCCTTTTGCGTGAACTACATTTGTATCCGGTATACCATCCACTTCAAAGCTTTCGAGGCATGTGTCGGGAGGGCTTTCTTGTTCAATAGTATCTGAAAAAGGCATATTGAATTTTGCACTTAACATGCTTTCAATGTTTGCAATTAAGTCATCCGCTTTCTCTACCGTCAAGTTATATATTTCCTCACTTTCGGAAGTTCTACACGCTACTGCTCTGAAAATTGCCATCAATGATCTAAAGCGTGAATCTTGATGCAATCTTACATCAACCTTAATATCATGCCCACACCTATCTTTCACATTTTCAGCTCTTGCTTTTTTAGTCCATCTCTTGAGAATATATTGGAAAGGAATCTCTTTGAATTTGAGGGTGTCTCTAAGGATCTTCAAACAATGACTACACAAAATGCCTTTCATTTCAAACTTCCTACAATTGCAAGTGAGTGAACCATCACACTCCACTCTCAACTTCCTCACCTTTACACCATCACTATCAAGAACCGTACAAACGACACTCTCACCACAAATTTCAGTTTCTTCAATGTTTACTTCAAGGGACTTGACATACTCATCCTGAAATTCTTCATAAATTTTATTTGTGTAAACATCTGCAGCTTGCTCCATAATCTTCACTTTAATATTCACCCTTAGCAACTTTTGGCATAGAGCATATTCGGCTTGTAACTCTTTGTACCTCTTCTCACAAGGAACTCGATCAAAATGCATGAAAAATTACATTAAGTTATGATCAGACTGAATGAAATCCTTCAAGAATGCATTAAAGGATTCACTAAGTTGGGTGCTACTCATGCCTGCACCCCATGCATTTCTAACATATGGCCAACCCCATTTTTCCTTGACCCCAAATGTTAACTTCAACCAATGATTATCTCGTACTTCATACTTGTCAAGCATTTCCTCCCATTTTAATGTAAAATCATCCCCATCTTCAATGTCGTACATAAATTTGGATAAAACACTCTTCATCTCCTTATCCTTCACCTCCTTATCCTTGAAGATAGAATTTGCATGCCTTAATGCATTTTGCATCAAATGCCAAGTGCAAAGGCGGTGCTTTGTGTTAGGCATGACAATAGGTATGGCCTTAGCCATTGCAACATCCTGATCCGTAAAAATTATTTTCGGAGCCTTACTTGACATTGCCTCCAAGAATCTTCTAAAAAGCCATATAAAAGAATCGACAGTCTCATCATACATCAAAGTTGCGCCAAATATAACAGTTTCCCTATGATGGTTAAATCCAACGAAAGACGCAAATGATCTATGTGCACTATTTAACTTGTAAGTAGCGTCAAAAGTCACAACATCACCAAATTGCCCATAATCCATGATCATCTGAGCATCGGCCCAAAATATGTTTGTAATTTGCTTCTCACTATCTAATTGGACCAAGTAAAAAAATGATGAATTCTCCAATGTCTTCTCTCGAAAATATTGCAAAATGTTACCTGCCTCCCTATATGCTAAACTCTTTTGCCTCTTTGTTCTCAAATAATTTTTTTGGTCCACTTTTGTGAACCCAAGCGACTCCCTTCCACCAGCTTCATTACCCATGAGCTCAAATGCAGCATTAAGCCGGATTCTAGATTTTTTGGCTAAATCTATTTCGGTTGCCTGTGATGCAGATATCTTCCTTTGGGATGGTAACATATGCGTACATTCTGTTGGTACAAAAATATGATTATGTTGTTCAACAAACTCACCAACAAAAAATTTATGAATATTTCTATCCCATTTAATGATAAGTCGGGCTTGACAACCAATCCTCACTTCCTGCCTAGGATTTTTTGTTAATGGATCTCGCTTGTCGACAATCCGAAACCCCTCCTTATTACAAACAAATAGCCTTGAAGTGATTTGCCCCTCCTTGTTCTTGTTTACATAACCCCTTCTAATACTAAAGCCCAGCCTTCCTCCATAAGTATATAGAAATTATATGTTTCTTGTTCTGTATCAAATGTCATGTGAACTCTAGGCTTCCAATCACAATCACCCCTGTCATTCTCAACATTGTTAGGTTCCATGTCAATGTGCCAAGTCACTTTAAAAAAAAAAAAAAAAAGTGCTCAATATTAGCATAAAAACTGTAAATTATGTTTGCAAAATAATACAAACTAAATAAAAATACTACAAGAATTGAATCATATTAGATTATATAAATAAAGGGGAACAAATCCCTTCAATAGTAAATTATGTTTTCAATGATCCAAATTTAACACAAATTCCTTAATTTTCTTATAATCAACATGTGAACATACAAAATCAAAATTAAACAACAAAAAAAAAACAAAATAAAGGGATGAATGAAATGTAAGAGATCTAAAATATTTGAAAAATAACATAAGAAAAATTAACATAGTACAACTAAAAAGCCCCAATGCACATTCCATCTGATGATGTAAAATGCAACTCCAAATATAACATATAACATTAAAGGAATGCAATTTTTTTTTACATCTTTTGGGTTTTAATATTACACGGTGAAAGAAGATCAAAATCCAATGAATTGCTAATAAGGACAAATTACACTAACAGACCCTATAGCTTAGGGCTTGTGTCACTTTGGTCCCTGACTTTTCAATTGTGACACATTTGACCCTGAATTTTGAATCTTGTTCCAAATAAGGACAATTAACATGCCATTGCTTAATTTCAAGGGTAAAATCATCAATTTGATAAAATATAAACTAATTTGACAAAAATAAATGCCAAAAAAAAATTTTAAAATTTTTAAAAATTGGTTCTACCCACCAATAATAAAATTATGTAAAATTGATAAAAATTAATTTTACATGATCAGCATCCAAATATATAATAAAAATTAATTTGGTAAAAAAAAGAAATAAATGTCTAAAAGATTTATCAATTTTATATAATTTTATCTTTAGTATGTAGAAATAATTTTTAAAAATTCAAAAATATTTTTTTAACATTTATTTTTGTCAAATTAATTTATATTTTATCAAATTGACGATTTTGCCCTTGAAAAATCCAATAGTATATTCAATTGTCCTTATTTGGAACAAGATTCAAAATTCAAGGTCAAATGTGTCACAATTGAAAAGTCATGGACCAAAATAACACAAGCCCCAAACTATAGAGACCGTTAGTGTAATTCACCCTTGTTTTTATGCACAACATATAATGGAGCAATCAAAGATACCACTACCAAACATATAACAATCAACTCTACAGAAAGATCACTTCATATTTTCTTAGAATGAGTAGATTAGACTGTACAACCTAACTAAAAATACATCATCAAGAACATAAAATTTTACTCCTTGATGCAACATGTACGAGTAAACAAAATTTGTAAACTTAATATAGGCACCTTTTACAGAATTTGTATTCATAATTTTTGCACAAATCAACAATATAGAAAAGTAAAAAAGGGATGAATGAAATGTTCCCACACCTCAGCGACGGCGGCAACAACTAGACGACGGCAGCGACGGCGGGGCGACCACTGGACGGTGGCAACGGCTGGACGACACTCCCGTCTCTCTTTTCTTTCTCTCTTCTTCTCTCTTTCTTGCACTCCCGCCTTCTAATACACAGCTCTGCTATACCTGGAGGGAATAATTTACATTTTGAATTAAAGCATTTTTTTATTTTATTTTAGTTTTTTGGAAATTACTAACCAAAACGACGTCGTTTTGATTAGTTTTATTTTGAGCCGTTGGATCACCCCACTTCAGGGATCACTTTAGGAAACAAACTCTAGAGGATCCTAATACTAGCTGGAGAGTACCGGAAGAATAGATTAAACCCAACAACTTACACAAGAAGATGAGAATCCGGTGGTGGTTCATCCACCCGGGGTCATTCCGACAATCAAGTTAGTCAACTTATCTCTCAAATATAGCAAATTGTGCTTAAACTCACAAGAAAACTTACCTCAGACCCACGAGGGTGCCTTATCAGAAGCCTCACTTCAATGGACTCAGACTTAATGCTCATCTTGGACCCTCATCTAGATAAAGATAAACTCTTCTTGAGCCTTATCTTTATCTAGACTGAGATCCCCCCCTGTTATAGGACTCTTGCCCCGTTATCCACTTATCTCGGATTTCGGGATCTCCACATATAACCTCGGCCTAGCCGAGATCATCTTAGTAGCGTGACCAAGCCACATGGCACCTCGATTGACACTTTAATGTCACTCTAGTTACGTGCTATCATTCACAAAATACATCCACACACTTATAATTAGAATTTTTATATTTTCTTACCAACTTTTCATCTTAATCAAATTCATACCAAAAAAAAAATGGGAGATTTGATCAAAACCCCCTCATAATAAAACTTTAATGCATTAAGGATAAGTACAAAAAAAAAAAATTCTTAAAAAATCCAACACATACCGCTATTATCAAAATATTAAACTTTAAAATAATATAACTTTTAATCTAAATGTTGATTTTTAATAAAATTAGTATTTTTAGAATTTTTTCATCAAGATCTATCAAATAAGATCGATGCTGATTATGAAATTCTTTAAAAAAAAATTACCTTCGAAATTGATCTAACAGTGACATATTACTCTGACAATATTGTTCAAGAAAAAAAAAGATATTTTATTTTGTTCTTATTCAATTATACGGTTTCTCCTTAATAGGTTTATAAATTACAATAAATTAGGTTGTCTTTTTTACCAAACAAAGGTGCAATCGAAGGATTTTAGCCAAATTTTTTCAAAAAAATAAAATAAAATAAAATATCTCTTCGTTCTTTTATGGAAAAATTACTCATAAGTCCCATATTGAGAAATGTTACTCTATCTAGTCCTGAGTGCTTTTTTATAAACCATTTAGTCCTTTTTTTACATTACAACATCATCATCAAAATAACATCAAACATTAAAACATCAACAAACATAAAAAAAAATCAACAAACATCAACTATTCCCGAATTTAGGAAACATTAGGATTATTCATCAAACATCAAACGTTATTCATCAAACATCAAATATTATCCCACATCAAACATTATTCATCCAACATCGTATTCATTAATCTAACATCAGATTCATTGATGTTTGTGGGTGTTTCAACATTAGAATTATTCATCCAACATCAAATATTAGCAACGTCAGAATTATTCATCAAACATCAACTATTAAACATTAAGATTATTTATCAAACATCAAACATTATTCATCAAAAAAATCAAAACCACAAATTCTCAACCATTAAACATTAAGATTATTTTGATGTTTTTATGAAAAAAAATAAAAATAAAAAAATTGGGGGTTTTGGAAATCGAACCCACCATTTGATTGACAACTTCAATGGCATCGCCGAGATTGGTGGCTTGAAACCCAGTTGAGACCATGGATTTGAGAAGCTCAGAATAGTTGACGCCTCGGTTGAAATCATAGCCTTGGATCTTAATACAAGATCCTTCGAGAGTCTCAGATTGTTTGAAAACTACTAAGCATACGGAATCCAAAAGACGTTCTTCCATGTCTTCTTCCCCCATTGTTCTGCAACAACAAAAAAATGGAGCTTTTTGGCTACTGCAACAACCACAAGAGGGGAAATTGGCATCAGGAACAACAATATCTTCAATCAAGCCGTAATCGGTGGACGATTGGTTTTCCGAGTAGATAACTATTCCAGGAAGGATCGCTTTGGATGCGGAGGAGGACTAGGGATTGTCCTCGTGGATGGATCTGGAAAAGCTTTGCTTACCTTGAAATTCGAGATGCTAGTCATGGGATTCAAAGTCGAGGAATTCATAGTTGAAACCGCCCTATCATTGTTCGAATCGTTGTGTGATGATTTCGACGATGGCTTCCGAGGAAGCTTACCCAGAATCTGCCATTTGTTAGGTTGATGGTTGATGTTTTTTTAATTGTTTATTTTGATGTGTAATTGTTATTAAAAAAATCGTTTAATCGTTATTTTGATGTTATTTTGATGATAATGTTGTGATGTTTAGTTTCATTTTTTTAAAAAATAAATCTGATGTTTGATATTTGATAAATAATGATTGGTGCTTGATGCATAATCCTAATGATTAATGGTTGAAAATTTGTATTTGATGTTTGATGAATAATGTTTGATGTTTGATAAATAATCCTGATGTTGAATAATGTTTAATATTTGATGAATAATATTTGATGATGTTGGTGATGTTGAAAAATGTTTGAATAATGTTGGTGATGTTGAATAATGTTTCTGAATAATGTTGGTTATGTTGAATAATGTTTGATGTTGGTGATGTTGAATAATGTTTGAATAATGTTGGTGATGTTTGAATAATGTTGGTGATGTTGAATAATGTTTGATGTTTGATGAATAATATTTGTTATAAAAAGGCCTATAGTAAGTTTTTAGAGAAATAGGACCTATTAGTCTAACAAAAAACATTCGAGACTAAATGAGTTAACATTTTCAAATTTAGAATTTATTGGTGCTTTCCCTTGTTTTATTTTTTTATTTCACTTTATTTTTCGCTCACCATAATTTATTTCTTTCCAATAACCTTACAGAACTGATCGCCAGGTGTTGTGTGGGAGGGAGGGAGGGAGGTCGATGATGATTACGAGGACAACGAGGAAGTGGAGAAATCCAGCTGAAATCTTGAAATTGATGCTATCATCCTCATCATCATCCTCATCATTAAGAAGTAGATCAGTGCTATTTGGGAACAATTTTAGCAGCAGCAATGGTGAAGAAGAAGCAGTGGCGAGAGAGAGGGTGGATTGTGTAGTGATCGGAGCAGGAGTGGTGGGAATAGCTGTAGCCAGAGATCTCTCTCTGAAACTAAGAAGACAAGTTCTCGTAATCGATTCTGGTCCTACGTTCGGGACAGGGACTAGCTCTCGCAATAGCGAAGTCATCCATGCCGGCATATACTACCCTCCCAATTCCCTCAAGGTCTCTCTCTCTCTCTCTCTCTCTCCTGTCTGCATTTCTATCTCTATCTCGTACTTATTTGATTTGTGTAATTTCAATTGTATTAAATTTGTTTTAATTTTTAAAACTGGCTTAATTTAGTCCAATTTGTAACATTAGTTAAGAAAATTGAGATAATAAATCAACAAATGGCTCTATTCCATTACCTCAACCGTCTCGAGAGTGAATATATAATTATTTTGCTTATTGATTTCATTATGAAATTGACATAATGTTGTAAAATTCAATAGTATAATTGATTCAAGGTTAAATTACACTCACCTATTTGTATCAAAACCAATACAAATGAAGGTAAATTATACATTTTAGTAGACAATAGATATTAATATCATTTTTTCATTTATATGACTCTCGAATTATTGATGAAAAAGGAGTGAATTAAAACCTCGAAAGAGACTATTGTAATTATAAATGTAGTTTCTTTGAACCTCAGGAGAGGTGAGTGTAATTTACCCTTGATTCAATTATAACTAGGTGGTGTAATTTGCCCTTTCTTATATTCTGTTCTTATTAACTCGACATTTTGTTCTCCCTACTTCTTCTTGCTACAATTCTTCTTCCATTTTTTTTTTAAACTTTGGTTTTCTTATGATGTGTAAAGTTGAAATTTGGTTTTGTTTTCCCAATTTTATCAAAAAAGAAAGGAGGAAAGATAGAGAGAGTTTGCACTGCTAACATACTGCCATTAGGGGTGTTTGGGCTAGAAGTTGCAATGTATACAACACTTTTGAAACTATTTAGTAAAATATAAAACACTGTTGAAAGTCACAGCTCAGCTTAAAACTATGAATTTAACTGAAACCACAAGTTTAGTTCACAATTTTATGCTGAGTTGGCAAAATATCCATTTGGCAACTTAACTACCGTGGCCAACTTAAAATCGCAGGTGGAATGGAACGCCAGATTTGTCGTTGAAATTTCAGTCCTATGGAAATTCCAATAAAATTCCTATTTCATTTTGTATATTAGAAAGATTTGTCGGTAAATTTCAGTCAACTCATTTTGCAGGCACTGTTTTGTGTTAAAGGAAGGGAATTGCTGTACAAGTATTGCAAAGAACATGATATTCCTCATAAACAGATTGGTAAACTCATAGTTGCTACTGGATCTTCAGAGATTCCAAAGTTGAATAGTCTGATGAATCTTGGGATTGAAAATGGGGTTAACGGTCTAAGGATGATGGAAGGTTATGAAGCCATGAGAATTGAGCCTGAATTGCAATGTATTAAAGCTTTATTATCACCCGTGTCAGGAATAGTTGATACCCATTCCCTAATGTTATCTTTAGTGGTATGGCCTACTATCTTTCTTGCCTCTTGTTAATCAAACGCCAAAACCTAACTTTACGTGTTGTTGTGAATGCGAAAACAGAATTGTAACTTATCTATTCTCTAATCTTATGCTTCTGATTTTACCATGGATTACAAATATATATTGACAGGGATGTTACTCGAATTGTCGGTTTAGGGGGAAGCTGAGAGTTACGGAACAACATTCTCCTACAACACTACTGTGATTGGTGGTCATCGTGAAGGAAATACTATTTGCCTTCATATTTCTAATAGCAAGGCTCTTGAAAATTGGGATGGGAAATCTCCATTGCAGCCAGAGCTTGTACTTGTTCCTAACTTTGTAGTGAACTCTGCAGGCTTGAGTGCTCCGTCCCTTGCAAAGCGATTCGATGGCATAGATAGTGAAGTTATTCCTTCTTCCTATTGTGCTCGTGGTTGCTACTTCACTCTGTCAAATGTTAAATCTTCGCCTTTCAAGCATTTGATTTATCCCATTCCCGAGCATGGTGGCCTTGGAGTGCATGTTACTCTGGATTTGAATGGCCAAGTCAAATTTGGCCCTGATGTCGAATGGATTGATGGTGTTGATGATATTTCGAGCTTCATGAACAAGTAATCTTTCTGTATTCCTGTGCTCTCACATTACATGTTTGAGAATCTTTTGCATGGTTAATTGTTTATACTTCATTGTACAAGATGCTTTGCACACGAGGGGAAGAGAGCGAACACCCTATGGGATCTTCTTGTTCAAATTCCAATGTGACAGCCTGATTGCAAATTTCAACAATATTATCTATTTAATTGTTTTGAATTTCTAACAAATCTAGCATATGGAACTTGCATACGGTGTGGAAGCAATCACAATTCCACACATGCTGTCTTAGCTGAAGCTGTTCTTCTAGGGTTTTCTAAAATCTATACATTGCTCTGATACCATGTTGAAATGTGTAGAACAGGATAAAGAAGGAGAAGAGGAAAAAGAGAAGAGGAGAAGATGTTTGAGGAAAAAGAAGAGGGAATACAAGGGTTCTCTCCCTTGTAACTCTTATTTATACTTAAACCATGCCTATTACAAAAATACCATTTTTACCAAAAATAAGAACATTCCAACACTTCTAAGAGTGAAAAATTTCACTTCTGCTTTATGACTGCAATCCTTTTATTTGTGTAGTTTGTTATCTTAGTTTCAGCAAACAAGCAAGCAATGAATCATGCATTGACTCGTACATTTTCTGTGCTTTCCTAAGTAGCAGTTCTGTTTTTCGGAATACCTTTCATAAATAATGTTTTTATTTTCTCATCTTATTCAGGTTTGATTACTCCTTACGCACAGATCGTGTAAACCGATTTTACCCAGAGATAAGAAAGTACTACCCTAGTCTGAAGGATGGATCTCTGGAGCCTGGATATACTGGCATTCGACCCAAACTTTCTGGTCCCAAACAGGGTTCTGTTGATTTTGTCATACAGGTTATTTCTTGCTCACTCCGTCACTGCTTAACTTCATTCTCTATTGTGCTTGCCAACCTCTTTCAAAATCTTGAATTTGTATCTATATATACATTGCATGTTCTCGGTAATGCTAGTTTTATTCATTGCATTTTGGAATTTTTTAAATGGAACTTTGTCCATTGACCGATCGTGTTGAACGGCCTGCCCTCCGAAGTTCAAACATACTCTTTGAATTATGTGATGATTTGTTTCCAAAATAATAAGCTCCCCACACCCCTAATGAAGTCGTTAAAACATAAAAGTGTTTTTTCATATGTAAAGTTACATACCCCCAAAGTTCTAGCATTAAATTTCTCCTTGGTGGAGCCACGAATATGAAACAAAATCCGTCCTAATTTGTCATGAGTTGGATTCTTATTTTCTTGAACTTTTGGTACATAAAATTTTACTTTATATTTATTTGATACATAATCAAACTAGCAAATATGATTGAACTTTATTTTCAATCTAATTTCTTTTGTCCAATTATTTGGTGGATGGAGTAAGCAATTGTTTTTGGCGAGTTCACATCAGTTACAAATGCTTTTTTTTTTTTTGGTTGGCAGGGAGAGGAAATTCACGGCGTACCTGGACTTGTAAACTTGTTTGGAATTGAATCACCAGGTCTAACTTCAAGCGTGGCGATTGCGGAGTATGTTGCTGGCAGATTGTCTAGATTATAGACCACATCAAATCGAGTCAGTCAATGCCCGCTGTTTTATTTGTTTTGTTTCAGTCACAGAAAATTCAATTGGTGAAAAATAGTGAAAATGAAAGTCTCTTCAACTAAGCCGAGTGTGCTGAAGTCTATCATTTTGCTACATGACACATACAAAGAAGATCTTGGTGGTTATATCATGTATGCTATTCATGTATTAATATGAACAATGTTGATCCAAAGTCCAAACTATGTTTAATTCAGGTTCCAATCCAGGACACCGAGAAAAAAGAGAGTAGGCTTTGTTTGGTTTTGGTTCAGACTGAAAAAGCTATTTTTTTTTACTATTTAAGCTGAAAAAGAGCCTGTTTGTTAATCATGAATAATGTAGAATCCTCCACTTTCCATTAATTAATCATGAATAATGAAAATGCAGCACCTTTCCAAGAACTTATTCCATGAGAGAGAGAGAGAGAGGAGATAACACAGCGAAAGTAACTTTCAACGAAATAAGTAAAATCACAGAACAATTTCTGGTAACTGTAACTGAAATGTAAGATCAAAAATTTCCAGACACAAAAAACTACAGATTACGAATTGCTACAGGACTCTCTATCGTCCTAACAGCTGATCACGCAATTAGAGCCACAAACAGTTATTTTGTTCTTGATTTCTCAAACTCCACATCTAAACACCTTCAACAGCTAACCAGGCGAAGCTGACTGTTCAGTTATAACGGTACCTTCACCGCATTAACAATATCCCAATTCTCTGAAACGTTCAATTACTAATTTAGTAAAGTAGACGGGAACAACAAATCCAACAAGACATTGAGAGATGGAACCACCTTCATCGTTTTCGGTCTGGCCGCCACTTGTATACTGGTTTGGAGGTTGGACATACAATCTCATCTTCACGAAGTTTGCGTTTCCGCCCCTTTTTCTGCCCCAGTAAATGCATTTATCTATAATTGTGGTATAAACCCAACAGCCGGATGACACAAATAGACAAATCCAAAATGTCAATATACCTGTAGTTCTTTCTGCATAGCCATATCCATGTATAATTTCTCCAAGTCATTCACTCTGCCTTTTCGCGCCTCCAGCTCTCTGTAGGAAGCGGCTGTTTTCCTGCAAATACTCGAAACCACAATATTTTTAAATATATGAAGGGAACAAAAGAGAGCCATGCGCCAGTTTATTCTCTATTCTCTCTACAAAATGAACAGCAGATCATGTCAACAATCCCATGGCCATTGGCCATAATACATGGCTACATTGGTTAGCATGGTAGACTGAAAATTTGAAAACAATATAATTTTTACAACCAACCCATTTTGAGTATTAGTGGTCCACATTATCCCTAGTAGAGTTCAAATCCATTATTGAATTCAATATAAATCAATCAAAATCAGAGAAGAAAAAAAATTATCTTCTCAGCTAGTTTTAATGAAATATTATGCATGTAAAAATATCAAAACAGATGCTTTAATAATCACCTCCATGAATGACAGTTCACTTTCTAAATGACAAAATTCACAGCATGAAATTGATCATTATCCAATAACATATTGAACAAATCATTTCTACCTTTTAATATGATCAGGCACATCCTCAAAAACAGGCACCTTTCCAACTTTTGATGTTCGCAACTGCATCTCTTTGGCATCCTCCCTGGAAGATAATAGGAAACAGAAACAGAGAATCCCAAACATGTCATTATAACGAGAAAAATGAAGGATTTGCAAAATAGACATGATGGCATCTTCCAACCAAATTGCATTCTGAACAAATAATATTAAACATTGGGTCTTGCAAACAAGTGCTCAGCAATTCAAGAAAAAAAAAATTTATTCAAATGTTTGAATAAACTAGCTTGTAATTAATGACAACCATTGAAAAAAAAAAAAAAAAAAGTTTAATGCATCCTACTAGAATTTTTTTTTAGTTTCCAATATTATCCTTTACTTAAATAAGTTAAACTAAAACCTAAGTCCTTACAAATTCATAAAAATCTCATATAACCTTCATCCATAATTCAAAGCTATGAAGCCAAGAAATCTAGAACTACATATTGAGCTAACAAATTTATCATGCCAATTTGAAGCTAACAAAATCTAGAACTACACTTTGAGCTGACAAATTTATCATGCTAATTCAAAGCTAACAAATCCCATTGGATTTAAGAGCATCATCTAGAACCAAATGTTGGGCTGCAGACTTGCTACAATAGGTGCCGGCAGTTGTTTCTGCCGAGTATTGCTAAAAATCTGGGAGTTCTAGCAGCATTTTTAAGCAACTACTGCAAAAAATAGACTTCCTGGAAGTCAATGTTAAGCCCATAAATACTCAATGTAAAACAACACAATATGAAGTCGAAGATGGGAAAATTCAAATGCAACAGTTGATCATTCAATGTCTTTATGTTACTAATGTGGTGATAACAGACAGTAATGTTTATTTAGTGATAACTCATATAATCATGCATTTGATGTTTTCCCAATCACATGCTATTTTCTCATGATATAACAAACAGTGTAGTTATATGACCACAAAACACTTAAGCTTCCATCTTTTTCTTTAGGTGAATATCACTCATAATTTAAGTTTTTCTAGTTAAAAAATTTTAAAATAAGACAAATGGGACAAACATCATGTTTTCTGAGACAACATTGTTTTCTCAGGGAGTTCCAAGTTGGATTTTTTAGATCAAATACAACAAACAGTTCCAAAGATGATCATATACTATGTAAAAAATACACTTTCTAGTTTAGCCATTTTTCATTCCAGTGTAAGTCAAATAAGCTGATAAAGTAATTGGTAATAAATAGAGACAGCAAAAAGCTCACACCTGTCTTCAGCATAAAAAATGTGTCTGGTTGACGGTTGATTATCAAGAGACTGTAGCACGGCTGTTAGCTTTTCAATTTTCTGTATCACAAAAAATAAATTTTTACCCAAAGAAGCCAGTAAAGGAGAACCCTGAAATCCTTAAATTTGCAATTTATAGTTGTTAAAATCAGTTACATTTTTTTCACTTTGAAGCTTCTGCAGGACATATCCTATATCTTGGGTCTTCATTAACATGAGTTCTTCTTGAGTGTATTTGTTAGCTTGACTCCTGTAACAGAACCTAATGAATCAGATTGGATTGGATGTGAAGGGGTTAAGCAAAGAAATCAAAGTAATGCAACTTAAAAATTACTCCGGTTTATGGACTCCATCCACCGTTTTTGTTTTGATCATCTTAAAGTAAAATTCATCTGGGTTCCTGAATGCTGCTTTCTCTTTGAGTTTCTGAAAAGTGAACATACAGGCACAGCATAGTCATGTATTAAAGTGGAATCAAATGCTGAGTAGCAGGACAAAATGACTTGTGACGGCATAATGGCTAACAGCAGGAAAGAAATTAAAGTTACCCGCAAAGCATCCTCTTTTTTGTGAAATGCCTTCGCACGCACAACATAATCCTTGTGTTTCTCGAGAAGCCCATATTTTTTTCTTGATTGTCTGAAATAAAGTGCAAGACAACACATGAGATTGGTTATTTGCCAAAAAAAAAAAAAAAAAAAAAAAAAAAAAAAAAAGAGGAAGACATTTGCAACTTGAAATGCAGTCACTCACGGCTGAGATCGTTCCTTGTGAGCCCGTCTATATACTGCATTTCTTAGGGACGACATTTTCAAGAATAAGGAAAGCACACAAGGGTTAAGATATTGGCGTTGACAGATTAGAAACTTCCACTTGCCAGTTGCTGCAAAACCACTGAAAAACATAGAGCTTTTAAGTATTAGCCCAGGACTAGAAAGACACAAACATTGTACAAGTTTCGACAAAAATGACATGTTTTATCAAAAAAAAATTATAGGCTTTGAATCCAATACAACAAAATAACAACAATACACACAACCCAACATGAGTAAAATTCATACAAGCTTGTGAGTTTTATAAAAATACTTAATTACATGAAACACGGGCTTGATTGAAATTGGTACAATGCACCAAAAAATGCTGCAGAAAATATAACCAAAGGAAAAAATTAACCCCAAAAAAAAAAGAGAAAAAAAAGCTACACCAAACAGATCCTATATATATAGCATAAAATTCGCTAAAACATATACTGAGCCTAAACTCTCAATAACTTTTACATAACATCAGCATTATTTTCATGTTTCACCCTAATTCATCTAGATTAGAATCCGATTATGCAAAAACACACACACAAATCAAAAGCGCTAAACCCTAGAATTGCATAAAATCAAAACCCTAATTAGGTATTTGAAACACGAAATTAAAACTTCACTCTCAGAAGAATCTCTAAATCTCTCACTAAACAAGATGATGAAAACTGTCAAGTTGGGCAGCGAGCAGTCTTACCGGAGATGGACGACGGCGGTGGCGACAGCCGACAGGTAGCTGCGGTCGGCGGCGAGGGAGGGGAGAGAGAGAGAGAGAGAAGAGTCGGAATTTATTAGGGCAGCAAATATGATATAGGAGGGAATTTAGTAGGAAAAATGTTTTGTAAAACAACGGTGGTGTTTGGGAGAATTTTAGTTGGGTTTTTTCTCATTTTTTCTACTAGATGACCGAAATTTTGTAAAATTAAAAAAAAGGGAGACTTATTTATAAGTCCTTTTTCATAACCTTATGCTAGGTTAAGTCCTGTGTAATTTCTTATAGAGTCTCAAGTCCTATTTTCATAAGAATGTATTCTACAAGATCCTAATCTTTTTACCCCATTTTCACACCTTCCCAAAATGCCCATTCCCAACCACCGAATTGATATCAATCTGGTGCCCTTCGAATTCGCCATCGCCTCAATCTGATGCAAAAGCTTGAGATCCGAAAAAGAGTAAACGAAGATCTTCTGCTCCAAAACCACCACAATATGGTCCCGCCGGAGACGAACGCCGCGAACCTCCGATCGGAAAGACAATTCGCCGATGCAGCGGCTCTGATGATCGTCCCAAATCATGACAGACTTGGGTTCTTGCATCTTACCTGCCAAATCATATACACCCACAATATTCAAAATCAAAAATTCCACAGGTAATTAATAGCGAAAGTGAACACAAACCTTAAAGCATGCACCACAACCAGCTCCATTTTTGTAAAGACTGGAATCAAAACCTGCAAGGAGCCCATTGTTGAAGCCACAAGCCAGGGAACCATACCCACAAGTGCACGAGAAATGGATCAGGTTAAATGGTGATCGAGAAATGGAGGAAAGAGTAGCGAATTTGTGCACGGTGGAATAGAGTTTTGAATATATTTTATATATATATATATATAGAGAGAGAGAGAGAGAGGGGAGGGGATGATTGAGCTTGTTTGTGGAGTGTCCCTGTCAGAATAACTTTTACCCTTTTTTGCTTTTTTTTTTTTTTTTTGCATTCTTTATATATATATTATTGATAATTTTTAAAATTTTACAATTAATAATACAAAATAAAAATATATTAAGATTATATATCTATTTCAAAACAAACGGATTAAAAAAATAAAAACTTATTAAGTTTGCGAAACGTAACGTGACACATTACGTTACGTTTATGTAAATGTCACATTACGTTTATATAGGTGTCACGTTACGTTACGTTTATGTAGGTGTCACGTTACGTTACGTTTATATAGGTGTCACGTTACGTTACGTTTATGCAGATATGTCACGTTACGTTTATATAGGTGTCACGTTACGTTCATATTTGGTGTCACATTACGTTACGTTTATGTAGATATGTCACGTTACGTTTATGTCGATGTCACGTTACGTTTATGTTGATGTCACGTTACGTTTATGTCGATGTCACGTTACGTTTATGTCGATGTCACGTTACGATTATGTCGATGTCACGTTACGTTACGTTTATATCAATTTCCCTATTTATGGTTTTATTATTAATTATGATATTAACAATTAATATTGAGGGTAAATATGTCAAGAAACTGTCCATAGGACTTATGGGAACATAAGTTTTTTTGTGGGACCAAATGTAGCACAAGTCTCCCTAATAGGACTTCTAAATAATTTTCCCTAAAAAAAATATATATTTAAATAAAATATTACATCTAATTTTATAATTATTTTATTTTTTCTCTCACAAATATCGCATCTAATCACAAAAAAATCTAACTATCTTTCCAAACACAAAAAAAAATTTCTTCAATAATATCTTACATTTGAAAAAATTTACATAAAAATCCACTTCTCAAACACCGTCAATGTCGTTTAATCTTTTTACTAGATTATTTGCGACGCTATTTTTTTTTTTTTTCCTTCTGATTTTAATAATAAAATATTTGCAACAGGATGAAAATTATATTTTGATAGAAAATACTAACAAAAATAATAAATTTGATGAGTTATAAAAAAGAATAATATTAGAAATCATAAATGCTTCATAAAGATTTTTTTATGTATAATCTAACGGTGAAAAATCTTTCATAATCATTTTTAGGGGAAAGCATCAATAAATCCCAAATTTAGGAATATTAACCCATTTAGTCTCGAAGGTTTTTTGTTGAACTAATAGGTCCTATTTCCCAAGAAGCTTACTATAGGCCTTTTTATGATTTTCCTTCTTTTCAAACATCAAACATTATTCGTCAAGCATCAAACATTAGCAACGTCAAGATTATTCATCACACATCAAACATCACAACATCATCATCAAAACAACATAAAAAATAACGATTAAATAATTTTTTAAATAACGATTAAACATTAAAATAATGATTAAAATAACATCAACTATCAAAATAACGATTAAACAATTATTTCTGATCAAACATCATTGTCATAACAATTTTTTTTATCAAACATCATCGCAACAATTTTTTTGATCAAACATCATCATAACATCAAAAACATCACCAACATTGAACATTGATCATACATCATACATCATCGCCTCTGGATTCTTCAAGAACAAACGTTTCTCCGCTGTTCTACGGTTTTTCAAACAGATGCGAACCGAAGGTTGTTCCGTTGATAGTTTCAACTTGGCATTCGCAATCAAATCTTGTATTGGGTTGCCGATTTTGCAAGATGGGAAGTTGGTTCATTGTTTGGCAATCAAATCGGGATTCGATAGAGATCCTTATCTTGTCCCTGCTCTCATAGATGTGTACTCTGATTTGGGTTCTTTGAAAGATACCCATAAATTGTTTGAAGAAATTCCTGAGTGGAATACAGTTATTTGGGGTTCTATGATGAAAGGCTATCTCAAATCTTCAAAGCAAACCAAAGTTTTTGAAAGATATCAAACATCATCACAATATTTTTTTTGATCAAACATCATCATAACATCAAAAACATCACCAACATTGAACATTGATCATACATCATACATCATCGCCTCTAGATTCTTCAAGAACAAACGTTTCTCCGCAGTTCTACGGTTTTTCAAACAGATGCGAACCGAAGGTTGTTCCGTTGATATTTTCAACTTGGCATTCGCAATCAAATCTTGTATTGGGTTGCCGATTTTGCAAGGTGGGAAGTTGGTTCATTGTTTGGTAATCAAATCGGGATTCGATAGAGATCCTTATCTTGTCCCTGCTCTCATAGATGTGTGCTCTGATTTGGGTTCTTTGAAAGATACCTAGAAATTGTTTGAAGAAATTCCTGAGTGGAATACAATTATTTGGGGTTCTATGATGAAAGGCTATCTCAAGTCTTCAAAGCAAACCAAAGTTTTTGAAAGATACCCAGAAATTGTTTGATTATTGAAGAGAAAATTGGAGATAAGACATTGGTTGATATGATAAAGAGGTTGTTGGAATGCAAATCAGTTTTGCATCCGCCAATGTTTGATGAATAATGTTGTGATGTTTGATGTTGTTTTGATGATGATGTTTGATGTTGTTTTGAAGATGATGTTGTAATGTAAAAAAAGGACTAAATGGTTTATAAAAAAATACTCAAGACTAGATAGAGTAACATTTTCTAATATGGGTGTGACGCCCCGAATCTACACTATAGGTTGCAGTTAAGGGAGAGTCACTAATGAATCCTATGGTCAATAACCAAGTAAGATCCCAGATCGCCGGAGGAGTCAAATTAGCCTCCCTTCTAAGTCCGGCTTTCTTAGGCAGCGCACTACCCTTTTGACAGATCTTAAAAGGTATTGACACAAGGTCTCATAAGCAACAATAAGGTTCATACATATCAATATATAGAACATAAGTACTTAACACCTCAAATATCATTAATCTCAAAAGCCTGATCCATTACATTACATCCCAAGAGAAAACTTAAATCTTCATATGAGTCTTACAAAATATCAAAAGGGGTTTCTAACTTTCCTAAGATAGCCAAAAGTCTTCGAAGGTTTCGAGTTTGTCGTCTTCAGCTATAAGCTCCTCTTCAACACCTGGCATGACACGCCGTGAGCTTTGAATGCCCAGTAAACACACACACACCCCACCCATTTTTCCCAGTCCAATACACAATCACAAAATATAACATCAAATAGTAAAAGCATGATACTCCAATAAATAAATAAATAAATAAATAAATGGTTAGGTTAGGTGTCAGTAATCTAGAAATCCCCCAAAGAGATTTCGTTCTCCCAACCACAAGAATCGGACGCGGATTATTCGGTATGCCCCCTCTTTTGCTGCTTTGTTGCAGAACTAACCTCGGATGCCTACCAACGGTTATATACCGCGTAGCGCCAACCGCAGGGCCTCAAAAGAGACGGTAATAATGGGCCTTGCCCAAATCCCTCCTCACACCAAGCTACCTAGGGTTCGAATACAACCGCTCCGTTCGAGGGTTCCGAAAACCACTTGCGCAAGATTTAACCTCAAATAGGGAACGCATCCCAACAAGCCATATACCACATATTCTCATCTTTTCATTACTCAAGTGTTCGAAAACCCAATACCCACCCAATTAGGTTTCCCGTTGAATTAAGTGTTTTAAGTCAAGGTTAGTCCAACTAAACGATAAAATAAAATCCACATAAGCATGCTCCTCAAGATAAGAAGATAAATAACATAACATACCCATACAACATCATGCCAAGATATGATAATAAGCCATTAAACATTTTCATGAATACAAGGGTATAAAAACATCCAAACATAACAAATTTCCAGATTTAACATCACATGAAGGTTAATATGGAAGGACTACTTAGGTTCATCCACCGGACTCAGTTTTCCTATAGTTCGTAGAGAATTTGATCTAGTTTCTAGAACATTTTTCGGAAATGGGATTGCTCTTCCCGATTTTAAGTTATTTAGAAAATAGTCCAGCACTGTTCCAGGATCTGTCCAGAATCTGCCCGGAATCTGCCCAGATCTGTCGACTGTTACGAAAACTTGATTTTCTTGCAAACCGCTCAATGTTTTTCGATGAAACCAATTTTAGTTGAAAGCTAACTTCTAAAGGAAGGTTTTGACATAAAATGGAGGTTCAGAATATTTTTGTACATTTTTCTGGAATTTTCGAAAGTTGGCTGAAAAAAACAGGTTCTAAGGTAGAATGCCCAAATTAAGAAAAATTATAAAAAGGGGGTTCCACCATGGGAAAGTTTCATTTCTTTTGTGAAGAAAATATACTAAGTATCACATGTTTAACTCAGAAAATTTGTTTGAAAGAGTGCTCTTGAAAAGTTGAGAGATTGGTAGAAAAGAAGGTGGTTTTGTGCCAAAATGGGAAAAATACAAGAGAGATGGAATCAATGCTCAACTTTTAGCATTTTTAACACAAGTAACTCATCAATAACATATTTGAAAGCATTATTTAGAACCCTTAGAAACATGTATTTGAAAAAAGAAAATGAAAGAGAAGGTTGTGTTGTGGCTTACCTACTAAGCTTTGCACAAGGAAGCTCTCTTCTTTATTCCTCCTATTCTCCTAGACTTCTCTTCCTTGCTCTCCATTCTCTCTCTCTAGCCAAAATGTGTGTGTGGGTGTGGTGTGTTATATGTGCTTGCAAGCTAGGGGGTGTTGGTATTTATAGACAAGTTTTGATGCAAAATGTCCTAAATGCCCAGTAGTTGAAAATGGATGGAAAGTTTAGGATTTGTTTGAAGTTCAAAAGAATAGAAGTGACTTGGGGAGTGGTTTACTCAAGGATTAGGTAACACTTGGTTGTAATGAAACTAGTTTTGGGAATTAGCATCCTAGGTCTAGGTATTAGGTTGTGTATTTTTAGAATTCCATCATGGTGGTTCTTGGAAATTGGTTTCTCACTCTTCCCTAGGAGTGTGATGGGTTATTATTTTATTTGTTTTGGTCCTAGAGCACACTCTTCAAGGTGTGTATATATATATATATCTTACAAGATTGATGGTACTAATAACATTAGGGTACATGTACTTTTTTTGGGGTAATGCTTAATAAAAGAAATGAGGGCTTGGAATTAAACTCATGTATTGGAATCTTATTTATGTATTTACTTATGATCTAGTTAGATTTAGGGCTAATTTAAATACTCATAGCAAATCTTTATTGGTACTAAAGTCATTATTGCTCCAAGATTCAAGGGATTTGTTTGTACTATAGTATAATGATGATGCCTAGTCATGTCCTCAAAATTTGGGAAGATTTTCTTATTTATTTGGTGTACAAATCTTGGAAATTGTAAAACATAATGTTAAAAAAGATTTTAGGTACAAGTGTATATATATAAATATATGATGGTACTTGTTTGAGGTCAATTTGTGATTTAATAAAAATGTGAGGGCTTGGGCTTAATTAAAATATCTATTTCAAGTGAAGAGTTAATAAATTAGTGTCTAGGAAAAAAAATAATTCAGTTTGTATTATCTTGTTTTGAATTTAAAGGTAAATAACTGAATGAAGTCTGTAAAATCCGGAAGTTAGGGTTTAGAGCAATTAATCTAAAATTTAAGAGTTAAATAATTAATATTAGAGTGTTATAATTGATTTCTAAGCTTCCAGGGTCGATTAGGGTTTGTATGGTTTCGTCCGTGATGCGTTTTCGACTCTAGGGTTTAATTTGCGAGCAATCAACGAATTAAGGGCTTGGTGTTAAATACATGTAATTTATGTAGAATTAAATTAGGTTAGGGAACCTAATCCGGCTAGGAAAATTTCTGTTTTGAAAAAAAAGAAAATAAAATTGCTAACCGACAAGATTCGAAATAATTCAAGTAATCGAGGGCTTTAAGAAAATAATTCTTCATTAGGGTCTTAAAAGTAAATGCATATTTCGGGGGCTTCACAATGGGACTCATGAGTAATTTTTCCTCATTTTTATGATACATAGCATTACTCAGAAAATAGGGAGCGATTTAAATATGAGCGTCGTCCGTGCTGGAAGTAGTGATTGGAGTATTGTCAGATGTCATAACAGAATTATCGTGAAGATTTTCAAAAATCATAAAAGATAATTAAAAAAAACTAATCTATACTATATATTAAGCAAAAGGGGGTTTTTAACCCAAAGCCTTGTGGGAGTTCCAATCCTCCAATCTAAATTTCCTAATTTTTTGATTTAAATAAAAAAAAAATCTTAGCATTTATTAACTTCTCCCAAACTCCCAAGTCTTACCATGATAATGACACTTTAATGCATTAAGAACAAGCATAAAACAAATTCTTTGAAATCCAACACATGAATTTCTTGAAAAGTCCCAACACATATGATTATTATCCCTCAAAATAACACTTGAATGCATTAAGAACAAGCATAAAAAAAATTTCTTGAAAAATCCAACACATATGATTATTATCAAAATATTAAACTTTAATATAATATAATAAAAAAAAGACATTAATTCCTTGAAAAGTCTAACACATATGATTATTATCAAAATATTAAACTTTAATATAATATAAAAAAGGAAAAAAAGAAGACATTTAAAAAGGGGGTTTTTAACCCCTAAGGCTTGTGGGAGCTTCAATATCCCAATCTGAATTTTCTAAATTTTTTATTTAAAAAAAAAACAGCATTTATTGATTTGGTCAAAATTCTCTGATCAATATTTATTAACTTTTTTCAATCCACATGTCTTTTCACATGCCTGCATTTATTGATTTGGTTAAAATTTCCTAATCAGCATTTAAAATTTCCTCAAACAAATAATTATAGATACAATCCGTATATAGTTACTGCAGTATCATTTTCAACTTCTCCCATACATTATGATCAGTAATAAAATTGTTAAATTATTTTTATAAAAAATCTTAAAAAACATAATTTATATATTAAAAAAATCTAAAATAAATATAAATATCAATAATTATCCCGTGTATAGCATGGGTGATAGGCTAGTTTGAGTTTATTGGAAAGTATCAAAAGGTCTATAAATGTTGAGAGAAGATTAGTGGTAACTGAAGGCGATGTGAGAGAAGAAAAGTGTGACAACTTTTTGACTGTTTAGGGTGTCTTAAATAAGTGTATTTTTTTATCTTTTTAGATTAAAAAATTGAGGAAAAAAATATAAATGTTTGGGTTAACTTTTTGACTTTTTATGAAAAAATGTATATTAAAAAATTGTATAAATTAGTGTGTAGAGAAAAATTAAGATTGGGAGTTGTGCAGCCGTAATTTTTGACTTTTGGTGAATAGTGATAACTTTTTAACTTTTTGAGTAACTTTTTAACTTTTTGACTTTTTTTCAACTTGCCAAACTTGACCTTAATTTGAAAACAAAAAAATATATATATATCTTCTTTGTTTTTTTCCAAAAAGTTTTTAACATTTTGAAATCAATTTTACTTTTATGAAAACAAAAATAATATGCAAAACAATTTTTTGTTATAAGTTTCCAAACAAAAGCAAAATAAAAGAAAACATCAAAAGCATTAATTAAATTTATTTAATATTTTAAAATATATTTTTTAATTGATGATTTGACTGGTTCACTTGATTTTTCTCGTTATATAATCAATTTTAAATAAAATTTTATCAAAATTCAATTTAAAAAAATTTATTTCTGCATAAGCAATTTATAATAGTATTATCAACAATATTCTATAAACAATACATATATTCAAAACGATTATAATATTGAAATGATAATAATTATCATACATTGGTTCACTTTTTAAATCTAGGTTGGTTAGGTTCATCCCACAGCTTAATCCTAAGACCTAAATCAAACCCAAATCCTGCATGTAGTTCATGCCATTTAAGGTGGCCGAACCCAACATTCATTCACAAAATCTGTGACTGCTTGGCCTCAGAAGCTAATTTGAATAGCGACAACCCTTTCTCTCAAACCCTTAACTCTATTTTCCAACAAATGTAACCAATAGACTACCAACAACAATAGGAATAACCACTACATACGTGTTTAATTATAATTACAAATGGATTACCAGTACATGATCTATCTGAAAAACGGGTTTATCACTACATTAACAATCATCCCAAGAAAACCATCTATACCCATTACAATCATCCTCCTATCCTTTCAACTCTTTTGACATATTTAATCCAAACACAATTTCATCATCAGCATATATGGACTGTTGATTGACACGCCCAAGATTCTAGTCCTCTTCTGGTGGGGCAAAGTCAGGCAGGCCGCCTTCTGTGGACCCGTCATCCAGTTTTTGCTTCTTATGAGGAGAGAAGGAACTCATAGAGGCATTGGGAGGTGGGTGTGAATGAGATGGAGCTAGTGGCTGATCCTTGGGTAATGGAAGTGTCTCGGAGGCTTTCAGAACACCACTTAGTTTTTGCTGTTCCTCAATTATCTTCTGCAAGTATTTCCCCTGAGCCTCTATCCTCAT
Source organism: Camellia japonica (assembly GCA_030407325.1). Classification (NCBI taxonomy): domain Eukaryota; kingdom Viridiplantae; phylum Streptophyta; class Magnoliopsida; order Ericales; family Theaceae; genus Camellia; species Camellia japonica. The sequence continues at coordinate 30,500,469 of JAPPVO010000017.1, forward strand.
TTGTAACTGTCTTTGTACCTGAAATATCAACAAGTATTATAGTATCAGACATGTAGACAGCCCAAGCATTCTATTTAACGGTTTAATGTCAGTTAAAAATAAAGGCAGCGGTTACGTAAAAAACAATTTTTTGCATTTTCTTCCATTTTGTATGATGGAAAACAAAAGTCAAACAAAAAGCGTTTTCCGTGGTCAACAAAAAATAAAATTACTTGATGAAAAATGTTTTCTATTTTGAAAGGTGGGAAATATTTTTCGGACTAAAATTTACCAATGTAACACACTACCACCCAACTACCACCACCACCACCTCCATCACCCCACCATGACTAGCACTACCTACACCACCACCTCCTCAACCACTGCCACAATACATTAGTTACAAGGTTGCAATTAAACATAGAAAAACGTTTTATACATGAAACATTTTCTGAAAAAGTCTGTTAAAAAAATGTCAACACCTGATCATCAAAAGCATTCTCCTTCACACTAGTCCATTGGAGAAGTTATTTCAAAACACCAAAAATTTTCTTAGTACCTTTTTTGAAAGTAATATTAGAGAAAATTCCAAGGGGCCACCACCCTACCCTAGTACACACACACAAAAAAAAAAATATCCCACCTCAGTTAACATCTCAACAGAGCCCATTAAAAAAAATGGAAAATGAAACAACAAAAATGTTGCTCATCTGTAGCCCAAAATGAAGTACACAAACAACCTAGCCCCTCTACCTCTCACTGCTCCCTTTTCCCATTCTTTAACTCCCTTGCACATCTTCTTGTGCTTCTCCTGACCCACCTTGCCAGATTTTCATCCAATACAGACCTCTAATTTGCTTCAATGCCTTTTATCAGCTCCAAAGCATCATTCTCAAACTCTTGGCAAGGAATCCCAGCAAAGTTGCTTAAACCTTTAACCTTCTTCATAACCCACTGTGACACTTCTTCCTCCAACCTCTTTCCTCTTTTTAAGCACAGTAGTAGGTTTCCCCCAGCCATACTACCAAATCTGAAATATATTGCCCCTAGCAAGCAACAACCTTCCCGACTGAACCCACAATTCCCTCACATCCTTCCCATCTATCATCTTCCATCCCTTCTAGTTTCTCCCTTCAATGTTCAGGCAATCTCCCAATTCCTGGGCTCTTGGGCTTGCAGCTACACACTAGAAAAAAACCCTTCTCCTTTGATTCAAAGCATACTGGCAAGACTCGACAATATCCTCATATCCTAAGATTTGTTCACGTATCCAAACCCAACTTTTGGACACATATCCCCATATCCAAAGATTTGGGGTTTCGGGAGGTCCAACATCTAGACACACACTGGTACCCAATACATATATCCACTGTCCATGTTACAGCTATGAGGACTAAATATAATTTGTAAGAGACAAACAGCAATAACAACCTATCGAAAAGTTCACAGACCATATCATCTCCATTTCAGAATTATAAGCAACTAAAAGCAATGCAAGCATGAGATCAAACCTCAAGTTGTTCATGAAGACGCTTCTGTACCTCCATCTGCATCCTCAGCGCATCATTAATTTGCACTCCCCTGAATAATTTTGTAAAGAGTTACACAATTATCAGATTATATAAAGAGCTGTGTGCAAAATATTTTGAAAGAGGACAGAAACCCACTGGGAAGAATCCAAGCTATTTAGGCTGTCTCCAGAACCTTTCTTCTGATCTTTAGAACCTAACATTAACAATGTTTTAACAACTACTAATTTCAATTCTCAAAAAGTAAAAACAAAATACTACACACACACACAATTACAACTGAACTGGGAGAGGTGTAGGACGCATTACCATCAGCTGGCGACTCTGGCAGGTACTTTGCAAGGCGATATTTCTATATGTAAATGAAGAAGGCAAATCACAATCAGTTTCCAAAGCTGTTCACGAACAAGACAAACACATATAGGAATGACCAAACCTGTAAATGGCTTTTCACGTGATATATGGTAAGTCCAGGTTCACCCATCACTCGTAAAACACCTTTAGGTGTTGCTCCTGAAGCAAAAATGGAAACGACCAAAAGAGGCCATAAATATGATATAAATCCAAAAGAATCAGCTAAGTTCATTGCAGCTAATCCATTCAAATATGAATCAGCTAAGTTTGTTGCAGCTAATCCATTCAAATATGAAGGACAGAAGCCGCGATCTATATATCTACATAAATTGCCATCCATATATACATATAAACTAAATCTTCATCATTTAAAAGTCAGTCAAAAAGAAAAATTTATTAAAGCCATTGAACAAATTTAACTTGGTACTGAATCCTGGCTCAAATATAGATGTTATTATGTAAGGTGACAAAAGTAGATGTTATTATAGATGTTTCTTATTCTTATTATTATTATAATTTATAACTAATTGTGAGAGCGAGGCTCAATCATCAGAACTTCTAAAATTTGTGTGCTGTGATTAAAATTACCAGAACATTTTTAACTTTCATCAGCACACATACAGTAAGAAAACATAACAACTTATTGCAACTAGAATATAAATGTGTTATGACACCACAACCAGAGAGCAAGGCTAGTGCAAAGCTATATGTAATTTCAAGCCTATATTGAATTATCCCCTAAAACATTATTATTCAATGTCTTGGTCTTCAAGTTAGTTTAGTAGATTGAAATACTAAAGGCTCTGTTTGGTTGTGTTCTGGAAATGTGATTCTAGGTGTGTTTTTGAGTTGCGTGTTTGTTTACGGTTTTTAAAAATCAATTCCACGCTTTGCTTTGAAAACTCTGTCACCCGGATGTCCCCCTGGTCAACCCCCCGGATGTCCCACAGGACGTCCCCGCCAGTGAATTTTTTATTTTTTATTTTTTTTTGTTTTGGAATTGACACATGTTATGTTTTATATATGAAATAAAAAAATATTCTCCAAATTTTTTAAAAAAAATTATGAGTTTTGTATAGAATTTTGAGTTGTGTGTTTGGTTATGAGTTGTTAGTTTTTGTATCAAATATCACATAAAAATTCCCCACTCAATTTAAAATTCTTTTCAAAACTCATAACCAAACAAATTTTCTACACTCAAATCATAATTCCAAAACTTACAAACTCAAAATACAACTCATATTCTCAAATCATATTTACAAAACTCTACCAAACGCAACCTAAATTTTCATACAGATCTTGCATACATATTGGTGTTAAAGTGCTTCTATATCTGTATGTTACTAATGAACCAACGAATATGTATAAAGGCTTAAAAGAAAAAGAAAAAGAAACAAAGAAGAATTAACACAAGACTTGGTATCTTTCATTTTTCAGAGAATATAAAACTGAATCCTACAATCTGTCATAAAAACCACATTTGGGAAAATCAAACACATGAATATTTCATCCCTGGTGCAGTAGTCCACAGTGAATTAGCAATCTGTGAGCCCAACTGCCAAGCATGAATTAGGTGTCCTTTAAGTTCATACTTAAAACTCTATTCTTTAAGTTCATACTTCATAGAATAAACCTTAGATTTGATGCAAAAATTAATCCATATTTACCAGTCAGGAAAACAAACAAGAAACTTCTCACATGTCAACTGTATTAGCCAAAAATATGTAGGAAAAAAAAACGATAATTAAAATATCATTCCAATATTTAATTTTTTTTACTGAGAATAAAATACCCACTATCTGGTCCGCCAAGTTGAGTAATAGCGTCTACGAAGCGATCATGAAGATCTGAAGTCCACCGCAACCGTTGCTTCCCCCCACCTCCCCCTGCAGGAGCAGTACTTCTTGCTGCAGATCCACCCAAAACTCCAACTAGTGCAAGTTGTTCAGGGGCTGGAGATTTATGTGGCACTAAGCTTGCAGTTGAAAATTTCTTGGCGTGATACATGTTGAAAGCAGTTTCCTAGGAATACCCAAAAATTTCAAAAACAATGATAACAACAATACAGAAAAATTAAACTTCATATTGAGAATCAGGAGATTTTTATTGTCCAAGAAGCCAATGAAAGGGACATAATTAACGGGACCTTTAAACCTTTTACACTCGTTTTTATTCAAAATTAAACAAATAGTCTATAGACATCAATGTGTTTTTTCCGAAAAACATTGCTAATTGTTTTTTTACTTGGATGTAAACCCTAGGAGAAAAAAAAAATGGTTAAAATTCAAATGATTGCTAATCACGCTTTATCGTAATTTGGGAATAAAATTTATCTATTTATTTAATTTTGAATATAGAAAATAAAAAATAAAAATAAAAAAACATAAAAGGGTTAAAGGCCCTAATTAAAGCTTCAATTCATTTTGATGAAGGACAAGAAGATTACCAATACACACACTGATGTGTCTTTCAAAATTACTAAGTATTACATACAAATTTCATAAACTGGTAAAGAATTTTTTTTTTTTTTTTTAAGTACAAAAACAGATAAATTTTGAAAGACCCACAATCAGATTTCAACATAACGTTATGTACAAAAACATGTCTCTGTATGGTTCATGAACAAATTTAATTTATGGCAAAGAACAGTAGAACATCATAATCAAAAGATACATATAATCCGAAGAGAAATCAGCTGGAATTAACGATCAAAAATTGAAAATTCAGACAAAGAATCAAACTTTATCTTGTGTTTTACCTCTTACTGGGGCTTGAAAGCAGAGGAAAAAGCGTGAAATGATGAGATGAGGGGGGGGGGGGGGGGGTTGAAGAAATTGTTGAAAAACAGAGACTCGTCTTCCTCGGAACTCAACGACCAATCGAGAAATTGAGGATTGTAATGATCATTCATTCATTCAATTTGAATCTGACGAACGAAGCAAGAGAGAGAGAGAGAGAGGTTGGGTTTAAATTGAGAGTATCGTCACAGAGTAGAATAAGAAGAAAAAGAGCAATGAATTGAGGAGAGAGAAAGTCTTACTATTGGTGGTGACGATGGTGGTGGTGAGGGCTGAGTTGTGGCAGAGGACGGCAGCTAGAGAGAGAGAGAGAGACCTCCTAATGGGAAAAAAATATTTTAGATATTTATTGGGTGTCCAAAGAAAGTGGGGTGATTATTGTGCTACTGCCATCAATTATTTTGGACCTTCTATATTTTTAGACTCCCATTTATAAATTTTAAAATTCTTAAAAAAAAAAATTTCTCTTAAATAATATCAAAATTATCATTGTGAAAACATTCCATCTATTCAATTTAATGCATACACCCACACTCCAAAAAATCTCTCTCCAAAAATCCTAACAAAACTCACGAAGGTGATTATTATTTCATCTTCACATACTTGTTTATGACATGAGAAAATAAATGTAGGATTTTTTGTTGTTGATTCGAAATTTTCTTTTTGTAGGTTATGTGATCTCTACGAGTTTCGATTATCTGTTCCCGAATAAATAAAAAATGTTAGATTACCTATTCCCAAATAAATGAACAATGTTCGAGCATGTGTTCTCGAATTTTGATCATGTGTTTGAGAGTTCAATCCCGAAAAAATAACGGATAGTTTTTATTATTTTTGTCATGTTTTTTTCTAAGAAACTTACCCTTACAAAGTCAATCTCCTCTGAGTTAAGAACACTATCAAAGTTATGAATCTCCTTTGAGTTTTTATTGTTATACTCCTCTCGTCTTATAGAGTTGTGATTGTCAAAAAAAATTCCACTCATTATCATTGCTTAAGAAGTGTAGGTAATCAAATAGTTGTCACCGATACCACCAAGATTTTGCCGTCAAAGGGTTTTCAAAATTTTGAGGATGAGTAGGTTTTGAATGTGAGATTTGAGAAAGATGGATAGATGGTGATGGAAGTCGGTACTCTTATAAACCCTAACTCATGATGAAATGGATGTGTGAGTTTAATTGTGAAATGAGATATTTCAAAATTATTAGGCCTAGTTTGGCATGTTCAAAAAAATACAAAAAGTCAAAAAGTTACTCAAAAAGTTAAAAAGTTATCACTATTCACTAGAAAAAATATTAAAAAATTAATTTTACATGCAAAATTACAACACAGATGTGACTAGTTCAGATCTGGAGCTGCCTTTTTTTAAGAAAAATTGAACAGTTATGGTGCAATTTTAACACACTGTTGTTCGCCCTGTGGGGCCCCATCATGGGTTCCGTTCTAATAATCTAAACCGCTCAATGTGTAGAACTCATCGAGTACTATAAGTCTATAAAAAATCACATTGATCGAATATCGCTAACTATATGATAAAATCAGCTTTGTATAAAAAAAAAATGAATGGTGTTATAGTTAACAATTGAAAAAAAACTAAACTGATCAGATAATTATTAATATTCGATTAACGTGATTTTTTACAAGTATATAGTACTTGACGAATTCTACACATTGAACGGTTCAGATTATCAAAACGGGACCCGTGATGGCCCCCACGGGCTGAACAGAACCACCCAGTGTAATGCCCGAAAAAGTAGTCAATCATTTCTTAGCATCAATTCATCTGCCCATATGGTACGGCTGTCCAACTCACCCTCCTAATCTTCTCCTACATACTAATTTATACAATTTTTTAATACACATTTTTCTAAAAAAAAATCAAAAAATTAACTCAAATAACCATATTTTTTTCCTCAACTTTTTAGTCCAAAAAATTTAAAAATACATTTATTTAGGACACCCCAAACAATCCTTAATGTCATTTTTAGTAATTTCATTTAAGATTATTATTGTAATATAAAAAAAGCTAAAAAATGAAGGATCCAAACTAATTGATGGGATGCTAATAGCAGCACTATTCAGTAGTCTAAAGTACGGACACATGATATTTTATGATATTGTGATTGGTGAAAAAAATAAAATAAGTGAAATATTGTGTTAGGTTATTAAAAAATATGAAAGGCATGATAAGTAATAATTGATTAAAAAATATATACACGTATAATTGTTTTGAGAAATATATTAAAAGCTAAATTTTTAGTTTTTAAATTTTTTAAAAGAAATATATAAAAAAATAAAGCAGTAGTATAATTTAAAAGAGATTAAAAAAAATACTCTGAGAGTATTCCATCCAAAGAGTACGACTACACACAACATAGAGCAATATATTTAAGTATTAATTGCATTCAAACCCCTCCAATTATTAATCAATATGTATAAATTGGTTGAGATTTTCTTGTGCTTAAGGCCTCACTGTTAAAAGTCAAAAAATTATTAAAAAAATTAAAAAAATTATAATTTATATCAAAAAATTAAAAAAATTATAATTTATATAAAAAAATTAAAGATTTAATTTTTTTCTCTACTTTTTGCATAACTTTTCGTAAAAAATCAAAAAGTTATTCAAAGCATATTAGTTTTTTTTTACCTCATATTTTAGCCAAAAAACAAAAAAATTACTAAAATAGCTTGTTCCTAAACAAGGCCTATGAGTTGGAGAGCAATCGACGGGCTGATAGTGCTTATTACAAGTCTCATTTTAATAATTTAATTGTTTATTTTGTAAATTTTTTTGTGTATATTATTTATACATAAAATTAAGTATGATAATTATAATATTTTTATTTTATTATATTTGTTTTTTAAAAAATTAAATTCTATTTTTTTAAGAGACAAATGTCATAAAATAATAAATATTATGATTATTAGATTGATCTAATTTTTTATACTAATGAGTTTTATAAAGTAAATTGTTCGAATCATCAAAATATAATCCATGATGAACCCTACAAGCCTATCAAGTTCTCTCATAATTATATTTAAATTTAAGAGGAACTCAACTCTAACCAACTAAGCCTGGCTTAGGCTTCGTTTTGGGATAAACATTTAGTATTTTTGGTTTGAATGTGACATTTGTGAGAGAATAAATTAAATAATTTTAATTTTAATATGACATTTTAACTTATTTTATCTTTTGAACTTATTTTATTTTTTTATTAACTAGCCAAACCCATTGCCAAACAACCTCTCAGTTGGGCACTATCCCAATGGAAGGTTATAGGTTCAACTCTGTTAGTTGAATTAAAAGATAATCACTTTGCATAGTTGGAGAGGCTAACTCCTATAGATATTAGTTAACTCACTTCCACTGATAAATAAATAAATAAATAAATAAATAAATATATATATATATATATATGGGTCCAGCTTGTCTCATGTTGAGATCAAGATTAGACTCGTCCAGTCCGGTCTATGGACTCATTTTTTTGTCATGTTTCGATAATCTGAATCGTTCAATGTGTAAAACTCGTTGAGTATTTTTATAAAAAATCACATTGATTGGATATCGATAACTATTTGATTGGATCAGATTTGTATTTAAAGAATGAGTGGTGAAAAAATAAACGGTTGACAAAATTTTGAGCCGATCAAATAGCTATTGATCTCTAATCAACATAATTTTTTATAGGGATATAATACTCGACAAGTTATATATATTAATCAATTCAGATTATCAAAACGAGACCAAAAAATAGACCCATAAATCAAACTGAACGGGTCTAATTGTATATATAACCACTCAACTCCTATAAATTTGTATGTACAAATTTTCATTTGGCCAAAAAAGCTGCAACGTGTTCCAAAGAGGGAAAATTATTTGGTGCTCATGAGCTATCACATGGCAGAACTTTCAACCAATCATAAATTTTTATGTTTCTTAATATTTTTAATCACTCAATATAAAATCGCAAGTCTTACCTCTTACACCAATTATAACATCATTAGAACATCACTTAATAGTGCCCTAGGACCAACCAACAACTTCTCTCCAAAGAGATTTTACGAACTCCAAGGTCAGGTGTATCGTAGGACCAATCAATAACTTCCCATCAAAGAGATTTTATGAACTCCAAGCTCACCAACAAATATATATATATATAGAAAAATGACTTGTGCCCCCTTTTTGGCAGGACCCCACGACCCCCTCAGCCTCCTATTGGTCCAAAATTATTTTTATTTTTTTTTTTTCTCCTTTCCCCCCACTCACCAACCCCCACGTGTGTGTGGGGGTGGAGGGGGTGCAGAAATGAGGGGGTCTCAATCGGGACTGATATATATATTTGTCATCTTTATTTTTTAAGAAATAAACATAATAAATTAAATAAATTATAATTATTAAATCATTAATTTTATAAATAAACAATATAAACGACAGACACTATAAAAAAATTACGAATCCGAACAATACATTCCTTTTTAGGACTAATGGAAGCTCTGAGTCTATATATTTATAACAACAATGTCACAAATTTAAAAAATTATTAATATTTACAAAAACAATTTATAAATCACAATTATTTTAAATAAGACCCACGTCATATTAATTTCAAATTTACATCATATAATTTATTTCGGAATAAATTTAGAAGTCTCTTTCATAATACATCGTATGTCTGTATTTATAATCACTATGTCTGTATTTTATAATCACTTGGTTTACAAATGCCAATGGGTGGAACAAAACAAGCGGCCGAATATTTTATTGTTTATGTGCCCCAAAAAACATTAGAGTTATGCTAGGGAGTGGGTCTATAACAATTTGAGATAGTAAATTATTTGAGATTTATAATATGTTTTTAAAAAATTAAATATATCTATATTATTATTAAATAAATGTTCAAATTGATTTAGGGAAACATTCTTCGTTTCATGTCACGTAGTAATTTTACATATGCTAAAATAAAAATAAATAAATTATTATATACAGTGTAAGTAAATTTTGAACTCAAGATCTTAGATTTCTCATTAAGAATTTATTTATCACTTAAATAACATACATATTATGATATTAAATTCTTTATTATTTATTTTTATTATTAGTTATCTGAATTGCACACACATCGCGTGTGCCTGCCAATGGGTGGAACAAAACAAGTCGGCGAATATTGTTTGTGTGCCCCCCAAAAATTAAATATATATTATTATTAAATGAAATTTTAAATTGGTTTAGTGAAATCTTCTTCTTCTCATATCACGTAACAACTTTATATATGCTAAAATAAAAAAAATTATTATACATAGCGTAAACAAGTTTTGAACCCAAGACCTTAGATTTCATTAAAAATATACTTATCATTTAAGCAACACATATGTTATAATATTAAATTCTTTATTATTTATTTTTATTATTAGTTATCTGAATTGTACACATATTGCGTATGCCTCCCGTTAGTATATATAAAAGAACCATTTACTTGTAGATTCATTTGGGATGTGGGTTGACTTTTAGTTTTTTGGTTTTTTTAGTTTAGGACTAAAATAGTCTCGTTAGAGATAGATTTTTTGACTTTTTTGATTTTTGTGAGAGGAAAAATGAAATAATTATGGTTTGAATGTAACAACTTTTAGCCTGGGACAAAAAAGTCTATCTTGGGTTGTTTTGAGAATATGATTAAAAGTTGATTTTTTTTTTATTTGTTTTTTTTTAAAAACGTATAAAAAATATAAGAGATGATGTGATTTAAAATGGATTAAAAGTTGGAACACGACTTTTAATCATCTTCTCAAAATAGGCAAAATTCTTTTTTATGACTAAAATAGTCCCAACTTATGCCAAACGACTACTATATTTTTGTTTTTCGATTTTAGCCTTTGGTTTGGAATTATTTATCATTAGAGACTTGCATTTTATTTTATTTTCCTATTTTGCCCTTTTATTTTATATTATTTACCAATATTGGTGGCTACTATTTTAGATGAAAGTTTTTTTTCGTAATTATGTAAAGATTCTTGGTCAGTTATGAAACATAAATATTTTGATTTCCAATAAATTACAAATATACCCCTAATGTGTGTTTTTTTCTTATTTTCTTATTTTGCCCTTTCATTGTAAAATTCACTAATGGTAACCTATAATTTGACTTTCCTATTATACCCTCTTCTTTGATAATATTTACTAATATTGGTGGTACTAATTTGAGTGAAGGGTTTTGCGAAATAGATTCTTAGTCAGTTATGACACATAAATATTATAGTTTTGAGTAAATTACAAATACACCCCTGAGATTTGTTAAAAATATAAAATGTCTCTATAATACTAAAAATTACAACTATTTCTTATTAGAACTTTTAATTTAGCAGAATAAACAAGAAAAAAATAATTTGAATAAAATGAAATAATTTATTAAAACAAATGAAAATTCGTCTAAAAATAATTTTTAAAAAAATCAAATCAAACAAAATAATTTGTTATAAGATTTGCATTTTGAAAATATAAATTTATCATAAGAATAGCCCGTAATTGGCATGGGTCTAAAAATATTTTTTTTACAAATGAAGCCAAATCAAAGTTTAACGGTGATACCACATGATTGTTGGCGTGTAACATCACCATTTGATTATTCCATCCTAATAAATAATGATTCACTCATTTGAACTAAAATTTTATCTCATATGTTTATTCCATAATTGTACTTTATAATAGAAATTAAAATTTCTATCATATATTTAATCATTGATTCTATTCAGTTTTGTAAAAAAACTAATCTTATTTTTGGAGAAAAAGTTCAGGTAGTGGAATGAATAAAGTGCAATGAAATTAAATGATTATTTTTTTCATTTTTTTATGGAATAATTATTATTCTTTTACAATTCATTTTTTATTATTTTTTGAATGAATCAAATATAAAACAAATATTTTTTTTAAAAATGTCATATTATGAATAAATTTAATAAAATATTAGACTCAAAAGGTCATACTAATCCGTGCCCTACGCGGGCCTTTTTCACTAGTATATATATATATATTCTTGTTTCATTTCTTCTTTTTGGAAATTACAATAACCGTCCTCGAGGTTTAATAACATATATTAAATTTTACAAATTTAGTATAATTACACTGATTTTTTTATAATTTTAATTCATAAATAATTAATTGGTGGGTGTTTGGGATGATTTTAATAAATTTATTTTTAACTTTTTACAAAAAGATGTGCAAAAAAAATAGAAATAATATGACTCAAAAAAGATAAAAATATAAAAAAAGGGACATTTTTGTAAGGAATGTCAAATAGTGCCTTAATATTATTTCATTAATAATTAATTAGTCGTATGAATAAAAAAAAAAATGAAGTCATATATTTTATATAAATATATATATATATTTATTTATCTTTTTATTTACACACTATCTGCATTAATTTCAGCGACTTTAGATTTAGTTAAGAAGAGCTCCTATAATTATGCCAAATTTACGATATTTGTTATAATTTTTTTAAATCTTGAAAGGAAACAAGTTTTATTTATTTATTTATTTATGCCAAATTTATGATATTTGTTATAATTTTTTTAAATATCAAAAGGTGACAAGTGTAATTTATTTATTTATTTTGGTGGATGCAACGAGGAGGTGAATTTTACTACAATAAACATTTAGAAAATATTTGAGATCTTTAAAAAAAATTCCTCAATTTAACTTACAATGGTATATCATAATAAGTGTCAATTTTTAATTAATCACCCACTCAACCATATCAAATTCAAGTCCTTTGTCAAAGGTAAATTTTCAAATCTAAGATTGTGACCTCTAGCATTTCTCTTCATACTTTAAAAAAAATACTAAAAAAAAAAATGAAAGAAACAATATTTAAAGACTGACTAGCTAAAAAAGAGTACTGAGATTTTAATTAGCATTTCTGAAGAAATATTTTTGGACAAAGCCCTAATTTTTATAGAAGTAAAAATTGTAACCTAACTTACTATTCAGCATATACCACACTTGTACCTCCATGTTTTTTTTTATACTGATTTATCCAATGTTCATAGAAACAAAACAAATCTCAGAAGAAACAGATAATGTATCTTAGAACAGAGAAATTACTGAAAACTATGATGCTGCATAAATTCAAAGTTGAAACTATAAAATGTACATACAAGGAAAAAGGCTCAAGGGCAAAGACAACCAACCTAGGGCAGAAGATTAAGCACCCATTACTACAAGGGAAAAAAAATAAATAAAGAAAAAAAGAAAAAAGAGTTCCCAAGGCAAATCATCCCAACATGGACGCTCCTTCGTACAATTGGGAAATTTCACAACTAAGGTTAGCTAATGAAAACTAGATGGCATTACAAACACAACGCATCTACATAACACGAAAACCGGTTGTCAGAAAGGGGCCGAGCTTGTTCTGCGGAGTTGATACTTTGGCTCGGGCGGCGGTACACATGGAAATACCTTCAATAAATTGAAAGGAGGTGAATCGTATATCACATAAAAAGGTAAAATCACATAAAAATAAAATCAGAAAAGAAAAATACATACTTATTTGAAAAAAATAAAAATAATAATTCTTCAATAAATTGAAAGGAGGTGGATTGTATATTTGTTACGTCTGCAATAGTCGCAACAGCGTTCAATCAAGAAATCATTTCTACCTACAACACCACAGAATAAGGCCCTGTCTGGTACAACTTATTGGAGCTTATTATAGTTTAGAAATTGTGTCAGAATGCTTGGTGCAACTTTTACTTATAATTTACTAAACGACGATAGCTTAAATAAGCTGAAAATGTTGATTATCTGAAAGCTGGGAGAGGGCTGCTTTTAGCTTATGCTTTTTGATTATCTAAATTCAGTTTGAGAAAACTTGCACCAAATAGGCCCCAAGAACACACATCCTATCATTCTCCCGTCCTTGGAGAACGACAGTTAGAACGTCAATGTTTAAGAAGCATGCAATAAGAAAGTAATGTTTTCATAATACAAAGGGATTTCCCCATTGGCAGAAACCTGGAAACTCAAAGGTTGATAGCAAAGCAAAAAAATCAGCCTAGAATTGCAAGTTAATTTCTCCCAAACTAAATAATCCCATGACAATTCCAAGTTTAAATTAACGCGTTCACATAATGTCAGCATTGGTTTTCCACAACAGAATGTCATTTCACTCACAGGTAAAACACAGGCATCATATTTGGAGACAGAAGTAGCAACACAGAATTTATTTTTAAAATTCAAGTCCACAGAGAAGACGAGGTTTTTTTTTTTTTTTTTTTTTTGGTTAAAAGAAAAATATATATATATATATATATATTTTTAAAATATGCTTTGCAAAGGTTGCTCAGATAAGTTGGAACTTCTGTAGTCCAACAACACTCCTCTTTGAGCAGTTGGAGAAAAATACACTAAAGATGTAAATGTTCAATATATAAATTGGGACACGTTAAAAAAAAGGAAAAAAAGAGAGAAAATCATATGGGCTTTGTCTTATTCTTCTTTGGCAACATCACAAGAATTATAAGCATACAAGAATTGAAGCCATTCCTTCAATTCAGTAACACAATATGTTGAAATGTATATTGTAGAAACACTTTAGATTGTGTAAAATTCATTAATGAATAGTTCATCAATAACCATATACCCTTTATCAATAAAAATGAACCCATTATAAACATAAATCAAAAAGTCTTCAGAACATATATCTTAAAAGGTTGGCAAGAAATTATTCAACTCAATGAATTTGCATTACACTATCATTTGATAAAAATTATGCATCCGTTACATGTGGTTTCCATAAAGCCCCCAAAAAAAAAATTTAGTGGTTTCATGTCAAGTTTAATTTAAGACAATGACAGTTGTATAGTTCTGTATTTTATTGCAAGGTTACAACCAAAGAATTGGTTGACTGCCCCATATATTCTTTTGTTTCCTCTAGGAAGGAAAGAACATAGTAAGCAATCCAAAAATACCAGAAAAAATGCAATGATTTGCAACGAGGTCAACACCACCCACCACCCAGGCTCCACCTTTAGGTTCTCACAGTCCACCTTTAGGCTACTCTTATAACAACCCCAAAGTCGGAATAAAGCTCCCATTATCAGAAATTTTCAATATTGATCAAGTATTTGATATGCTTGAGCCAAAAAGGGATATTGGCCACATTGAGTGAAAAAATCATTTCAAGTATACTAATTTGGCAACTCCATCATCTGATATATCGGGGTTTATGTTGGCTAAGTTACCAACCAGATTTATTTTTTAGTACTAGTCGCAAAAGCTTAACCATTTCATCAACAAGATTGTTTTCTAGATTTTGTCAAGTTCTGATACCATGTTAATCATTACTAGTCCCAAAGGCTAAAGCTATCAAGAAAAGGGTCCAACAATGAATATCAAGCTTTTCAACAGAAACGTTATATGCTCTTACCATAGCAATGGTAACACTCAATAGTGGAAGTATTTTGATGGTAGCTAGGGAAAGAGGATTCCTTCCCTTGGTGCTAATGACTCTCAAGTTAGGATATTACTATCTATGGAAGCAACTGGGCCTAATCGTATAACTCCACTTGACCTCTCAAAGGAAACAAACCTAAGTTGGTGGGACTCTCCAGCTAGAGAAGCCATTCAGCCTTAGGTAGGAAGCTATGTTACTTTTCTATCTCTAAAGCTTTATGATAAGCTTCCTCCAACGGTCTTAGCCCATTAATAAACTTGTTAAGTGTACCCAAGCTTTGCCTCCAACATTGCATCTCGTAAAGAGTTCTTAAACTTACCTAGGTAGTAGGCAGGCAGTTAGACACACTTGGGACAACCACTTCAAGTTCTGTTTTATCTCAGCATAAAAAATGATGGGCTCCGCATATAATCTCAGTACGTTCATTTTTCTTATTGACAACGAAGAAATATTATTAAAAAGGAGTAAGAAAAAAATTTTAAAAAGAAAAGAAAAAAAAGGACAATAGTCCACCAAAAAGATAAAATGGAGAGCAAATTACCAATCACAAATGGCTCTCCAATCACGAGAAATTAATAACACAGCAGGTAACACAGGTATCCCCTTAAAGGGAGGTGACATCAAAGGAATCAATAACAAAATTTATTCCACAAATCCACTACTACATCTTCAGCCTTATCGTAAAAATTCTCCTAAAAATTCTAGCATTTCTCCCCAGCCACACCACCCAAAGCAAGGCGCAAATAACGAAACTCTAAAGTACTAGACCATTCTTAGAATGATCAAAACCTCGATAATTAATCATAATCATATAAACACAAGAGGCTGGAACTAACCAATCCATCTCCACTAGCTGGAACAAGTGATCTATGCCCCTCCTCATGGGATCGGCACATGACACACCATGAAGTAAGTGGCAATTGAATATCCTACTCACCTTTTCCTCATCATGTCATTACTATTCAGCTTTAATGAACTAAGGACCATGTAAATATTTAACTTTAAGAGCAACATTTACATGCACTCCAAATCATCTTATGAGGTGCAAAGAAAAGAGCATTTGGATTATCAATGATTGTACCATAGAACGAGTTATAAGAACACAAACCAAAAGAATGAATAGTCCACATCATCTTACCATAGGCCCATTACTCAATGAAACACCATCAAAGATACAAAATAAGAAACCAATTCATTGGTCTCCTGATCATTAACATTTCTGAAAAAATTGAAATTCCAAAAAATCAAAGCCGCATATGAAGAAGTCATGTAAGCATGAAACTGAGAAAGGCGATACAAATGAGGGAACAAAGTCTAAAACCAAATGTTAGTGAGTCAAATGAACCTAGAAAGAAAAGAACGCATTGAAAAATAGATTTCCATGGAGATCTAGAGTTCCCCCAATTAACCACGAGAGAGTCCCATCCATTGGCATGCATCTTGTACTTACTCCTGATAACAGAATGCCATAAGGTCTCCCACACCCTAGGAAACATACATAATCACTACCCAAGTAAAGCAGTAATCTTAGCTACTTCCCAGAGCAAGACCCTCATCTTTTAGAAGAGAACCACTTCCCAACTAACCAAGTGGTTGATCTGAGCCGAAATGTTACACTTTGAGGCTCTCTAACTTACGTTTTTAATCTTTTAGCTTATGATATTTGATACAATAAAGTGTTTTTCTTCCTCCTCAGGCTACCATTACTCTGGAGACGGAAAAGATCGCAAAAAGAGGCAAAAAAAGTGAAAAATTGTGACTAAGTAGATCCGCTCGAGCGGAATTCACAATCCGCACGAGCAGATTTCCCTGAACTAAGTTTTGCCTCTGAGTTTATCCGCTTGAGTGGGATATTTAAACTGCACAAGCAGATTTGCCTCGTTTTGCGTGTGCGCGTTTTTGACTCAGAGTTGACTGGAGGTGATAGAAGGAGGTCCTGGGCACTTGTTTTGGGATCCGAAACCCTAGAGAAGACGGCTAGAAGCTAGAGAAGAAGAACAATCATCAATCCATGGCATTCTCTTTAACCTTCAAAGTGTTCAACCTCTCCATGAGCAGCTAAGCTTTCTTCTTAGGATCAAGATGAAACTCTAATCAAATATCATGCAATTTTGTATTTTAATTCTAATTTTTCTTTGGGATTGGATAATCATTGTATGATTGTTTTTAGATCTTTTATTCAAAACAATCTTTTCATTCGATTTATGTGTTCGATTTTTGTGATTAAGAATGCATGGTCATACACATGTTTTACTTTCTTGTATCTACAAACCGTGAGACGAGTCATGCTTAGGGGAGATGAGTCGCGCAACAACCGTAGTTTAGTGTGGACGATTCGTGCCGACCGAAGATGATTATGTTTTGAATATACTCATCCTCTTGGCGATGTTAGCAAAGCTTGTAGCTAAGATACATCACTATTATCCGGTCCATTAATTTACTAGAATTGGGTATTTAAATTATGTGATATGCGATTAGTAGTGGATTCGAGATCCCAAGTTTCTCTCCATATTTGGACAACTCTTTTATTTGCAATTAATTTAGTTTTAATTTAAATTCTCATTAGTAAAAATCAATCATTCTCTCTTCTTCAAATTAATTTAGAAATTGCCAATCGAATTGATACAACTCAGCCCAAAGTCCTCGTGGTATGATACTGGACAATCCATTGTTCTATTGAATTAGTGTTTTGTTTAGTTCTTTATTTTTTATTGCAAAAACGACCGATCAGTGGTCTTTCTTCCTCTCATCACTACCCTCCCAAAAAAAGAAAACTACTAATAATTTTCTCTATCCAATTTGCCACTCCCACTGAATCCTATACAAGGATAAGTAGTAAATAGGTATGCAAGAAAGAACCCACTAGGTTTATTTGGACTCCCTAATAATACTACTTTCTCTGTAGAACCACTGAGTTCCATTAACAAAATGAACCCAGTGGCTATCTGACATGTAATCCTACTCACAGTAGTCCTCTATACTAGCTCACTAGTCCAAGAAACTATTAGGATCCAACACACTATCAAAACTAGAGGAATCTACTATGACTTTTTTTGTGATATCACCTAAAATTCTGAAGAAAATATCTAGGTATCTAGGTTCGTCACGATGGTATCTTTGTTAATAGTATCACTAGCATCTCTACCATGTGGTCTACAAAACTCTTCGCTATGATTGATTCATGGATTGGATTGGGCCAGATAACATATAGGGATATCTCATGAATAGCTAAGGGTCTATCGCCATGAAGACGAACTATGAATATCGCCATGGGTCATGAAGCTGCGATTCTCCCACAAGCTTGCAGAAGACAAAGTAATAGTAGAGGATTTGGTTGAAGCTAGTCTCTAATACCAAAATTGATGTAGAACCAGAGGAGAAATAAAGTAGGATGAAGAACAAGAAAGAGGGAAAGGAAAAGAGGGTGGAGAAGGTAAGAAAAAAAAAAGGAAAGGAAAAACAATGAAGAGAAGAAACTGAGAGAGAGACTATGGCTTCGTTTGGTGTAGCTGTTAAAACAGATTATAAATTATAACTTAACAGATTATAAATTATGACTTTAATCAGAAGCTGTTAATCTGTTTGGTGTAGCTGTTAGATTATAGATTTAAGTTGCTGAGTAGTGTTTGTTAAATAAGCTGTGAAGTAGCTTTTTCAATTAACTTTTATTTTTTGTTATTCACTACTTGTCTACATTTCTCAATAAAAAAAATAAAAAATAATCTATAGTCTATTTTGGTCTTTTTTTATTTTATCTAAGAGTATAACCATAAATTAACATGTCTACGCAAGGGGTGAGCAGTTTCTCAGAATCAACTTTTTTGAGTTAAAATAAATTGTTAGAATCAGAAGCTGTTTGAAATAAGTTTAATCAAATAGTCCAAAATAACTTTTCCAAGGCTAGAAGCTATAAGTTGGCTCAAAAAAGCCCAAACAAACACCCTCTATGTCAAGAGAGCAGTTATGCCAAATTTCTAAATTCTCAATTATGCCAAAAACTCCAATAATCCGTACACCCAAAGCCTCTTATATAGGCAATCCTAAAATAAGGTAACAATCCAATAAGGAAACAAATAAACAATTAAATTTGAAAAGAAAAAGAGAACTAAAGCCAGACTAAGCCTGAAATATTGGTTTCTTCCTTCTATGCCAGTGGTATGTGTAAAACTTCTTGTCACGATCACCATCAACATCTCGAAAGCTATAACAACTATTATTCTAAAAAAGAATGCAGCAGACAGATATGACATGGAAACCAGAAAATGGAAGTGCAGGCGGAAAAACAGAAAAAGGGAAAATGGGTTATACAGGGAGATAGTTCAAAGATGAATTGGAGACCAAAGGAGTAACATGTGAGGATCTGTTGCTTGAAGAATAAAAAGTGCTAAGAAGTCATGCCAAAAAACTAGCAGTGAAGGAATTTTAGTTGCATATATGAGAATCTTATTCAAGAAAGTGTTTTTTGTAGGAGAATTGTACAACTCTGAGCATGGCCAAAAACATCAAATATTCATAGCAAACTTCTTGCCTGGAAAGTAAGTTCTCTAATAGAATGTTTTTTAGTATTTCACATGCTAGAAATTCCTCCCCTGAATTCAGCACAAGGCAAACATCCATGTAACCTACAGTAACCAATGCAAGCCCTTAAGCAAAGAAGCCATCAAGTGATTTCCATCAAGGTATTATCAATTTTGATTTAACAAAACATATGTTGGTCTATGAATTGTGAAAATCTAATTAATCCCTCTATCTTTTGCCAGTTTCAAATATTCTCACCATTCTCTAGATACTCCATGAATACTTTTCACACTCAAACTCTCCAAGGTCAGCCATCTGCACCAAGCATAATTAGTCTAGTACAAGGTCAATCACCTTTGCTTGGACTGAGACTTAAGGAAAAAAGTGTGTGCCTGTTAGTGAACCTAATGCCTAATTGACTTATTCACCCCCCAAAAAAAAAACTAATGCCTAAAAAAGGTGCCTCTTTGAATTTTATTTTATTGCTCATATTCTTGTATTCCCTTTTACTGAAGCACTGTGTATCAATAATGAACTCATGCACCCTATCAATGTCCATTTCCATAAATATGTAATATGAAAATTTTAAGAACAAAGTCCCCAAAGGAAGAACCTTTGCCTAGATAAAGCTACTACAACTCTAGGTCAAAATAACCAACCCTTGCCCTTGACTCAGCTGCAACTTGTCCAATTCACCTTGGCAAATATTTAAATACTTACTCTTCATTCTTTTCCTTCATCATCTTATCCTTTGTCATTTTGATTTCATTTGGCTTCAAGCAAAGCATTTGCATCAACTTCAACTTTTCAACTCATATTCTCTATCAAAGACTCCCACATTTTTTTAACCAACTCTCCTCTCATTTTTCCTCTCTTAAGTTAGTATGAGCTTCTTTCACATTATTTGCACTGTACAATTGTCCAAAATCCTTTATTGCACAGATTTTTCCATGACAAGCACCAAATTATATGCAACCTTTTTAATTGAAAAACCCAAGTACATGCTTGTTTAAATTCATTAACTATTATATCATAGATCTATTTTTTCAAATTGATGTTCAAAACAGACCTTTATGGTTTGATAATCTTGACAATAGTTAATTTACTTGGAAAATTATCTGTAGTACTAATTTTCCAACTATATAGTTCTTTTCTTTTTTTTTTCTCTCTCTTTGTGTAATTATATATTATATACGAATATACATTTTTTTTTAAACATGTGCCTTCTTTGCTTAGGCTAGCACCTTGCATGACCCTATGCCCCAAGATTGTATCACAAGCCTTTAATTAATTTACCGCCTTTGTCTAAGAGGGCACCCGTACTGATTTGGCTCAAGCTTGAGTGAAAGTGAAGTGGTGACCCAACCTATCTGGAAAGGGATATGCTGGGCAAAGAGCAGAATAGCGACAATGTTGATGACCAATGGTTTTAATCGGTTAGATGAATTGGCTTATCTAGCAAGGGTTCAAAATGAGAAAATAAAATGAAGGCATAAGAACTTTTAAGGGAAAAAAAACAGATAAGAAACTTCAAAGGCAAAACGCTCTGAACATGTCTTTCTAGTTCAATCACCCCACATATTTTAAAGCCCCACACCACTGAAAATAACTATAAACCCTCAACCCAAACTTGTCGGAACAAAAATAATGCCTCAGTAGTTTGCAACTAGGATATATTCCTACAATCTGGAAAACAAGTCCTTCAATTGAAACTTAATTTCCTATGGTCTTTACCAGCCAAACATACCCTGTTTTTTTCGGTGAGTGGCAGCCAAATAATACTTCATATATGCACACAAATGAAGATTGCAAAATGAGAAGATGGTTGGAAAAAGAAAAGAAAAAATATTAAAACCATTTTTAATCATCCTTTAAGATAAGGCATCCGATATATACACTCAATTTTCTAGTTCTTGATCAACTTTAAATCGGCTATAAGCTTAAGTAGCTCCAATTCAAATATTCTACGGTCAATGAATCACATCCTCCTATCCTCACAATAAAGGAAAGAAATATCTGTAACCCAGAGTTGTCCCAATGGTTTGAATCATTTTATTAACAAGCATTTTAAGACATAGTCAATCCAACACAATAAACGTGACATATCAGATTGATACCCAAAATATAATGATAAAGCACCAACTCAAGTGGGTGGAGAAGCACCTGTTAAATGATCACCCAAAAAATCTTAATAACTTTGGCTGATGATTGTCTGACATCCATCAGGTATTTGCATTCAATTCATGATTTAGAATTGATCCCCAACCAAGTTTTAGCAGACTAGGCGCATAGCAATTCACAGTAAAGCATATGTAACATTACATTTGCATGCTTTTGGCTTTCCATATCACATCCAAAAATACTTTTACCAAAAACATAATTAGTTCTTAGTGAACCATAAAATGGAGATAATATTTCATATAAAAAGACAGGAACACACACTGAAATTATAATAGAACGCACCTTCAGTCTCTTAAGCCTTTCATTCTCCTCTTCTAACCGTGAAACCTTGTTCTCCAGCTCATGAGTGTAAGCCTGCCCACCAGCATAGGCATCTCAAATAGCCGAGCATAAAATAAAGGGAAAAGCAAACTAATTGGCCCACACACACATACTTGCAAACATTTGAATTCTACAAAATCTAACCTGTTTCCTTGCTCTTGACCGGGCTGCAGATTCCCTATTCTTAATCATTCTCTTCTGCCTCCTCTCAACAGTTTTTTCAATCACATCTCCCGGGGCAACCCTTTTCCGTCCAGGTGTCTGTGTGTCTGAAAGTGTGCCCATCAAAGGGGATGGTGACATGGTCATTTGGGTTTCCGGGTAAGCTACATCCATAATTGGGTTCACACCCATAGGAACAGGCTGCTGAACTGGGTGCCCCGGCATGTAAACAGCCAACATATTCTGTTGTTGCTGTGGTGGGTGATGAATGGAGGGCATCTGATAATGCATCCACTGCGCTTGTGGTTGAACATTTTGTTGGGTCAATGCAATCGGATCAGCCCCTAAAACAGCACCCGAATTTTTCCTCCCCGGGGAAGAATCAGCAACCACCCCTGCCTTAACCAAGAAGTCCTCCAATGTCATTTCACCAAGAGTAGGTTGCCTTTCCCGGGCTTTCCGATCAAGATCATTCTTGTGCCCTTGTTGAATGTCCTGCCACACCTCATCAACAGTCTTTTTGCTCAGATCCCTAGTCAGGGTTAGGCTCGACTGTCGATTCAGAGATGAAACCGATGCGATTTGGCCTTGTTGCTGCACAGCGGCATAATCAAAACCGCCCATTCCCTGATTAGCTTCAGCGGTATAAATACTCTTGAGAAGCTCATCCAAGTTCATGCTACTAAGTGGTTTCCCCAAATCCCCTAACTGGTTCTGAACCTCATCGAGAGTGAGACTGTATAAAGATCCTTCCCGCGCCAATGCTTGTGATTTATGCTCTAGGGTTCCACCACCACCACCAACAACAGCAGCTTGAGATCCCATTCTCTGAGTCCCCATTCACCAGCTTCTATACACACTAAAATCAACACACAAATCGATCCCAAAACCCTTTAATCAACTAAACTCCTAATCTGCAATCTCAAATCCAAACATAACAGAAAACCCTTTAATCAAAGCAACTAAACTCCTAATCTGCAATCTCGAATCCAGAAATAACACAAAACCCTTGAATCAAAGTAACCAAACTCCAAATATGCAATCTCAAATCCATACATAACATAGGTTTTAAAAGACCCACAAATTAGAATATCAAACACATTGAATCCATCAAAAAAAAAAAAAAACCTATCAAACACTGTTTCAAGACTTCAATCAAAACCATAACAGCTCGAAATTGAAAAACCAGAGAGAAATCAAAATAAACCCAGATCAAATCAAAGAAATTGTACGGATCGAAAATGTGTAAAGCTAGAAATTGAAGCACTCACCAGAAATTGAAGAACTTTGGAACACAGAGAGAATCAATCAGCTTGCATGCAAAACATATCTCCAACATTCTCCATAAGAGAACAAAACCCAGAAACCATGCTGCAAAAACCAGTGCTCTCAATCTATCTGACACCAAATTTACATATTTATATACACATATATAAATATTTATATATACAGATACAGACCCAAATTCTATTTCCTCGTTTTCTAGAAGAAGAATATATACATACTCAGGAAGAGTATATATATATATATATGAAGAAAAATAATCAAAAAAATTGAAATTAGAAGAAGAAAAGGAGAGAACTGGGCGAGAAAGGGAAGGCAAATCCAAATAGATACATACGGACACACATATTCTGACTTGTAATTAATAATAGTTAATATTACTTTCTTTTATTATAATAAAAACAAAAACTATAACAAACCAGGAAAAAAAAAAAAGGAAATTGCAACAAAAAGAAAAAATCTGAGATTGGTAACCAAATAAATTTTGAATTTTAAATTTTGATAATTTTAATTTTAATTTTTTTATTTATTTATTTATAATCAAAATTATATGTTTATTTTTGTTAAGTAAAACTGATAGAATGTAATCGTATTTTTAGTTTTTAAACTCAATGTAAAAGTTTTTTTAAAACATTTTTCATACATCTACATTGATTTTTTATTTATTTTTGATAATTATTTACACTGATTTGTTTTCAATCTAAAGGATTTGTCTATTTTTATTAAATAAAATAAACAGAAAAATGGTATTTTAATTATTAATGAAAATGTTAATTTAGACATTTTCTAAACACTTAAATTTAGTATAATAATAAAATATATATATTTTTTAATTTTACTTAACGAATATAGATGAATAATTTAAATTAAAAAAATAAATTAATAAAATTAATATTTTATTTTATTATAAGATTCAAATTGTATTTAAATATATTATTATAGAATAGAAAAGTTTTTGCTCGATCGATACCCAGGATCCGATCTGAAGCTTACAAACAGACATTTGTTTTAGGTTTGTAGGGTCACCATGCTCGCCAACCCCCACACCCCTATGTATGTGTGATTTTGATCAAAAATATAATATTTTAGAAAATATATAATTATTTGAAAATAATTTTGAAATAAAATTGCAACTTTACTATTTGACTAGACACCAAATTAAACTATGCAATTATTGAGCATGTAATTTATTACAAATTAATAATTGATAATTAGAAGTTTTTTTTTTTTTAATAATTAGTTTATTTGTCTTACAAATGATAATAAAAATTGAACCAAATATTTTATAAAAAAATTCAAAAAGATTGTAAATAGTTCCATAAATTGGAGTCAAATAAAGGCATTTGGTCTAATTATTGTGTGTTGTAATGTAAAGTATTGAGTTTAACTCTCATAAAGAAGAGTTTAATATCATTTGTGATGGTATTTACTACTTCATCATTATGTAACTATATGTAAACAGCAGTGGACTGTGTGTTGGGCTTGGGCTAATGTCCAAGCCTTGTTAACTTTTTAGCTATGCATGCTCCTCAAATGGTAAGATTTTTCTTTGTTAAACTCAAGGTTTTGGTTTCAAGTCCTATGAACTTTCAAGTAAGAATTTTCTTTCTTAAACTCAATGTATTAATTTTAAGTCTTTTGCACTTCTCTATTTTAAATTGAAATATTTTTTGTGCACTTTTCAAGTCTTGTGCATTTTCTTTCCTAGACTCAAGATATTGGTTTCAAGTTTTGTGCACGTCTTATATACTTTTTAGGTTTCTAGTCCTATGCACATGTTGTGCACTTTCTAGGTTTAAGTCTTATGCATTTTTTCTCCCAGACTCAAGATTTTGATTTCAAGTCTTATACATCTTGTGCACTTTCTTTCTTAGGATCAAGGTTTTGGGTTTTTACGTGACTTAAGTCTGAATTTTAAGTCTTGTACATTACTCTATATTAATAGAAAAAATAAATAAAGAAAGAAAACAATTCCAACTTTTATTTTACAACAATGTTATAGACCCCAAAAAACACAATTCCCACAAACCCTATTTACCTGTGATTGGTCCAAGAAAGAAAGAAAAAGCAAAAATAACAAAAATACATGATTGGTCTACATCATTTTGGAGGTCAGGGGGTCCCCAACTTTGGGAGTCCCAAGCATTTTTGTTTATTTTATATGATTTAAAATATAAAAAATTAATAATATCTAAATTACAAAATATTATTAATTAAAAACATGATGACATAGTGTTCCAGACTTTAACACCAAATTTTGATGCATACACCATATTGAAATTGTGGGTTGAAATCAAAACATCGAAATTCAAATTTCTGTTTTGAAAATGATGCCGGCTTGTTCCCATGGGGTGGTTGATGGCTAAGGTCGGTTTTGTATGGCCACTGTTGATTTTTTAGGATTATTTAAATAATTTTGTTTTTATAATGGGATAATTATACTCAAAATTCTCCCAGTTGTTAATAAATATCACTTTACTCTTCTCATTCATAAGTTTGTACATATTAACCTACTCAACTATAAAAATCACACAAATATACTCATTTCGAAGATGTTCTAGTGGGGTCAAAATGTATATGAATCTTGATGAATTAGCCCTTTTATAAATATTAAAAAAAAAATCTTTCTTAAAAATTAAAAATTGGACTAGCAGAAAAAATAAAAAAATAAAAAGTACTCAGTCATTTTTATATGATTTTTTGTTTTTTTGAAATAAGAATATATTTTTACTATTTGATTCTATCAAATTAGTTTATATATATTTTGAAATAAAAAACTAGACTTCGAAAACGAAATTCAGAAAACAAATTTTAAAAATCAAATGAAATGAAATGAATTTTGTCAAAATAATATTTTCGTGTTATTTTTTTGCCACAAATAGATTGAATGTGGGATGAGTTCCATATCAAGTTTATCACCTGATAAATTCCAACACAATTTCTAATCAATTTTTTTTTACTAAAAAATTAGTAATTTTAATTTAATTTGATGACATAATCCCTCAATTACAATTTATTTTCAACAAAGTTGTCCCCCAAAAAAAATTTAACTTTAGAAAATAATCAACTATTATAAATCAATTTCAACTAATTTTTGGCAAATAATCAATAGTTGTAAGACAAATTCGTTGAGACTAATAATTTTAGTTGCTATTTTGACTCAATTACATCAAAACTTTATGTTAAATCATATGGTTTTTTATTTTGATAATGTCTATAAGATGCATTGGTTGTTGGTGTCACGTACGTGATACTCTTTAACACACATGATAAATGTATACATTGATTTGCGAATATAATTTTGTATTAAGTACTGAATGACTTTGTAATGTATAAGAATTTTATAAATGTTTATATTTGCAGTTCATGAAT
This sequence comes from Camellia japonica, assembly GCA_030407325.1. Classification (NCBI taxonomy): domain Eukaryota; kingdom Viridiplantae; phylum Streptophyta; class Magnoliopsida; order Ericales; family Theaceae; genus Camellia; species Camellia japonica. The sequence goes on from JAPPVO010000017.1 coordinate 30,527,415, forward strand.
ATTTCATTAGAGGAAAATTTTTTTTTTTTGATGGGACATTATTAGAGGAAGAGGTTATGTACTTTAAAAGTTTTATATTTTTTGCTGTCTAATGCTTTGAATTCATAAACTTCAATAGCAATTGAAATACGCAACAAGTTGAAAGTTGAATATTGAAAATTGGAGTCGTCCTCAAACTCATGCAAGCTCTAGAATGGGACTGCATTTAGTAGTCAACTCCAAAGATTTGATTCAAAGATTTGAATAAAAAAACTCCAAAGATTTGAGTTTTAACTTTTTATATTCTTCTTTGTTAAGCTTCAATGTTTTAAACTCAACTCCTTTGGGAGTTTTTATTGCACTAAAAGTTTTTTTTTTTTTTTTTTGGGGTAAATTACACTCACACCCTCTGAGGTTTATATTTATTACAGTTTTTCCCTCACCTTTTGAAAATTATATCTCCCCTGAGATTTAAAGTTTCATTAAAGATTTTCTCCCTTAGCAATTTAATTTTTTTAAATACCAATTTTACACTCATTGGGTAAATTACATTGACAACCCTCACATTTTAGAAATTACAATCCCCTCCCTAAAGTTTAAAGTAGCATTACCAATTGCCTCATCGGTTAGTATTAGTTGGAAAAAAAATTAATTGAAAAAAAATTTTGTTAGTAAAATTTTTAAATTTCTGTTTGAAAACCAACATAAACTCATTTTTTGAATTTAAGTTTTTTTCTCAAATTTACAAATTGGGACAATCATTTATAAACCAAAAAAATTATCAAACAAGTTTTTATGACAGTTTTTAAAATTTTTGTAAATATAAATTAAAAACTGAAAACGAAATGGTTCCCAAACAGGTTTCAGATGGTAAAAATGTCATAAAATTAACAAATAATTAAATAAGTTACCAACGTAAGAAACGACTTATCAAAAGATTCTAAGGCTATGTATGGTTTGATTTTTAGAAATTTTTTTTAAAAATTAAAAATTAATCTGGTTAAGAAATAAAAAATAAAAAATAATTATTATTTTTATATAATTTTTATCTTTCGAGTGGTTAGAAATAATGTTTTACAAAATAAATTGAAACAGTCATACGTATGTATATAACCTGCCCAAAAGTTAAAATAATAATTATTTTTTATCCTTAAATGATAATTATTTTTTATTTTTTATTTTTTATTTCTTAACCAAATTAATTTTTAAAATTTAAAAAAAATTTCTAAAAATTAAACCATACAAAGCCTAGGAATCTTTTGATAAGTCATTTCTTACGTTGGTAATTTATTTAATTATTTGTTAATTTTACGACATTTTTACCATCTGAGACCTATTTAATAACCATTTCGTTTTCAGTTTTCAATTCATATTTACAAAAATTTTAAAAACTGTCATAAAAACTTATTTGACAATTTTTTTGGTTTATAAATGGTTGTCTCAGTTTGTAAATTTGAGAAAAAAATGTAAATTCAAAAATGAGTTTACGTTGGTTTTTAAACAAAATTTAAAAATTTTACTAACAAAATTATTTTTCAATTAATCTTTTTTTCAAATAATTTTTTTTTTCCAATTAATTTTTTTTTTCAATGAATTTTTTTCCCAACTAATACTAACCGATGGGCAATTGGTAATGCTACTTTAAACCTTAGGGAGGGGATTGTAATTTCTAAAATGTGAGGGGTGTCAATGTAATTGACTCAATGAGGGCAAAATTGATATTTAAAAAAATTAAATTCCTGAGAGGCAGAATCTGTAATAAAACTTTAAACCTCAGGGGGGAAATGTAATTTCCAAAAGGTGAAGAAGAAAACTGTAATAAACATAAATCTCAGGGGGTGTCAGTCTAATTTACCCCTTTTTTTTTTCTCTCTCTTTTTCATACATTTGTAAAAGGGTTGGTGATGAAAACGCCCAAGGGAGCGAAGCACCTCCAAAAGACTCTTTAAAATAGATTTATTGTCTATTATAACTATCATTATTGTATTTTAGTTACTCCAATGGACTAAATACTATTATAACTATTTTAACAAAAAAAATTCAAGCTTAGTTACATTTGGAAAGTCTTAGGAAACTCTTTAAACAGTTTGTGTGGATAAATAGATAAAATAAATAATAGCGTTGGAATACATAGATAAAAAAAAAATTAGACAAAATAAAGCATATCTTTTTTATATTTTATCTAGTGCAAAATGAAGAGTATGGTTAGAGCTAAAGCCTGAAAATAAGAGTTTTTTTTGTGGGTTGTCATTTTTTTTTTAATTTTTATGGAAGAAACCTTTAGTGTAAAGGTTTGGCAAATACTCAAAAAATTGTTCCTTTATTTATTTATTTAATTTTTGATAAGTACATAGCTAGTTTTATATCCAAAAGAATAGATGATATACAATAATGCTCAACACACGACTCTAAGGGATTACACAGTTTCAAATAAGCGATGTATAAGCCAGAGGCTTAGACTAACTATTGCACCTAGTCTAGTAATTAATCTTTCACAATACAAGAGGATAGACAAAACTAACACACTATTAGACAAACAAGCTAAAATTTATATATATATACATATATATAGCCCAATAAATGAAGTGGACAAAAACCAACAACCAACCAAGATCAAACTGCACCCACCCATCCACCAGAGGCCATTCCTCGACAGTAGAGCTTAACGAGCCACTTCAGAGTAACAGTATACCATTCCCCAAAAAAGAAAGACCTCATTGAAGAAAGTTTGGAAATTGTTTTGGTAACACTAAATAATTATGTGAACAATTTTAAAATTGTTACTAAGTACATGTGTTAGTTAAATAGTTTCCAATGACTATATTTAAGGTTGGTAGTGAAAAAAGAACAATAGTTGACGGCCTGCTGATTAATAAATAACAGCCTTCTCCTTCAAGGAAGAGGGGATGAGCCTTCCCTAGATGTGCTACCCCATTCCTCACATAGCCCATTTACTAGTAATTAACATCAACTTTCATTTGCCCAACTCACATGTATTTATAAATACATATATATATATATATATATTGAGGTGCATTCAGGTTGAATCGGATGCTCAATTATTAAAATATATAAATATGTATATATTAATAATGAGTATAAATGTGATGCGTTTATAATTATACATTTACGCTCTTGGAAATTTTGATGAATGAAGAAGATTGGGTGAATTTGAAACTATTTGGGAGTTCTCTATCATTATAATCATTTAACAGTTATTTTAAGAGAATTATTGGAGGAAAAAAAAAATGTTCCAGAACTTTTGAATAGTTTCTTTGGATTGCGTTAGTTGTAATGAAATATCTATATTATATACCATCCAATGATTATGAAAAAACTACATAGCTATAATAAGGTGTCATGCTTAATAACATCTACAGCTAACTGTATACATATTTTAAAATGTGGATGGAGATAATTTTTGCCATGAGATGATGGTTTCCTCCAACCAAAGGTCTCTGCCAACCACCGGAGGTGATGACCAAAGGAGGTCAATGAGCGAAGAGTTGTGGCATAAAAATTTATTTTATAATTTATTTTTATTTTTTATTTTTGTGTGTGATATACAAGAAGAATTTAGTAAATTTGGTGAAATGTTTATGATATTTTAAGGGTCTTGTTAATGTCTACCCTTGAAGTACATGCTAAAGAAAAAGTTCGTAAATATTGTACCATAATTATTACAATTACTTTCATGCAAAATGTACAATACTTTCAAACTTCTTAAAATGTGCAAGGCACACAATAACAAGATCTAGTTTTTAAAAATGAAAATAGACAATAATTTATAAAAATAAAGGTTACCAAACAAGCCCAGGACTAATCTTCCTACCAAAAGAAGTCTGGTATCACAAAATTTAAATATTAAAACAAAGATAATTAAAAAAATAACAAGTCTGTTTCTTCAGAAAATTTGTACTTCCCATATTGTCTAGTACCAAATGCAGCAAAGATTGCATTTCCTGCTTTCTAACTATCTCTGTGCGGAAATTTAACAACCACCTTCAGTCTGCAGAACTATCAACCGGCTTTGTGCCTCGGAACCTGTCAGCACAAACAAAAACAAAAGGCAAATAAGATATTCTTGAAACTCCGTAGAACTCGGTAATATATCCATTCATATGGCTTCGTTTGGGAAGCCAAGTTTGGGATTTTTTTTGGCTATTTTAGCCATAAAAAAACAAAATAGCCTTTTTAGCCTAATAAGACAAAACATCACATTCAACCCATAATCATTATATTCTTCCTCTCACAAAGGCCAAAAAAACCAAAAACCCTGTCCAAACGAGACTTTTTAGCCCCAAGCTAAAATAACCAAAACAGTCAAAAAGCCAATTCACTTCCCAAACGAACCCTATAAGGTATATGATACTGGGAATAAATTTATGCCCCAAAAAAATCATAAACAAGGCAAGGACAAATAACAAAATAGAACAAAGAACACAACTAGATTGAATGAAAATTAATCACAAAACAAAAACAGTCTAGTAAATCCAATCCGGTACCCTTGTGGAGCTGCAAAACCCAACTCCAACAAGTCCTAGCCGTGGCACAAGAATTGAATAGAACTTCCGAAAGCAATGGTTCTCCATGAATATATTTTAAAATCCTAACTGTAACACCATCATTCCCACCAGTAGTGGAACCATAACTTTTTGTTTAGGAAGGCCAATGCAAGTGTATCAATAAATTAAGTTACCATTAGGTACATTATTACTCAAAAATAATTTCTTAGGTAAGCGTTAAGAAAAAAAAAAATTTAATAAGGAAAATCAATAATTCTATAGCAGTCATTTTTTAATACATTTTTTATTTTTTCATTCAATTTTTAAGCTATATAATTATGATCTTAGTGTGTAATTAACTGGACCATTATTTTAAGGCAATTTAGTGGTTGATATAATTTAGATAAATAAAAAAATCTACTTATAATTTTTATAAGAGAAAACAGCAGACATTTACACCATGTATAAAGTCAAATTAATAAAACTGAAGTTATTACATTCTATGTGAAATTAAAAATAGTTGCGACCGTGAAATAGTAATCATGAAATATAGGACCAACAGAATAATTTTGAAAATTTTAGGGGGGCACCATGGCCCCTTGTGATCTTCAAATAGTTATGTGCCTGCCACCATCGAAACTCCATAAAATACACACTTGTCAAGCCGATAAATAGTTAATATGTTCTGCTATACTGAATCGTAAACTTAATGCCACATCTATTAAATGCCTACAGAAAATAATAGAATGTGGAACTAAAGCCAAATATACACAATCATTTAGAAGCCTTTTGGTCCGAAGAGAAGTGTTCATTAACTAGTGTTTAGTGCCCATGCTACTAAAGCTATTTTGTTTAGGACCTAGAAACAATATTGTTGAATCATGCTACATATCGTGTATTGTAGTATCACTTCTTTCGTATCATGTATGCAATTGCTATTTTCTTCATAAATTAGATGCCTACTGTTTCGTCATGGACTTTTCTTGCAACTATTTATGCATTTGTCTTTGTTGGAAATAAGAGCCCGCTCCCTCCATGCCTCCCCATCTTTCTATAATTATAAGATCATAAGATTTCTGACCCATGCTCTAAAAATCAATTCCACCACCTCATAAAGCAACTTTGAGTTGCGCAAACAAAAGCAAAACAAAAATCAATTCAATAGGTCAAAATATGGTAGGGAAAAACATCATGAGTTTTTTATACTCTCAAAAGAAATTAAGACAATTTGTTTAACTCTATTCTCAAGACCACTTTTAAATACAGTTTTATGCCCAAAACACAGTATTTCTAGAAACAAAATTTCTTCCCCTGAGCTACTTAACAAAAACAGAAAAAGATAATTCTCAATTGAAACGTTATCCTTTTTCCCTTCCATTTTAAACCTTAGCATATACATACATATATGTATATATATTTACATACATAGATCTATGAAAAGAGTAGAGAAAATGCCGATCAAAAAAAAGAAGAAAAAAGAGTAGAAAAACAAAAATACGAGTGATTAAGACTTGTAATACAATGGCTCGCATCTAGATCTAACAGATCTTCCAAAAGCATAATGCTTTTATTTTCCTCCGCTTATAACATCTTCAAAGATGTAAATCAAAACTAAGATCTCTATGCTTGAGAGGTTGAGAGACGAAGAGAGTTGAGAGGAATTTTAGAATTTTGGAGTTCAAAGGTCTTGGGTTGTTAGGGTTTCTGATAGAGATGATGGAAGAATTAACGAAAAATTGAATACACAAAAGAGAGTGATGTATTGAATTGGCGAGAGAGGGAGAGAGTAATTTGTAGAATTGGGGAGAGAGAGAGAGAGAGAGAGACAGAGAGAGAGAGAGAGACGGTGATGTGTTGAATTGGAGAGAGAGATAAGAGAGCGAATTGCATGTAGAGAGAGTGAATTGAATTGGAGTGAGAGAGGGACGGTGAGGTAGAGAAAGAGACGGTGATGTGTTGAATATAGAGTCTGAAATAATGAGCTGGATCAAGTAGGGTCAATCAATGTCTTGGGAAGATAAGTTGGATTGATAACAGTCAATGTCTTGGGAAGGTAAGGGTACTATTACTAACCCATCAAATGGCAACACGTGGATATATCTATATATACGAAATACGGCTGGATCAGAAATGATTTCATTTGTACTAAAACTGATACTTGACCGAATCTCAAGAAAATTTGAACGATTTAAACTACAGCCGACCGTTGAAATCAACAAAACCATCTATGATAGAGACGGGTCAGTCAGCTTGGATCGTATTGATCGGGTAGGCGGTTATTTGAACACCACCCCATAGTTCAAATGGTTCATGTCCACATTGAAACCAATGCAGAAACATCTTGGTTCCAGAGTATGGAATGCTTCAATGACCACTATTAATAAATCCTATGAGATAGTTGGGTGACAAATAGACAAAATAAAACATATGGCAAAGAAGTACAAAGCAAACTAAAAGGGACCCCGGCATTGAAGCCCCAAAAATGGTAAATTGAATTGTCTTTTTAAGTTCGTATACCTGCAATTTGAATATGTTAAACAATTCACAAATATATTATGCTAACTAACACCGTGGTGGAGGTAGTGAAACTACACCATACTCCAGCACTAGGCCTACAAAAGTATTGGATGGATGAACTACATTACATGCTCACGTAAAAACACTATAGTATCATAACTCATTACATGCATCAAACGATAACAATCTCAGAAGCAGTAAACTTTATATTCCATTGACCTAATAGGTTGAACTTATAAAAGCTGGACTCAGCTAATTATTCAGTCCCCAGCATAGACTTCTTCAATATGAGAATATGTAAATGCTATAACATCCTTGGTTTCATAAATATAAACCAGGAACCATGTAAAGAAAAGATATGGCTTTAAATGTAGAGTAATCATAGGAAGAAAAGTGATATAGACATGTCATGAACTATATAACAAATGATGTAGACAATTTTTTTGGCTTACCCACCAAAAATAAAAAAGAGCAAAACAATATATGACAACAATAAATCAGGTTCACATGAAGTTTTCTTACCTAGCGGCCAAAATAGGAGGGAAAGGTAGTTGCCGCAGATCCAAAACCAGATTGTGGCCTTGTTGCTGCCGCTGCTGTTGCTCCTGCAGAAGAATGTCCCAATTGAGCGTTCTGGTAAGCACCGAGACCCTGCATAGCAGCTTGGGAACCATAATTACCCTGTAAAGCAGCTTGAGAACCATAACTACCCTGCAAAGCAGCTTGGGAACCATAACTACCCATCAAGCTCGGGTTTACGCTATTAATGCCATAATTCCCACTGAAACCCAATGATGGGTTTGCCCCCATGGACGGGGGCAACCCAGTCTGATTCAATGCCGAGGCCATCATCGGATTTGCCAACCCAATCCCGGGATTTTGACCCATCATAACTGCAGCCGTATTAACATTTTGACCAAGAATTCCCGGATTCATACCCAAACCATAATTCATAGTGTTAATCTCACTCTGCTGTATTGAAGCAACACCACCACCACCAACAGACGCACCCAACACAACTGCCTGGTTTTTATTATTCCGACCTTCGGCAGCTCGCCGGCACTGCATTTGAATCCCTTCAAACACCTTCACAGGCTCTTCCAATGCCTTCTTACAATCCTTTTCATTCTTGTATATAAAAATTGCAAACCCTTTTAGCTTCCCAGTCACAGGGTCATGACCCAAAGGACCTTCCTCAATTTCCCCAAATTTTGCAAAGAAAGATCGAAGCTTTTCGGGATTCACATGAGACCCGACATTCGCGACATAGATTTTCCTACCAGCTGGCTCTTGACCAGCCTGATTGTTGGGGACTCCGGCAGAGGCGAGCTGGCACGAGGCCATTCGATTCCCGATCTTCTTCTGGCGCTGCTTGAGGGCTTTCTGTGCTGCGATTCGAGTCTTGAAGAGTACGAACCCATAACCCTTTGCTCTTCCTGTGACTTTGTCAGTGACGACCTTGCATTCTTCGATTTCGCCGAAGGGTTTGAAGATTGAGAGGACTTGTTCGGTTGTAGCGTCCCATCCGAGGCCATGAATGAAGACATTGCGATGAGCCGGATCGGACTCCGCCGATTGAGTGATTCGAGCGATGATACTAGGGTTCTTGAGAGCGGCTTCTTTGAGCAAATCAAGGATTTGTTCTTTGCCGAAGGGTTCGAGAAGCTTTCTCATAGTTTCTTTCTTCAATTCATCATCATCTTCTTCTTCTTCTTCTTCTTCTTCTTCTTCGTTTTCTTCTGATTCTTCTTCGGACTCTTCTTCCGATTCCTCTTCTGATTCCTCTACTTCTTCTTCAACTTCTTCTTCTTCTTCTTCGGATGATGAATCGGGCTTTGCAATTACTTGTTCTTCGACTTGAGCTTGCGCTTTTCTCTTCTTCGCCATTGAGATATCGCAGACAGCTAGGGTTTCAGTTTCGTTCTGCTTTACAACAAGAGTGACTTCTCGCTAGCAACGTTCTCATAATAATACCCTTCTTTTTATTCTTTTTTTTTTTTTTAAGACCAACTCTAATAGTTCGTTAGGTTTGGAATACTTGGGACTAGGGCTGAGCAAGGAATTCGTGAAATTCGTAGTTCGATCCAGTCCAGTCCAATCCGATAGGTTTGGATTGGTTTTTTGAATCCGCGATTCGGTTCCGGATTGAAGAATTAAAAATCTGTAGTCCACGGAGTGGTTCCGGATTGAACCCCACGGTTTCGGATTGGAACCGATCTGGACCGTATACAAATAGTCTATATTTTTATTATACATCCTCCCCAATAGTATCTTCTCTTATTCTATATAACATCTAAACTCAAACCTAAACCATATAATATCTTCTTTTATTACTTTTGTTTGTTAGTTTTTAGTTTTAATTTGTAATGGTCTAAATACTTATGATGAAACCAGTTTTCTTATGGTTTTTAAATTCTAGAACAGTATGTCATTATTATAGAAAAACATGTTGTTATTGTGGAACTGATATAGCGTTTGTTTATATTTTTATGAAATTAAAGTGTTATATATATATATTTTTGTTATTTAATTATGTGAATCCGTGGTCCTAAACCGATCCAATCCGTATTTAAATGGATTGGTTCGGATTGGTTCCATGATTTAAACGGATTGGATTGGTTCTAATTTTTCAGGAACCGTAGATAACGGATTGGTCCTGGTTTTACCCCAATCCGGTCCAATCCGGACCATGCTCACCTCTACTTGGGACAAGGCCACAGCAGTGACTGCTGTGGTTTAATTTTAAGGTGTATTATGTATATATTTTTATGATTCGAATTGTCATTATATAGAGTTTATTGAATATTTCATTCTTACAAAAAATCATATTAATCAGATATCAATAATTATATGATCGATAACCAAAAAAATAAACAATAAATTCTTCTTTTGAAAAACTGCATAAAAAATATGTTAATCGATCATATAGTCATTGATATCCGATTAATATGATTTTTGGTAGGAATGAAGTACTCAACAAACCCTATAAAATGCACGGTTCGGATCATAAAAATATATACATAATACACCTTAAAATTGAACCACAGTAGTCACTGCTGTGTTTTAACCACAGCAGTGACCCCTCTTCCGGAATACTTGTGGGCTAAAATAATTTTGGGAGCTTTTTGATAAATCTATTTTTTAAGAGTTTTATTTCATTCAATTCATATTTTTTTTTGACTATTTCATTAGGTTTTATTTGAGATAAGAAGACTAAAATACCCTTTTCATCTACTTATGTTTCATTTAGTTCACATTATTTTCTTATGTTTCAATAAGTCTTATGGGTGACATAATTACCAAAATACCCCTAATGTGAATGTTCACACCGTCAATGTGAATGTTCATATCGTCAATGTATAGGGGCCCGGCCCATGTCAATCCTCGTGGGTGCTCGGAAAAATTCGAGTCGGGCCGGGGCGAGCCCAGCCCATTAACAATGTGAATATTCACATTGACATCTTAACATTCACATTAATAGGAGTGTAAAATTGGCCCGCGTCCCGTGGCGGCGCGAAACCCGCCTGCTGCCCATGGGCGGCCCAGGGCGGGCCCAGTCTGGCCCGTTGACAATGTGAATATTCACATTGACATGTTAACATTCACATTGATAAGAGTATAAAATTGGCTCGCGGCCCATAAGCGGCTAAAAGCCCGTCCGCGGCCCGGGACGGGCTCAGTCCGGCCCGTTGACAATGTGAATATTCACATTGACATGTTAACATTCACATTGATAGGAGTGTAAAATTAGTCCGCGCCTTGTGGCTGCCTGAAACCCGCCCACGGCCTATGGGCGGCCTGAGGCGGGCCCGGCCCGGCTTGTTGACAATGTGAATATTCACATTGACGTGTTAACATTCACATTGATAAGAGTATAAAACTGGCCAGTGGCCCAGGGCTGGCTCGGCCCGGCCCGTTGACAATGTGAATATTTACATTGACAGGAGTGTAAAATTAGCTCGTGCCTCGTGGCTGCTCGAAACACGCCCACGGCCTGTGGGCGGCCCGGGGCAAGCCTGGCCATTTTTTTTAATTCTTTTTAATTTTTTGTACCAAAATTTTATTATTTTCCACAAAAAAAGGCACTAGGTCTCGGCGCGGGCCGGGCCTCGGACCGAGCCTTGAATGCGCCTTAACTAGGCCGATGGGCCGGGCCGGGCTTCAAAGTGATGGCCCAGGCCCTAGCCTAGGGTCTCGGACTAGGCTCGAGCCTAGGCCCAAACGAGCCTTTCTCGGGCCGGCCCACGGGCCCAAAAAAATTAGGCCGAGGCCCTAGCCCTGGCACAAGGGTATTCGGGCTTTGGATGGGCCGATGGATCGAGCCTCGGGTCGGGCCGGTGGGCCTGGGCCTAGCCTCGAGCTTAGGTCGGGCTTGGGCGGGCCTGGCCATTTTTTTTAAATTCTTTTTAATTTTTTCTACCAAAATTTTATTATTTTTCACAAAAAAATACATTGCGCCTCGGGCGGGCTAGGTCTCGGATCGAGCCTTGAATGGGCCTTAAGCGGGGTCGATGGGCCGAGCCGGGCTTCAAAGTGACGACCTAGGCCCTAACCTAAGATCTTGGACATGCTCGGGCCCGGACCCAAACGAGCCTGCCACGGGTCGTGGGCGGGCTTCGGACAGCCCACAGGCCGCGGGCCAATTCTACATTCCTATCAATGTGCATTTTAACATGTCAATGTGAATATTCATATTGTCAACGGGCCGGGCCGGGCCTATCCCGGGCCGCGGGCAAGCTTCGGGCAACGGGCAAATTTTACACTCCTATCAATGTTAATGTTAATATGTCAATGTGAATATTCACATTGTCACGGGTCGGGCCAAGCCCGCCTCGGGCTGCGGTCAGGTTTCGGGCCGCCCACGGGTTGTGGGGCCAATTTTACACTCTTATCAATGTGAATGTTAACATGTCAATGTGAATATTCACATTGTCAACGGGCCGGGTCGGGCCCGCCCTGGCCGCTGGCCAATTTTATACTCTTATCAATGTGAATGTTAACATGTCAATGTGAATATTCACATTGTCAACAAGCCGGGCCGGGCTCGCCCCGGGCCGCCTACGGGCCTTAGGCGGGTTTCGGGCAGCCACGAGGCGCGGGCTAATTTTACACTTCTATCAATGTGAATGTTAACATGTCAATGTGAATATTCACATTGTTAACAGGCCGGGCGGCCCCGGGCCGCCCACGGGCCGTGGGCGAGTTTCGGGCAGCCACGGGGCGCGGGCTAATTTTACACTCCTATCAATGTGAATGTTAACATGTCAATGTGAATATTCACATTGTCAACGGTCGGACCGGGCCGGGCCTACCCCAGGCCGCGGGCGGGCTTTTGGCCGCCCATGGGCCGCGGGCCAATTTTATACTCTTATCAATGTGAATGTTAACATGTCAATGTGAATATTCACATTGTCAACGGTCCGAACCGGGGCCACCCATGGGTCGCGGGCGGGTTTCGCGCCGCCACGGGACGTGAGCCAATTTTACACTCCTATTAATGTGAATATTAACATGTCAATGTGAATATTCACATTGTCAACAGGCTGGGCCCACCCGGCTCGCGGACGGTTTCCGGGCCGCCACGGCCAATTTTACATTCCTACCAATGTGAATTTTAAAATATGAATGTTCACATCATAAAATTGCTCTCCGTTCAAAAAATATTTATAAGGGTATCAAAATTAAATATAAGGGCATAAGTGTCCAAAAAAATAGTGTAAATCAAGGAAAATGACTTTATAGAATAAAACTATACATACATGGGACTAAATGGGTTAAAAAAATTATTTCATGGACTTCTTGAGTTAAAACACTTCTAAATGGGATTTATCAATAATTTTCCCAATAATTTTAGGGTAAATTTAACTTTATTCCCTATAGTTTTGGCTATTTACAGATTATTTCTTGACGTTCGAATATCACTACATAACCTCCTGTAATTGATCGACTAAAATGCACATTAACTTTAACAGAAGTTGTAAATTGATAATTATACCCTCATCTTCATTTTGTTATTCTCTCTCTCCATTTCAGAGGAAACCTAATTCTCTCTCCACATCTTTATCTTGTTCTTTTCTCTCTCTATTTCAAACTTCATATGTGTACATACATATATATCTATATATACATACACAATCCCATCTCTCTCTCTCACTCTCTCTCTCTCCATTTCAAACTTTGTTTCTTGTTCTATTTCGATTCAGACTTGAGTTTCTTTTTCAACACCTTTACTTTTGCTCTGACAGCTTAAAGCTCCGCAACGACTTTTGCATAATCAGCAACTTGTGACTCTAATATTCTATTATTATTTTTTTTGTCAATAATAATCATCTCTGAATCAACACAGAAAACATGAAAGAAATTAAAAGGCTAATCAAAATAATGTTAATTTGAAAGAAATCATGAAAAAAATTCAAATCAAAAGCCTAATTTTTTACCCAAAAATAGATTTGAATAAATCAAGAATAGACGGCTCTGAAGTGGCTGAGCTTATAGATGAAGTTCTCCACTTCGTTGGAGATCGACATGCCATGCGGGAGGAATTTTAGTTCTCTTCAATAAAAATAAAATAAAAATAAAATGAGTTTGGATTTGTATATGTATACAAATATATATACATATATATATGTATGGGAGGAATTTTAGTTCTCTTCAATAAAAAAAAAAATTAAAATTAAAATGGGTTTGGATTTGGATTTGGATTTGGATTTGGATTTGTATATGTATATAAATATATATTTATATATATGTATATGTATATGTATATGTATGGGAGGAATTTCAGTTCTCTTCAATCAAAAAAATAAAATAAATTAACATGGGTTTGGATTTGTATATGTATACGAATATATATATATATATATATATATGTATATGTATGGGAGGAATTTCAGTTCTCTTCAATCCAAAAAAAAAAAAATTTAAAATGGGTTTGGATTTGTATATGTATATGTATATGTATATGCAATGATCAAGAAAAATATATATATGTACACATGATCAAAAATGTGTTTGTTCAATTGATCAGAGATGTGTTTGTTCATCCTATGAAAGATGATGGATATGGGTGGTGGTTTGAGGGGAGGAGAGAGAGAGAAAGAGAGATAAGAGATGAAGAAAAAGAAGGTTGAAAATATAATGGCATCTTTTGTAAATTTGAAGATGTAGAAAGTGTATTTTCGTCATAAAAACGGACTCACTCTCTATAGAGGCGCGTGACTTTCACATTCTGTTATCTTAGACAGAAAAGCTAACTGTGCGTTTTAGTCCATCAACCATAAGGGGGGTTATGTGGTAATTTCTGAATGTCAGGGGGGTAAACCGCACCTGGCCAAAACCACAGCGGATAAAGTGAAGTTTGCCCATAATTTTATAAGGCAAATTTTATTATTTTAGTCAAATAAAATAAAATATCATATTTAATTTATAATTATTTTATTTTCTCTTATAAAAATAAAAAAAGTTAAAAACCTATTCCAAATAAGATTTTTTAGCCCTAGATAAAATAGTCAAAAAGCTAAAAAATAACCCATATCCCAAACTAAATTTATTGTTAAATTTAAATTTGGTGAAATAAGTTGCTTTTTACTCCTTTAATAATTCATTAAATTCATTATCAAATTCAGAATTTTACTTTTCTTTCATCAAATTGAAAATCAATATGTCTTTTATCAAATCACTGTTCATTGTTGTTGAATTTTTACCACCAGATATCCCTAGATGTCTCCCAGATGATCACCTCAAGGCAAAAATTTATAAAAAAAAATTACACTGGCCAGTCGACCGACTGGTGGTTTAATAAAACTACAAAACCCTCCATTAGTGCACTTGATATCAAAAGTGAAAAAATTAATACACCGTTAGAGATGCCCGTAATCTCCATAATTTGACTTTTTAAAAAAGTAAACCTTCTATTTTTAAATTCTATTTTTTATGTTATCAATTTAAATTCTATATATTTTTAGTCAGTATCAATCCTAGCCATTGATCTAATTTTGTTTAGTAATTTAATTGATAAATAATATAGTCTGTTTACCCATTATATTATGAATAATTTTGTCAAACTCACACTACTATAACCATTGTGTTACTCTCCTCTTCTCATTTTTAGTTATTCTTAAACCATCTTCAATGGTTACTCAAATATTTTATTAAATTTAAATTTGATGAAAATTAAGTATTTTTACTGCTTCAACGGTTGCATCAAATTGAGGATTTCACTTTTCTGTCATCAAACTGAGAATCAATGTGCCTTTCATCAAATCAATGTTCATTATTGTTGCCAGATGTTCTCTTGGATGACCACCTCAAGGCAAAAATTTGTGAAAAAAATACGCTGGCTGGTCAACCGCCCGATCGACCATCTCAAGACAAAATATATATATATATATATTTTTTACGCTGGCCAGTTGATTGGTGGTCTGATGAAGCTCCAAAATCCTCAATTTGAGCACTTGATATCAAAGGAAACTTTTACTCAAATTTGATAAATAAATAAAAAATTTGTTGCATCGTTGGAGATGCTCTTACTCAATCTCTTTTCACGTGCTACTTACACCATTAGTTTTTCTCTTCCAATGCCACTATCATTTATTCTATTTCATTTCCAGTCATACCTAATCAATCACGAAAAAACTCAGCAAAATCTAATAAAGATTAAATTAATTAATTCTAAACCAGGTAAATGAGGCGATTTGCGATCCTTTAGAAACAATAAAGCAAGTGATATGCAATCTCCAAAGTTTGGTAGTGAAAAGCAAGCGGCCTATGATTTTATGGTAGATGGGACGTATGATATTTGATTATTGTATGCATTAGTAAAAGGGATGATAAAAGGTAATGACAATTATAGTAAGCTTGCAATAAAAGTAAATAAATCAATTGTAGTAAGAGTTTCGAAAGTACTATACGTAAAGGCTTTAATGACATTTTGTGGATGGTTTACAATTGGTGACAACAGTGGACTAAACACTAAAAGTAAAGGCTAATAGTGACTGAATCAAAGTGTTAACCACGAGTTAGTTTAATGGGAGTAGCATTTCAACCAAACCAGGTTTCCAAGAAAAAATAGCACCCTTGAATTTATTTATTAATCACACGTGGATAGAGACAAAAGCTTGGAAGATAGAGAGATAAGTGAATAGGTCTACCAATGGTGGTTTTAAGTCATCAACAAAGCAACTTATGCTTTTAGTGGATTTGACGTTGGGTCTTGATCTCCAACCAAAAAAGAAATTGAGACTTGATCTCGATATGTATCGATTGGGATGTCGTAGGCTCAAATGAAGGGAACGTAATGTAGGGTAAGTTAGAAGTTTGGAATGTATTGTTGGTGACAATGGTGTTGGATGTTGAAAAGACCATAGTGTGATGACATATGTGGTGTAAGTGTGAGAAAGATACCTAAAGAGGAAGGTGAAAGTTTGGTGAGAGAAATTTTAAAATAAATAATAAAAATTACCAAAGAGATATCATTCAATTTTATATAACATTTAATCTTATTTTATTAATATTTATCATTTACACATTTTCATAATTTTTTACATTAAAATACATATTTTATATTATTTATTCTTATATTTTCACATTATTTATTAGTTTCGATCATTTTAATCTTATTAAGGCCTCTTTTGAAAAGAGAGTAAAAGTTACTTTTTGACTTTTAAGCTATTTTGGATTACATTACCTCTCTTATTTTTTATACATTTTTTTTAAAAAAAAAAACTAAAAAAAGTTAAAATGTTAACTTTTAACTAATTTCTCAAAACAATCTAAATATAAATTAATATATTCAAATTATTATGTTTCTTTGAAAGTGCAATTCTCTCTCTCTCTCTCTCTCTCTATATATATATATATATATATTTATTTGTTTTTGTAGACGTTTTATATTGCAATCAATTTTTGTTGGTGAAATTGGCCAAAATGTCTAATGGTGACGTGGCGCAACCTTCCAATAGATATAGAGAAGAGCCTTTCAAATTCAACAATGCTAGAGATATTGAGCGATTGTTTGGGAAGTATTAAATAAATATATTTTTTAGATTTTTTATAAAAAAAAATATGTAGAAAAGTAGTTATGTGATGTGATTATAAAAGATACAATGATAAAAAAAAAAATGCTATATTAGAGCTTTTTCAATGCTTCATCTTTTGTTTCATTAAATTTAAATTTGATGAAAAACGTACAAAATTGGTACTCTAACATTAACATCAAATCAGTATTAAATTGAGGATATCTCAAAATTTTCATAAAATTGAGAATGTTGGAACCTTTAATCAAATTACTGTACATAACCGTTAGTTTTACAGTGGTTATTGGCAGGGCTGGCCTTGAGATTTATGGGGCCTTAGAGCATCTACAATGGGATGGCTAAAATTGTTTGTTAAAGTGTGTTATATGACAAAAAGTAATAAAAGTGGATACAAAAATGTGTGTTAAGTTGTGTTAAGAGTTTGTTAATTTTATAGAGTGAGTAGTGGTACAGTGAATGTGTTAAGATATATATATATAAATAATAAATAAAATATAAAATAATTGAAAAGTGCAGTGGCCCCCACCCCACTACACTCGTCAACGCCTTTCTCTTTCTTTTCTTTTTTTTTTTCTCTTTCTCTCTCTCTCTCTCTCTCTATATATATATATATATATATTTGTTTTTGTAGACGTTTTATATTGCAATCAATTTTTGTTGGTGAAATTGGCCAAAATGTCTAATGGTGACGTGGCGCAACCTTCCAATAGATATAGAGAAGAGCCTTTCAAATTCAACAATGCTAGAGATATTGAGCGATTGTTTGGGAAGTATTAAATAAATATATTTTTTAGATTTTTTATAAAAAAAATATGTAGAAAAGTAGTTTGTGATGTGATTATAAAAGATACAATGATAAAAAAAAAAATGCTATATTAGAGCTTTTTCAATGCTTCATCTTTTGTTTCATTAAATTTAAATTTGATGAAAAACGTACAAAATTGGTACTCTAACATTAACATCAAATCAGTATTAAATTGAGGATATCTGAAAATTTTCATAAAATTGAGAATGTTGGAACCTTTAATCAAATTACTGTACATAACCGTTAGTTTTACAAGTGGTTATTGGCAGGGCTGGCCTTGAGATTTATGGGGCCTTAGAGCATCTACAATGGGATGGCTAAAATTGTTTGTTAAAGTGTGTTATATGACAAAAAGTAATAAAAGTGGATACAAAAATGTGTGTTAAGTTGTGTTAAGAGTTTGTTAATTTTATAGAGTGAGTAGTGGTACAGTGAATGTGTTAAGATATATATATATAAATAATAAATAAAATATAAAATAATTGAAAAGTGCAGTGGCCCCCACCCCACTGCACTCATCAACGCCTTTCTCTTTCTTTTCTTTTTTTTTTTCTCTTTCTCTCTCTTTCTCAAGCCTACAACTTTTCTTCAAAACTAGCCGACTGGCTATAGAACAATTCGGCCGACCAAAAAAAAAAAAGTTGGCCAACCAAATGCATTCAGAGGGGTCCGGACGTCCGGCCGAAAGACCCCACAACACTGCCTTTTCCAGTGCCTCTCTCTCTTCTCTCTCTCTTTCTCTCTCTTCGCTAGTTAGAAGTATCACCATAGTTAACACACAAATTAACAATTGACACTAATCACTGGCACTAACACACCCCTTAGCAACTCCATCACAGCACAAAACAGTATTTTTAGCTAGCCAAAAATTACCAACTGACACTAACAAATGCACTAAGACATCCATTGTAGATGCTCTTAGGTGGGCTTTGAAAGTGGACCCTCCTATATATATTTTTTTATAAAAAAAATTACGGATAAAATAAAAGTTACAAATAATTTTTTTATTATTTAGTAGCTACAAAAAGTTTCCTTATACATATAATCATTAAAATTTATTTTCATAAGATATAAAAAAATCATTATAAAGACTCAAAAAAGATAAAATAGGGTCTTATTGTTTTATAGTTTAGTAATAATCAACACAAACAATATAATTCATTGATATTTGATAATAAAATGACTATGTTATTTTAATATGATATCTGATAATATAATCATAATCCACACAAATCACAATCCACTAATTATTTGATAACAAAACACAAATTATTGGAAAAAAATTGGGAGAAAAAACTAAGGCAAAATTATTCAATTAAATTATGATAAAGTGAGAGGGCAAAAAAATTAGGGCAAACAAAATTAACAAAAATAAATTAGGCTAAAATTATTCAATTAAAATATGATAAAGAGATATGGCAAAAAAATTAAGGTAAGTTATTTATTCTATTAAATTCTTGACATTAATTCTATTTAGACCCATTATATCATATATATTTGTTTGGACTAATTATATAAATTTTTAATTGAGCCTAACAATGATTATATATATATATATATATTTAATTTGGCCCAACAGATTTTTTTGAGTAGCCTTTTAGACTGGGTCTCAAATAATAAAAAAGTTTGGGCTTTGAACTTTTAATCTAATATAAAACTAATAAATTTGGGGCCTTATTTTGGGCCAAAATTTGGGGGCCCTAGGCACAGGCCTTAGTGGCCTTAGCCTAGGGTCGGCCTTGGTTATTGGATAATATATGAGTAACAGATGACTGGTCGGATGTCTGGTTGATTATTCCCCAATTGACCACCTCCTTATAAAATTGAGGGGAAGTCTGTTTCAAAATTTGGAAATTTTACATTGGCCGATCGACCGGTTGAACATTCTCTCGGTTGTCCTCTTGGTCCAACGGTGATTTGATGAACCTCAAATTGCTTCGTTAGAACGCGCGATATCAGATAAAATTTTTAGTCAAATTTAATGAAAAAAAGAGTAAACGTTAGAGATACTCTTAGTACTTCCCAAATAACCCTTAAGAGATGTACCAATTTTTTTATCAAATGTTTCATATGAGTGTAGGTCTCACATGGGTATGGGTTCCACATACATGTGAGATATTTAGTAAAAATATTAATAAATTTCTTGGGGTCTTTAGTATTTTTCTTGCAATTTTCCATCGTAGTGTTTTTTTATTTTAGGGGCACTTTTCATAAATCTTTTTTTTATCTACTTATCTTCCATTTAGTTGTCATGATCCGAACCCGCCCTTAAAAGTTTGGGTCATAACCAGCCGGTAATCACTTGATTACCATTGGCCTCAAACAAACATACAAAGTAATTATAGTAATGGGGCCAAAAGCGAAAGTATACAACAAAATAATAAGTCCATTGAGCTATACCAATATGAGCAAAAAGTAACACATCCACATCATTTTCATGCCCATGAACAAAGAATATAAGTATCGAAAGAAATTTGTGCATAACGTTTACAAATCCAAGACCACAATAGCAAAAACAAAATAAAGTCAAAATATGATGTGAGTCAAAGATGAAACTTCATCTCGGAGGTGTGACTCGATTGGGTCTAAAAAAGAATGGCTCTTGAAGCTGACTCTAGGGGTGTGCTCCATGTTGCGGATTATCTATATGTGCATACATAGGATTAGGTGAGCGAAGCTCATTGAGTAACAATACAGTAGAACAATGTATATAGATAGTCATAAGATTCTCACTGTCACGACCCGCTCCCCGTACCCAAGGGTTAAGTATCGTGATGGCCAGTAACTGAAGTTGCCTCCGGCCAATTCTTAAACAAATTAATAAACGCAGGCGGAAGAAATATTTAAGTAAGGGTACCAAAATAATCACTGGAACTTCTATTTTTATT
The DNA here is from genome assembly GCA_030407325.1 of Camellia japonica. Lineage (NCBI taxonomy): Eukaryota > Viridiplantae > Streptophyta > Magnoliopsida > Ericales > Theaceae > Camellia > Camellia japonica. The sequence goes on from JAPPVO010000017.1 coordinate 30,548,143, forward strand.
ACAAAATACATTGACCAAAAAGGCCGATATTTACATATAAAAATATCAAAAAAGTGTTGTGTGTATCTATTCCGCAGCCTCGCATCTAAGACTTTCCAAAAGCTATTTCTGAATTGGATTATTTCCTGAAAATTGGTAAACAACTATAAGCACATGGCAAAGTGGGAAATATTATACTAAGAGTATACGGGACACGAACTAACCATGGATAGTTAATTAGGTCAAAACATTTACATAACTCATTTTGGTGAATAAATTATTGGTAAACAAATCATTTAAGTGACAGAAACTGAAATACAGAAATTATGTAAGTAAATAACCATAACCACGGTACAGAACAAAACAGAGGTATGGATTCAAGAGGTGGCTCGTACGGATTCTAGAGGTGGCTCCCACAATAGTGTAGCACTTAGCTCCGCACAGAACAGAGGTACGGATTCTAGAGGTGGCTCGTACGGATTCTAGACGTGGCTCCCACAATAGTGTAGCACTAGCTCCGCACAGCACTTTGCTCCACACAGAACAGAGGTACGGATTCAAGAGGTGGCTCGTACAGATTCTAGAGGTGGCTCCCACAATAGTGTAGCACTTAGCTCCGCACAGCACTTTGCTCCGCACAGAACAGAGGTCAATAGATCCATGACAAACAGAGGACTACAAAGTGGTCAAACAGAGGCTAATGGTGATTTAAGTCCCCCAAGGCGTGGGACTCCCGTGGTGGTACTTACAAAACATAATTGTTTATAAGGTCATAGTCAAATATTCTTTAAAATATAAACAAACATATCCATGGGTTTTTTTTAAGCAAATAGGGTTCAAAATAAAACCACGTAACTGAAATCTTTATAAAATATAACTTTTATTAATATACTAATAAAACATAACTTATGTAAAACAGATTTTGGTAAGTCAAAACATACGTAAAATACATTTTGGTATCTCAAGGTATAATATAACTCACCTTAACTTTAATACCTTACTCTTCTTTCCACTATCAAAGACCCTTTTAGATTCCACAATTTTTTTCCTTCATTTCCTCTCTTTCTTTTCTTTCTTTCCTTCGTTTCTTTTCCTTTCTTCCAGGTGAATCAAAGCCTCCCTTAAATAGAGAGGAAAACCACTCTCTAGCCAACACGTGGCCGAGCCCCAAATCATTCCACAGATTCTATAATTAATTATACAGATTCGTTCTTATTTTTAATAGATATTTAAGATAATTACCTTTTGACCCAATATTTTAATATAATTATATAAATAATTAATTCTAATTAAATTATACTTTATCATATACCAATGAAAATTAATTATTTATTTTAGTACCACACCCATTATTATTATTATTTATATTATCTATATTATTATTTATATTTTGACCCCTAAACTTTTAATAATTATATTGTTTTACAAAATTACACATAATAATATATAATAAATTATATATTTTCCGAACTGAGATTAAATAATATTAATATAAATTCTACAGAATAATTAAAAATCTGGGTTGTTACAATCTTTCCTCATTTTAAAATTTCATCCTCGAAATTTGTCATATGTAAGCTATCGTTGCGCACTCTGATAAATATATATCAGATGATTAATCTGATAGAAAATATTACCTCAAAAAAAACTTTACCAAAAATAATTCACTGTCTAGTTGTCAAAAATTATTTTGGGCCAAAATAAGAAATAAGGAGCGACTTTAAAAATTTTCACTCGTTTTGTTTACGATAAAAATAAATAAAAATGAGAACACAATGACAGAATTATATGCAAGCATCGAAAAATTTGAGATGAACTTTTCATTGATGGGAAATAGTTTCAAAATTAATATATTTATAATTTGAACCCGCTTTTAAAAAAACATCAAAATATATATTTTTTTAATACTGAACTGAAAATTATATGTATATTTAATTATATTATAATTTTGGTGGGTGCTTGAGTCCGACATCCTTCTTTTTTTGTCCTTCTTTTACTATAACAAATATAAATTATACCTAATATCCTTCACAAATTAGGCACACTAAAAAAAAATTTATTATATATATAATCATATAAAATTATAATATAATTAAATCGACGAGCAAAATATAATATTTAGGTACTAATTACCCGCCATCCTACTTCTTAAATGTGCATGTGTCCTATGCTCCAATGATGTTTTTTCTTTTCTTTTTCTAAAAAAAACCATTGCTCTGATACCACTTGTCACGACCCACTCCCCGTATCCAAGGGTTAAGCATCGTGATGGCCAGTAACTGAAGTTACATCCGGCCAATTCTTAAACAAATTAATAAACGCAAGCGGAAGAAATATTTAAGTAAGGATACCAAAATAATCACTGGAGCTTCTATTTTTATTACAAAATACATTGACCAAAAAGGCAAATATTTACATATAAAAATATCAAAAAAGTGTTGTGTGTGTCTATTCCGCAGCCTCGCATCTAAGACTTTCCAAAAGCTATTTCTGAATTGCATTATTTCTTGAAAATTAGTAAACAACTATAAGCACATGGCAAAGTGGGAAATATTATACCAAGAGTATAAGGGACACGAACTAACCATGGATAGTTAATTAGGCCAAAACATTTACATAACTCATTTTGGTGAATAAATCATTGGTAAACAAATCATTTAAGTGACAGAAACTGAAATACAGAAATTATGTAAGTGAATAACCATAACCACGGTACAGAACAAAACAGAGGTACGGATTCAAGAGATGACTCGTACGGATTCTAGAGGTGGCTCCCACAATAGTGTAGCACTTAGCTCCGCACAGAACAGAGGTACGGATTCAAGAGGTGACTCGTACAGATTCTAGAGGTGGCTCCCACAATAGTGTAACACTTAGCTCCGCACAACACTTTGCTCCACACAGGACAGAGGTACGGATTCAAGAGGTGGCTCGTACGGATTCTAGAGGTGGCTCCCACAATAGTGTAGCACTTAGCTCCGCACAGAACAGAGGTCAATAAATCCATGACAAACAGAGGACTACAAAGTGGTCAAACAGAGGCTAATGGTTATTTAAGTCCCCCAAGGCATGGGACTCCCGTAGTGGTACTTACAAAACATAATTGTTTATAAGGTCATAGTCAAATATTCTTTAAAATATAAACAAACATATCCATGTGTTTTCTTTTAAGCAAATAGGGTTCAGAAATAAAACCACGTAACTGAAATCTTTATAAAATATAACTTTTATTAATATACTAATAAAACATAACTTATGTAAAACAGATTTTGGTAAGTTAAAACATACGTAAAATACATTTTGGTATCTCAGGGTATAATATAACTCACCTTAACTTTAATACCTTATTCTTTCTTTTCACTATCAAAGACCCTTTTAGATTCCACTATTTTTTTCCTTCATTTTCTCTCTTTCTTTTCTTTCTTTCCTTCTTTCTTTTCTTTTCTTTCTTTATTTCGTTTCTTCTTTCTTTTCCTTTCTTCTAAGTGAATCAAAGCCTCCCTTAAATAGAGAGGAGAAACCACTCTCTGGCCAACACGTGGCCGAGCCCCAAATCATTCCACAGATTCTATAATTAATTATATAGATTCATTCTTATCCTTAATAGATATTTAAGATAATTACCCTTTGACCCAATATTTTAATATAATTATATAAATAAATTAATTTCTAATTAAATTACACTTTATCATATACCAATGGAAAATTATTTATTTATTTTAGTACCACACCCATTATTATTATTATTATTATATTATCTATATTATTATTATTTATATTTTGACCCCTAAATTTTAATAATTATATTGTTTTACAAAATTACACATAATAATATATAATAAATTATATATTTTCCAAACTGAGATTAAATAATATTAATATAAATTCTACAGAATAATTAAAAATCTGGGTTGTTACACTCACAATACTTAAAATCGTATAAACAAAATGGCCTTAGGCTCAATCATACTTCAAAACGGCCTCAGGCCCAATCATATATCAAAACGGCCTTGGGCCCAACATATATCAAAACGGCCTCGGGCCCAACGTATTTCAAAACGGTCTCGGCCCAACATATAACAAAACGGCCTTAGGTCCAATCATATATCAAAACGGCCTCGGGCCCAATATATAACAAAACGGCCTCAAGCCCAATCCTATAACAAAAAGGCCTGGGGCCCAACATATAACAAAACAGTCTCGGGCCCAACGTTGCACATGTCATATAATATTAATGAGGTTTCTCATGTCAAACAAATCACAATGTCGGCACCATTCACCATTCATGGTTCGAGGTACACAATAATGAACATATAAATATGGTATTATTATTCATAGCAGGATCAATTTTGTGGCGTTTCCTTCGGCACACGACCTACACCAAACATGTCACACATATATTCGATAAGTAATTAACTTTAATTGTATTCTTTTCTTTCATTATTCATAACCTTTTTTAATGAGTTTCTATTCATCATTTCACTTCCAAAAGGGGCTAAATAAGTTTGGGAACGCATTCCGGAGGCCAGGGCTAGCAAGACAAAACAACACAATTTTTTTCCCTATTTGGCCGCACGTGCGGCCGGTCCAACCGCTCGAACGGTTTGGCTCTGCACGTGCAGAAATGGCCGCCGCTTGAGTGCATAGTGAGGAGTGGATTTAGGCTTAAATCTTGGGCTCTCGTACGGAGCCCGAGGCCACACGAGCGGTCTGGGCTCACTCAGGTAGTCAAAAAATGGCTCCAAGATGCAAACATTTTCCTCTCATTCCCAAGCCCAAATCCATGTAAAAACAACTCAAAAACATAATATCTAAGCATGATACAAGTGTAATTCTACATTAAACATATCAATCTTGCATGAACAACAATTTCATGGTCTCATCTTTTCACAATTTCATGGTTTACATACACAAGTTCAAAATACATATATTCATGAATGATTTTCTCACAAATCTTGTTTATATGAACCATTAGGGTTTGTTTCATGGATCAATCATAAAAATGAACTCAAATCAAATAATGGTGTAGAGATTAAGGTCCAATTTCATGCCTTTAGCTCTAGTCACTACACAACTCAAAACCCTAGCTCAAAATTTCTAATTTCTTCATGATTTCTTGACAAAGATGAGTTAGAGACAAGGTTTGTAAGTAAATTAACATACATCAACTCAAATTTAAGGTTTGCCCTTTGATTTTCTTCAAATCCTTAGCTTTCTCTTCCTCTCTCTCTCTAACTCACTCTCTAGGACTCTCAACCAACAAATGAAGAACAATAGGACTAAATACACATATATGACCCAACTCATAAAACATGATTAAATCATTACGAATAATAATTTTTCAAAATTTCATCATAAGCTCTATAAATCATGTTAATCATAGATATGAAGTCGTTTTTTGTTTATCGCGCCTCTAAGGCCTTCAATTTCGGTTCAAAGTCTCAATTGCAACAGATATTCCTACTTCACTACAAGAAAAGAAGCTATTTGAGTCCCATTATTTGTGACATAAACATCTGCTAACTCAAAAATGTATTATTAGTGTTGGCAAAGTAGGATTATCTCAAAAAAAATTTACTTACTATTATTATTTGAGTCGGCAGACTATACCGTCTCAAACAAAATATTATTTGCGTTGGCCAAATTTTTATCGTCTCAAAAAAAATTATTTAATTTTTTCCCACTTTTTTGGCTCCAAAAATTGCATCACGCGCCTTTTTTTGCGCCCATTTCAGGTTACTTTTGCGTCTGTGTTGTGTGCCGTCACAAAAAGTAATTAAATTTTTTTTAAAACAACATCGTTTTTAGAACCTGATATATATACCCTTCATCTTCTTTTTTTTTATTTTTTTTTCTCTTTTTGCCCTAAATTCCATCTTGGTTCATCACTAAGAAACGAACTCTTCATATTGGCACCACCGATTCTCCATCTCTACCGGCACCGCCAATTCTCCATCTCCACCGGCACCACCGACTCTCTTCCCCTCCACCGACACCGCCGACTGTCCTCCTACGGGTAAGTGCTCTCTTGCACTCTCTCTCTCTCTCTATATATATATATATATATCAATCCCTAAGAATTGAAATAGTAGATGATTTGAGTGTTTGATTTTTGTTCTTTCGCCCCTAGTTAATTCTGAGCTTTCTCTGGAATCAAACTGGGGAAAAGTGGTGTATGCTTTTGTAATCTTTCACCCCTGTGCTTTCGCCTCACGGGTTTGGCTTGATATGTACCCAAAAAGAGTTCTCTATTTTTGAGCTTTCTATATATTAGGGATTAATGGTGTATACTTTTGTAATCTACTAGCAGAATTCTAATTGGGTAATATTGTGTTGTCCTCACTGAGAAAGGGTTGTTCTTTTTCCATTTGAGAGAATTTGAAGGTAGAATTCAAAATTTATGTACCCAACAAAACATCACCTCAACCAATTGTATATGCCTAGACACTTTACTATACAATCCAATAGTTGTAAGCGTTGGAGGAGTGGTAATTATTAGTACTGATCTTTCCCTTCTCCTGGACTATAAGTGTTCCAGGAGTGTTAGGTTTCTGTTATATTTTCTTTGTTTTTAAAATTTTGTCCTTGTCCTTTCTTTAATGCTTAAATGCCTTGGCTTATAATCCTTTACGGTGAAAGCACATATTCCTTTTGTTTGTTTTTGTTTAATGCACTGTCTGAAGCTTATGCAATTTGTTGTTACTACTGCCTATGTGGTGGGTTTATGTGGTGGTGCATTATTCATATTAAAGAAATACCATGTTCTCCTAAAAAATGGGTTTGTACAGTGTTTCTTAAGAAAACTAAACCACATTAGTAATAAATATCAATTTTTAAAACCAAAACCAAATAATACGGAGTGCACACATAGTGTGTGCCAACCGTTTTAGTTATCTTTATTTTCATTCACCAAGGGTCATCCTAGTGGCTTAGGTCACATTTCCTAATAAAGAGACTCATGTTCGAGTCTCCTTAACTCACCTGTCAAATATATATAGATCATTATTTTTTCCCACTTTGTCTATCCTCTGCAAAGTTCTGTATTACATTTCTAGCATTAATTGAAGAAGTTTAGAAGTTAAGCTCACTTTATTGTGAAATGCGAGGAGGTCAATTTGATTTTAGATGAAGGTGGTAAGAGGGGAACAAAGCACTTTAGAAAATACATTTAGGTGTGATAAGAAAAAAAAAAATTTGGCTGCTTATGATTTAACAAACATTATAGTTTATGAATTGCAACTATAGCAAAGAATCAATAAAGAAAACCCTGAAATTTTCTTTGGAAATCTCCAGCTGGGTGTAAGTTGGGAGTTAAAAAGGAATGCAATTGTATTTTGTTCTTGTAATTCACTCAAACAATAATGAAAATGGTGAGAGGAGGAGATGGGTGTGAACAGAAATGAAACTGAGAGGAAAATGGGGGATAAATAAAGGGAGGGAAAATGGGAGGAAAGTGGAGGGGAAGCAATAAAGCAAGACAAAAAAATGGTAAAAATAATAAATATATGCATACACATAGAATTTGTTTTGTTTCTGTTTTTGTTTTTATTTGAATGTAATTTAATTTTCAAATGTGTCATAAGTTTTATATATATATATAGAATCTGTTTTGTTTTTGTTTTGTTTTTTTTAATAAGGACAACATAAAGTGTTTTTTGTTAATATATAATAAAGTACAAAATTGTCTTATTTGAATATAAACTATTTCATTGTTATTTTTTTTTTCAAAAAACATATTTAATTTTTAAAATAAATATGTTTATGTTTTATATATTTTTTACACACCATATTGTTTTTTAAATAGAAAAAATAGAAATTATATTTTGTTAATATATATAGAGAGAATCTATTTCACTAGTATTGTGTTTTTTTAGAAACATATTTGCTTTCTAAATACTATAGAAATTGTCTTGCAATAGAAAAAAGACACTATGGTCATTACATTCTCAGCAGAGTTAATGTATTTGGCTATGATGACATGGTTTTTGAATTGTCCAATTTCAAACAATTTAGGAATGCATAAATATGTATTGTAGTCTGTAGCTCACTGTTTTAAATTGTAAACCTTTAGTAATTAATGTGATACGATTTTCACAAGTAAAGTTAAGAAAAGTGGGATGACGGATAAAAGTTGGATTGATTTAGGAACTAGGATGTCAAGGGAGTACTTGGATGGGATTGATACATTCCTAAAGTTTGCATACACCAATAGGACTGAAGGTTCATCTATTAGTTGTCCTTGTAGGAATTGTGAGAATCGCTATAATTTTTCACGATAAGTTGTGAAGGATCATCTTTATAGTAATGGCTTCTTTAAGAAGTATAAAAATTGGACTAATCATGATGAATCATATGTTCCTTTGCATGGTAATGAAGATATGGAAACTTGGGTGGATTCAAATGTTAGGGATGATATGATTGGAATGCTAAACGATACTCTAAGAAATCTACATGTACATGTAAGTGTTGAAGATGATGATCAAAGTACAAATGAGGCTTGCATAGGTCCAAATGAAGAAACTATAAAGTATTTCAAACTTCTACAAGATGCACAATGTGAACTGTATCCAAGCTGTAAGAAATTCACATTATTGTGGTTCATTGTTAGACTTTTGCATATGAAGGTTCTTAATAAGTGGACAGACAAATCTGTTGACATGCTACTTGAGTTATTGAATGAGGCTTTTCCTGAAGTTGTGAAACTTCCAAGTTCATACTACGAGGCTCAGAAAGTAACTGAGGATTCGGGCTTCACATATGAGACTTGGGATGCATGCCCTAATAGTTGTATGTAGTTCCGAAATGATCATGCAAGTCTTGATGAATGTGTTATTTGCAAAAGTTGTAGATGGAAATCGAATGATGGTAAAAGACACGGTAAACGTAAAGCTGCAAAACAAATGAGATATTTTCCTTTGAAGCCAAGGTTGCAAAGATTGTTTATGTCATCTAAAACGACAAAGCTCATGAGATGGCATCAAGAGGAATGAATTGATGATAGTGTGTTCAGGCATCCTACTGACTCCCCTACATGGAAAGATTTTGATCGACAAAATAGAGTCTTTGCTAGTGATAGTCAAAGTGTAAGGCTTGGGTTGGCATCTGATGGATTTAATCCATTCAGATCAATGTACATAGTTTATAGCACTTGGCCTATGGATGTGCATGAAGCAATCATTTTTTATGTTGTCTGTACTTATCGATGGCCCAAAAGGACATAGGACAAGATTGATGTATATTTACAACTATTAATTGAGGAGTTGAATGAATTGTGGAATGAAAGTGTAGCCACATTTGATGCATTAACCAATCAAATGTTTCAAATACATGCAACTTTGCTATGGACAATTAATGATTTCCCGGCTTATGCCAACTTATCAGGTTGGAATACCAAAGGTGAATATGCGTGTCCTTGTTGTAACACAAAAAAGGTATCATGTTGGTTGAAACATGGTAAAAAGCATTCCTACATTGGGCATCGTCGGTTCTTACCTAGCAATCATAAATTTCGAAAGGATAGAATATCATTTGATGGCAAACGAGAATAGGGAAGCAAACCTAAATTGTTGTCTAGATCTGAGTTATTGCATCAATTATATTCAGAAGATATCTTGACCCAATACAAGATTGATAACCTTAAGAAAAGGCAACAAAGACAAAGAGAGAGGGGAACTTCCAAATCTTGAAGCTATAATTGGAAGAAGAAGAGTATATTTTATGAACTATCGTACTAGAAGCACAACCTAATTCGACACAATCTTGATGTGATGCATATAGAGAAAAATGTATGTGATAATGTCTTGTGGACATTACTTGGAGTTGTGGGAAAATCTAAAGACAATGTGAGTGTTCGACGTGATCTGCAAGAGATGAATTTTAGAAGACCACTACATGAGCAATCAAAAGGGTCCAACAAAGTGTACTTACCTCCTGCACAATTTACAATGAGTAAGAATGAAAAAGATATATTTCTCAAAGTACTAAAAGGAGTGAAAGTGCCAGATGGGTATGCATAAAATATTTCAAGACGTGTGCCTTTAGAAGATAGAAGCATTGGAGGTTTTAAGAGTCACGATAGTCATATTTTGATGCAACAACTTATACCATTGGCTATTCGCAAATCCTTACCCAAGAATGTGGTTAAACCCTTGATTGAATTGAGCAATTTTTTTAAACAATTGTGCTCCAAGGAGAATCGTGCGGCAGATTTGGAATACATTCAAAATCGCATTAGTGTGACACTTTGTCATCTTGAGAAAATATTTCCATCTGCATTCTTTTATATAATTGAACATTTGCCTATACATTTAGCTGATGAAGCTTTGATTGGTGGAGTAGTGCAATTCAGGTGAATGTATCCAATTGAAAGGTTTTGCCTTACGTTGAAGCAGTATGTGCGTAATCGAGCTTATCTAGAAGGTTCAATTGCTAAAGGTTACTTGATAGAAGAGTGCATGGAATTTTGTGCATTGTATTTGGATGATGTTGAAACTAGAAGTAACCGACCGGTGAGGAACTACGATGGTGGTGATAACATGGGTCGTGCTATTGGGGAGAACACTATAAATTATCTTGATAATAATGCATGGACATAAGCTCATTGATATATCTTATTCAATACAAGTTCAGTTGCCCCATTTATAATGTAAGTTACATCATCCATTATTATTATTCCCCCCCCCTTTCTCCCCTCTCTTCCCCTATGAAACAAGAAATTATCTAACATATCTTTCAATTTATATAGCACCTTGAATTCCTCAAAAGCAAAATGCCACGTGTAGATGATCATCAAATTCAACGTGAACATTTTCAAACATTCCACACTTGGTTTGTGGATTATGTATGTATATTTAAATATATCATCTATATTACATAGTTTTTATTTATATTAACATTTTTTTATTTATATTGAATTTTGATTATTTTTTTAATAGGTCCAAACGTTACAAGTGACAAATGCCACAATTTCTGAAGAAATCAATAAATTGGCAAATGGTCCTACTAACTTGGCAAGGAGATTTAATGGCTATATTATCAATGGTTGTTGATTTCGTATCAACACCATTGATAACAATCGAACAACTCAAAATAGTGGTGTTTGTTTGAAGGCAAATACAATGAGTTATGCTAGCCGGAAGGACAATCCTCATGTGGGAGCTGTTTATTATTACGGACTATTGATTGACATTATCAAAGTCCGATACAGTAATGATACAAAATATGTGTTGTTTAAGTGTGATTGGATTGACAATATTTGTGGGATGAAAGAAGATGTCTTTAAATTCAAGTTGGTCAACTTTAAGCACTTGTTATATCGAGATGACCATCAAAATCATGAGCCTTTCATCTTGGCATCCCAAGCAGAGCAAGTTTGGTATGTCCCAGACCCCTTGGAACCAGATTGGAATGTTGTTGTGAAGATGTCTCAAAGAGGATTATTTGATATGCAATCTAATGATCCTCAAGCTGAGCCTTATATGGATCAACAATTGGAAGAAAATGTTATGCTCCGGGATGAAGAAGTGGGCTGGCTGAGGGAAGGAACAGAAGGAGAGACATTTGATGTTTAATGAATATTTGAATACATTGATGATCTGAAAGTACTCTTTTTTGTATTAATTATTTCTATTATCAATCCAATTAGTAATGCATTACAACTTTTATATTGAGAATCTATTAGTTTATGTTTCTTTATATCTACTTGTACATTGTATTATCAATATATGATTTCTGGTTGGCTAGGTGGACTACTATAGCTCTGCTAGTTTTGCTGTGTGTGTTTTGCCATTGCAAGTGTTGTTTATGTTGTGCTGGTTCTATACTGGTGCTTGTGATGGTTCTGGTTTGATGCAATGATGATAGCCAGCTTTATGCTGCGCTGGTTTTGTTTTGTTGTTGCTGTTCTGCTGGTTCTGTGTGTTGTTGTTGTTCTGCTGGTTCTGTGTGTTGTTGTTTCTGTTGTTATTTTGTTTTACCATGCTGGTAGCTTCTGTTTGCTGCTGGTTTCTTGGTTTTGTTGGTTATTGATCTATTGCTTTATTTTTGTTGTTTTGTAGTGTAGTGTGTTAGCCTTGGTGGTTTTCCTATTATTAGATCTGTGGATGGTTGTTTTGCTTTTATTTATTTTCTAGTTTGTTAGGTTTCCTAAAGTATGCCTTTTGTACATTTGTATATCTTCTTGTCTTATTTTATAACTTACTTACCGAACGAAAATATATGATTTCAGGTAATTATGGGAAAAAGAAAATATGTTGCTGCTACTATGGGTGAGGCATTATTACAGATGCATGAATCTGATTTAGATGGCATTGAAACCTCTTAATAATCATATACGTCTACGTGTCGACCAAGAGATGTGACACTATCATTGGTGCTATAGCCGCAAAGAAGTCGAGCATCACTAGTGCCCACTGTTGTATTAGAGTCACGTGACTCCGGTATATATTTTTTGTCTTATGATATGTTCTGTATTAAATTTTTTTTAAATAAATTTTTTATTTCAGGTCCTTCTTCTTCGCGGAGGCATGGTCGTGGTCGTGCTAAGGGAGTCAAGGAATGAGGTACTAGAGCAAAGCTGAATGTAGAGTTCAATGCCATGTTTCAGCCACTTAATAAACTAGGACGGTCATTTAAGGGGCAGTTGGGTCAGATTGTACGCAATCCACATTGAGTTCCTCTAACTTATCTTAGTTGGGGCTCGGTGCCTGAAGATATTGTGGAAGGCATTTGGAAAGAGGTTCAGGTATAAATTTATTTGTTTGTACATTCCATTTGTCTTGTTTATAATGCTTGATAATTTTATTTCAAATGTCTTATACATTTATAATGTTTGCTACTTTATTTCCATTGTATTAATTATAATGTTTGCTAATCTTATTTCCATTACCTTGTGTTGTGTAGGATAACTTGTTATATACTCCAAAAGGGTTGAAGCCAGTGGTCATAGACTTATGTAACAAATTGTGGAAAGATCACAAAAATAAGACTAAGACCAATCACTACAAGCCTCTTAAAGATGATCCAAATATTAGTGAAAAAGTGCCTTTAGACATTTTGCCAGAATAATGGAGGGTGATGGTGGAGTACAGGAGTAGTAAAGATGCAATGGTATACAAATATATTCATGTATCTCTTGTATGACATTTAATTAATAGTTTTGTAAAATGTGAATGCTTTACTTTTACAGAAGATTGCTAACCGTAATTCTAAAAATCGGGAGTTGCGTGGTCCAGTGCATAGGACCGGGAGAACACCCTTTGCCGATATACGACATAAGGTAATGATTTGTATTAACAATTATATAAAAATTAACTAAATGCTAACTCTTATATGTTTGGCAATTTTAGATGATGGCTCATGGAGAGAGCACTAACAAGATGAGTGTCTTCATAAAGATACGCATGATAACTGATCCAGATGTGAAATTATTTTTGGTATGGGCCTTCGCATATTGGTTTAATAATTTTTTTAAGTGTGCTGTTTGTATACTAATATCTTTAAATTTTAGGGTGAATATAATGAGCAACTCTCAATGATAGACGAGCCCCTCAGGACAGAAGAGGTACAAGATAAGATTTTCCATAACCTAGTAGGAAAGAATGGACACGGATATTGCAAGACTTATGGGATAGTTGTGCCTCGAAGTGCAGTGTACAAAAAAGATATCAGTCTATCACAAGCATCTTCATCATCAACTGTTGAGGAGATCAATCAACAAGTACGCCAAACAGTTACTCAAGAGATCGAGCAAAGGCTAACGGTTGAGATTGAACAAAGGGTCACTGAGAAGTTGAAGGTAGAGTTCGAGCAAATTAGAGCTTTGATGGACTTCATAGGGTCTCAAGGCGGCCCAAGTGATATACAAGTGGTGTAAAAATGACTGACTGAATAACTTGGGAAATTTGTTTTTTTTTTTTCTTTTCTTTTCTTTCTATGTATTATATTTAATAAAATGGTATTGGTGTTGGTTATATAGCTTCCAAATGCCTCTAGTGGACGTCAACAAGTCAGGAAGTCTGTAGGAGATCATGATAGTCATGATGATGAGTTATTGGGTTCTCCTGTGCAGGTATCTCTATTACATAATGCAATATTCACAATCACACACAGTTGAGGTTAAGGGTTAGCCTACTAAAAACCCAATTTAGTGTTATTGTTGCTGTTGAACCTATTTTTCCTGATGTTAAACCTAAAGTAAGACTGATTAGTGTTGAACCTATTTTGCATTTCTTAATAGTGTTGAACCTTATTTACATTCCTTTTAAGCAGCCATCAACATTTAATTTCAGCTTTCCTACAGGTGGACAAAACCATTTGATTAGTCTAGGATGAGAGGGATTCAGGTGGAGAATAGATTGAAAGGCCTCATCAATCTCATGGACATAATTTCTTATGTACTTGAGATTGATTTGAATAGGGGCAATTTGGCTTTCAAAAACAAGTTTGTTTCGATCTTTCCATAACTGCCAAAGGGTAACAATGAAAATAGTATACCATTTTTTTCCAAAAAACTCAGTTTTTTCTTCTTCAAATTCTCAGCAACCCATTCAAAAAGTGGCTGACCACATCCATCCTCCCACCATTTAGTGTTCTTTATTTGAACCCAAATGTATTTGGAGGAGTTGCACTCCCTGAGGAGATGATTCATGTCTTCACTAGCTAATCCACATCTGGGGCACAAGTCAGTTAAGGCCATATTCCTTATGAGTCTCATATGATTAGTGAGCAACCTTCCCTTAAGAATAAGCTAGATGAAAGTTTTCAGCCTTTGAGTTTCCAGATCCAGTTCCAATCCCCACTACTTATGTCCTGATTAGCAATAAGTTTATAGGTAGCAGTAGAAGTGAACTTACCATTAGTGGAACCAACCCAAAAAGGAGCATCTGTGAAGGTCACAAATTTGGGCCTATGGATTTTGAGAATTTCTAGTATGGTCCGAGAGCAGACCAAGTTTTCCAGCACTTTAATGCCCCAATTGCCTTCACTGTCCAGTACTGAGCTAGACAATTTGATTATAATCTAGACAATTTGATTATATTCAGTGAGGCCCAATATTGAGTTTATGACTTGGTGAAGCTATGTATATATATATTATATAACCTAATATTGGATTTAATTTGTTTTTGTTTGTGTTTTTGTTTTCAGGTTTTGCATGAAGACTAACTAATTAATGACTGATGAATGGATGAATTAATGGTGGCATGGAAGCTAATTTTATTTTTGGACATATTATATTATGGCTTCAGATGCCAAGCTTTTTGTACTTAATATTTATAACATATTGCCACCATACTGTTTGTATTGATTAAACAAATTTTTGTTAATATTTTGATGTCAATGAAGCTAAGATGATGACTGAATTTGTGTAAACATTTTTGGTTTTTGAATAAATGAATGAATGTATATTGATTGAATGCATTTTTTTTTATTAGATTTCAACAAACATAATATAGGTATTAATTACAAAAATGAAATAACTTTTTTATGAAATTTTATTTTATTTTATTTTTTTGCGACGGCAACTAATAGTCTCAAAAAACTTATACAGTGTACAGATGAATTTTGTTAGAGCTGGCACATTACAGACGCAAAAAAATCTATAGCGACAGTAATGTACCGACATAATAATAATATTAGAGACAGCATGTTTGCAGACACTAACCTAAGTGATTTTTGGTCTTTTTTTTGCGACAGTAGGAGACCGTCTCAATTAATACTCTTTACCGTCGTAAATATGCTGCGACGACATAGTTTCCGACTCAAAAACTTTTAGTGACCCCTATACTCTCGTCTCTCACCATGCCGTCGAAACGCTGTCGCAAAAACTTTTTTGCGACGGCAATTATGTTTTTGCAACAGCACCCTGCCGACTCAGAAAGTATGTTCTCTTGTAGTGCTTTCAACAGATATTTTTTCAAATTCACATAATTCACATACTTAAATTTGCAAATTCATCTCGACCACATAATCACATGCATATATAGTACGGGTTGGTTTATCACAGTCTCCTCCCTTTTACGGAGTTTGGTCCTCCAAACTTGTTTACCTCAAGTTGAAAACAATTCCAGATATCGTTGCTGCATTTCTTCTTCTCGTTCCCAAGTGGCTTCACTTCCATGATGTTCCCTCCATTCTACTTTTACCTTTGGGACAGTCTTGTTCCTTAGTTGTTTGACTTGCCGATCAAGGATTCGAAGGGGTTTCTCCTCATAAACCATATCGTCATCAAGCATAATTTGATGATATTCAATAACATGGGAAAGGTCCTGAAGGTAGCCTCGCAACACTGATACGTGAAACACATTATGTATTTGCTCCATGCCCGGTGGTAAAGCAATCCGATAGACAATTGGACCTAATCTTTCCAAAATCTGAAACGACCCTATCTACCGGGGTGATAATTTCCTTTTTTTCTCAAATCATGTGTACCCTTTCATTAGAGTGACTTTGACAAAAACATGATCCCCAACTTCAAACTCCAAGTCTCTCCTTTTTTGATATGCATAGCTCTTTTGTCGGCTTTGAGCAATTTTCAATCTCTGTTGGATGATTTGAATGTTTTCCGTAGTAACTTGCGCAATTTCAGGCCCAATCAACGACGTATCCCCAACCTCGGTCCAACAAATCGAAGTTCGACATTTTCTCCTATACAAAGCTTTATTCGATGCCATTCCAATACTAGAGTGGAAACTATTGTTATAAGAAAATTCCGCCAAAGGTAAATGAGTTTCCCAACTTTCACGGAAATCCAAAACACACATTTAGAGCATGTCCTCCAACATCTGTATAGTTCTTTTAGATTGTCCATCGGTTTGTGGATGAAATGCGGTACTAAACCTCAACTCTGTCCCCAATGCTTTTTGTAAGCTTTGCCAAAACCTTGACACAAACTTAGAATCTTTATCCGACACAATAGAAACCGGAACACCGTGCAATCGAATAATCTCAACAATGTACACAGTAGCAAGTCAATCAGCATTATAAACAGTCTCCATAGGCAAAAAGTGAATAGATTTAGTCAATCTATCCACAACAACCCATATAGAATCCATACCTCGGGGTGTTCGGGGTAAGCCCACAATAAAATCCATAGTTATATGTTCCCACTTTCATTCTGGAATAGGGAGAGGTTGAAGTAACCCTGCCGGTCTTTGGTGCTCCGCTTTCACTTGTTGACATTGAAGGCACCTTGAAATGAATTCTGCAATTTCTCTCTTCATATTAGGCCACCAAAAGGCTTGCTTGAGATCTTAGTACATTTTGGTATTCCCGAGATGCATAGCAAACTTGGACTTGTGAGCTTCTTCGAAGACTATTCCTTTAACGTTGGGGACATTTGGAACACACAATCTTCTCTTGAACTTCAACACTTGAGCTTCCAAAGAAAATCCCGGTCGCGGTTTTGCTTTTATCTCATTATATACTTTTTTGAGAAATTCATTCTCCAATTGCCTTTGTTTAATTTTCTCAATAATAGCCGGTTGTGCGGTCATTGCGGCCAACATTCCATCCCGTTCATGTAGTACAATTTCCACCTCCATTCTTTCCAAGTCAAGTAATAGTTCATTCCGCTCCATAAGCAAACATGCTAAATTTCCCGTTGACTTTCTACTAAGAACATCCACTACCTTATTGGCTTTGCTGGGATGATAATGAATCTGCAAGTCATAATCCTTGATGAGTTCTAACCATCATCTTTGTTGCATATTAAGCTCCTTTTGAGTAAAGAAATACTTGAGGCTCTTGTGGTCGATGTAGACTTCACATGTTGTTCCATAAAGATAATGCTGCCATATCTTCAATACAAATACCACAACAACTAATTCTAAATCATGCGTAGGGTAATTCTTTTCATGTGGCTTCAATTGTCGAGATGTATACACAATTACATTTCCATTCTGTATAAATACGCACCCCAAACCCTTATGAGAAGCATTACTATAAATAACAAACCCTTCTGTACCCAATTATAAGGCAATGACCGGTGTTGTTGTGAGCCTTGTCTTTAATTCTTGGAAAGCGGACTCCTTATGTCATGTCCACTCAAATGGAACACCTTTTTGAGTCAATTGGGTAAGTGGCACCGCAATCTTAGAGAAATCTTTAACAAATCTTCAATAGTAACCGGCTAAAGCCATAAAACTACGTATTTCTGTAATATTGGTAGGAACAGGCCAATTCACAATAGCTTCTATCTTTTGCGGATCGACAGACACACCATCCTTGTTAATTACATGCCCCAAAAACACAACTTCATTCAACCAAAATTCACATTTCTTCAATTTAGCATATAACTGTCCCTAATTGTTTGAAGAATTAATCTCAAGTGCCTTTCATGTTCCTCCATACTCTTCGAATAAATAAGAATGTCATCAATGAATACCACCACAAACTCATCCAAGTACGATTTGAAAACCCGATTCATTAAATCCATAAAAGCTGTCGGTGCATTCGTAACCCCAAATGGCATAATTAAAAATTTATAATGGTTGTACCTGGTTCGGAAGGCGGTCTTCTCAATATACTCTGCTTTGACTTTCAACTGATGGTACCCGAATCTCAAGTCGATTTTTGAAAACACTTGTGCCCTCTGTAATTGGTCAAACAAATCATCAATTCGTGGTAAATGATATTTATTCTTCACCGTTACCTTATTAAGTTCTCGGTAATCAATACACAACCGAAGGGTCCCATCATTCTTTTTTACAAACAAAACGGGTGCGCCCTATAGCGATGTACTCGGCCGAATGAACTTATTGTCAAGCAATTCTTGCAATTATATTTTCAATTCCTTTATTTCTGCGGGAGACATTCTGTACGGAGCCTTGGAAATAGGTTGAGTTTGTAACGTCCCATTATTTGCTGGCCCAAGTAACCTGTAGGTCGACCAACCATACCCAAAAGCTTAAGTCCAAGTTATTTAGTAGGAAGGTAGTGGTGCTTTATATGTCCAAGATCACCCATGCAAACTTTCGATGTGGGACAGGGTGTTACAAACTCCCCTACTTATAAATCCTCACGTCCTCGTGAGGGTCTATAATCAATCAGAATACCACAACAAGCTCATGGCCAATGCAAAATAAGTGGCCCATATGGTTGTGTGCATGGGTCGACTCTGATACCATTAGTAACACCCCACTATTTGTTGGCCCAAATAACCTGTGGGTCGACCAACCATACCCAAAAGCTTAAGTCCAAGTTATTTAGTAGCAAGGTAGTGGTGCTTTATATGTCCAAGATCACCCATATAAACTTCGATGTGGGACAGGGTGTTATAGAGTACCCAGTACAATATCAATGACAAATTCAATCTCACGATCTATCAAGTCCCCTGGCAATTCTTAGGGAAATACATCCGGAAACTCACTAACAATTTGAATATTTTTAATACCCACCTCAGTTGTCTCTGCATGCAAAATACTACACAAATAACCCCTACAACCCTTCTGAAGTGGTTTACAAGCTTTCATAGCCGATATTAAATAGGGCGGAGGAGCCACCCCATGTCCCACAAAAGTAAACTCATCCTGACCCGGTGGGCGGAAAACAACTTTCTTAGACACACAATCGATAGTTGCATGATGCTTAGCTAACCAATCCATTCCCAAAATTATATCAAAGTGTACCATATCAAGAGGCATCAAATTAGCATATAATGAAATATCTCAAAGTAAAAGCTTATATGCAGGATATATAGAAGCACATAACACATAGTCTCCGAATGGGAGAGACACGCACAATACATAATTCAAGGGTTCTATAGATCTTTTCAAATTATGAGCAAATGTTTTTGAAACAAAGGAATGGATGGAACCTGAATCAAGTAGCACATGAGCAGGTTGGCTATTGATGAAAAGCGTACCTAAAACCATAGCGTCTGAATTTTGGACATCACTTAGAACAAAAACAAAGACTCTCCCTTGCCTAACGTTGTCTCTATGAGTAGTAGGCCTTGCCGGGGTCTTTGTTGCAGGAGTGGAATCGACTGAACTAGTAGTTGGCCTATTCCCTTTTTGTTGCCTAAACATAGGACAATCTCTCACCATATGTCTTGTCTTTCCACAATTAAAGCAAGCTCCTGATGCTCGATAAGAAACCCCCCGGTGCTTCTTTCCACATTTCGGGCAAGTTGGTGCCGAATCATGGATAAAACCTGAAGTGTTGGAAGTTCCCAAATTTTGCTTCTTACTTTGTGAGGACGCCGACCCTTTGTGCACATTGGAGCCTTGCCTTTTGCCCTTCCAATCCGAGTACCAGTTGTGGTTGGCTTGGTTGTCTTCTGCTATGATGGCCTTATCCAATATATTCACATATTTATGTACCTACAATACATTAATCTTCTCAAGAATGGAGTCTTGGAGACCTCCATCAAATTTTCTCGTCTTCTTGTAGTTCGTATAGACCATATACAGTGCGAAACGGGTTAATTCAGTAAATTACGCTTCATACTCCGCTACGGTTTTGTTTCCTTACTTTAAGTTTTCAAACTCTGACACTTTCTTGTCTCGGATACTCTGTGGGAAGTACTTCTCATAGAAGATTTTCCAAAAATTGAGCCCAATTCACCCCTTAATGCTCTCCTCGAATAAGCATCCACCAACGGCGCGCCTCATCCTCTAGTGTAAAAGCAGCTAGCAAGACTTTCTGTGCCTCCATGCATGGAAAGACTTCAAACAATTTCTCGATACCAAGCACCCAAGCCTTCGCCTTTAATGGATCAATTCCTATTTTGAACAAGAGTGGTTTCATCTTCTTAAATTCTTTTGTGAGAGCAATAGTTCGGTCGTCGGCCTGGTGGTCTTGCACTATAGGTGGTGGCACAGGCATCGGTGGCCATAGTTGTTGTTTCTGTTGTTGTCTAAAGGCCTCCGCCATGTCCATGATCATTGCCTCCATTCTATCAAGTCGTGCGGAGATTGAATCCTCCCCATCCTCTGCTCTTGTTCTCACCATGATTTAAAGGAACACACATTAGAACTTTCCCAAATAATAAACACATAAGTCACATTTACAAATGCACATTTTCATGTCATACTTGATTATGGATGCATTATGGATGCAACTTAAACCCTTTTTAGATTCTTTATTGCTCGCATGGACTCGTATGTGAGATATTAATTCGTGCTTTGATACCACTCTATTATGACCCGAACCCACCCCTAAAAGTTTGGGTCATAACCGGCCGGTAATCACTTGATTACCTTTGGCCTCAAACAAACATATAGAGTAATTATAGTAATGAGGCCAAAGGCGAAAGTATACAACAAAAGAATAAGTCCATTGAGCTATACTAATATGAGCAAAAAGTAATACATCCATGTTATTTATATGCCCATGCAAAAAGAATATAAGTATCAGAAGAAATTTGTGCATAACATTTACAAACCCAATACCACAATAGCAAAAACAAAATAAAGTCAAAGTATGATGTAAGTCAAAGATGAAACTTCATCTCGGAGGTGTGACTCGATTGGGTCTCAAAAAGAATGGCTTCTGAAGCTGACTCTAGGGGTGTGCTTCATGTTGCGGATTACCTACATGTACATACATAGGATTAGGTGAGCGAAGCTCATTGAGTAATAATACAGTAGAACAGTGCAAATAGATAGTCATAAGATTCTCACAATACTCAAAATCGTATAAACAAAATGGCTTTAGGCCTAATCATACTTCAAAACGGCCTCGGGCCCAACATATAACAAAACGGCCTCGAGCCCAATTATATTTCAAAATGGCCTTGGGCCTAACGTATATCAAAATAGCCTTGGCCCCAATCATATTTCAAAACAACCTCGGATCCAATCGTATTTCAAAACAACCTCGAACCTAACATATAACAAAACGACCTCAGGTCCAATCATATATCAAAATGGCCTTGGGCCCAACATATAACAAAACGGCCTCGAGCCCAATCCTATAACAAAACGACCTCGGACCCAACATATAACAAAACGGCCTCGGGCCCAATGTTGCACGTGTTATATAATATTAATGAGGTTTCTCATTTCAAACAAATCATAATGTCAGCACCATTCACCGTTTATGGTTTGAGGTACACAATAATGAACATATAAATATGGTATTATTACTCACAGCGAGATCAATCTTGTGGCGTTTCCTCCGGCACACGACTTACACCAAACATGTCACACACATATTTGATAAGTAATTCACTTCAATTGTACTATTTTCTTTTATTATTCACAACCTTCTTTAATGAGTTTCTATTCATCATTTAACTCCCAAAAGGGGCTAAATAAGGTTGGGAACGCATTCCGGAGGCCGGGGGTAGGAAGACAAAACAACACAATTTTTTTCCCTGTTTGGCCGCACGTGCTCGAGCGATCTGGCTTTGCACGTGCGGAAATGGCTGTCGCTCGAGCGCATAGTGAGAAGTGGGTTTAGGCTTAAATCTTGGGTGCTCGTGCAGAGCCCGAGGCCACACAAGTGGTCTGGGCTCACTCAGGCAGTCCAAAAATAGCTCCAAGATGCAAACGTTTTCCTTTTATTCCCATGCCCAAATCCATGTAAAAACAACTCAAAAACATGATATCTAAGCATGATACAGTGTAATTCCACATTAAATATATCAATCTTGCATCAACAACAATTTCATGGTCTCATCTTTTCACAATTTCATGATTTACATACATAAGTTCAAAATATATATATTCATGAATGATTTTCTCACAAATCTTGTTTATATAAACTATCTAGAGTTTGTTTCATGGATCAATCATAAAAATGAACTCAAATCAAACAATGGTATAGAGATTAAGGTCCAATTTCATGCCTTTAGCTCTAATCACTACACAACTCAAAACCCTAGCTCAAAATTCCTAATTTCTTCATGATTTCTTGACAAAGATGAGTTAGAGACAAAGTTTATAAGTAAATTAACATACCTCAACTCAAATCTAAGGTTGGCCCTTTGATTTTCTTCAAATCCTTAGCTTTCTCTTCCCCTCTCTCTCTCTCTAACTCACTCTCTAGGGCTCTCAACCAACAAATGAAGAACAATAGGGCTAAACACACATGTATGACCCAACTCATAAAACATGATTAAATCATTACGAATCATAATTTTTCAAAATTTCATCGTAAGCTCTATAAATCATGTTAATCGTAGGTATGAAGTTGGTTTTTGTTTATCGTGCCTCTAAGGCCTTCAATTTCGGTTCAAAGTCCAATTGCAACAGATATTCCTACTTTTACAGATATTTTTCTAAATTCATATAATTCACATACTTAAATTTGCAAATTCATCTCGACCATATAATCACCTGCATAATTAAGTATAGTACGAGTTGGGTTATGACATTAGTCCGCATTATTTTCTTATATTCCAATAAGTTTTATGAGTGACATAGTTACCAAAATACCTCTAATAATATTCACATTTAAAGTATAAATGTTCACACCGTTAATATGAATATTCACATTGTAAAATATGAATGTTCATATCACCAAATTGGTAATCGTTCAAAAAATATTTGTAAGGGTAGAAATGTCCATAAAATACTTTAAATATGAGAATTAGGATTTGGTAGATCAAATGTTCAAATAATAGAATTTATTACAATACAAGAATTTTTTATGGATTAATTAGGGTACAAACACTTAAAAAAAGATTTTCTAATAAATCTCTCTTTATTTGTTATGTTATTTTTAAATTATAAATAAGATAAATTACAACCACACATTGAGGTTTTAGATAGGGACATTTTTTTTTTTATAAATCTTTTATTTGATTTTATTTATTTCATTAATTAGTTCTAGAAGTTTGATATAATTATATGAATTTTATTTTTAATAAGGTTAAAACAATCAAAATCAATAGAGATAGTGGTTACACACTAAATAAACAAAATAAATATACACTTTAATATAAAAAATACAATTACATATATGTACATGTATACGACTAATGAATTATTAAAAACAAAAAAGTTAAGTGTTACGTAAATTAAATTTTTGAGAGTCTGGTATAATCATGTCAAAAGTATAAAGCTGATTATATTTTTTTTCAAACTTAAAGGGATGTGTCTAATTTACAATAAAAAAATAAGTAAAATTACAAAATAAAAAATAAAAAACCAGAATTTTAGTATTGTATCAATTTAAATTATAATCTTTTGATTTATTTTTAATCTAGGTATATGAAAAATGTCTAAAACATTTTTTATATAAGTATTTTTTTTTTTGGACCTTTATAATGAATTATTGTTTTTTTCCAGTTACTTAACAAAAATAAGCACGTATTTAGGTTGAAATAAATCAAAAAATTTAAAAATTTTGTTACAAACTTCAAATCTTTATTTATTTATTTTAAAATGTATTTATCATTTATTTTTAATAGCTTAAAAAGTCAATCAAGAGTAAAAAGCATGAAGGGCAGAGAGAGGAGCAAATCCGGGTCTAGGGATGGGGATGATACTGATATAAACCCCAGCAGGAGTAGTAGTAGTAGTCGCCTTGCTGTATTGATCTCTCATTTGTCTCTCTCTCCTCCTCCTACTCCTACTCATCTTCTCCATCTTCAGCCTTCCATGGCTTCCGAGAAAGAAGCTGCTCTCGCTGCAGTCCCCTCCGATTCCCCCACCATGTAATCTCTCTCTCTCTCTGTCTACATCTTCGTTGTTTTTTTGTTCTGTTATCTTTTGATTAGCGTTACGGTATCTGAAATTTACTTAACTAATTATGCTGTAGTTTTCTTATATTTTCAATTAATTTTCAATTAACGGCTTGATTTCCACGCAGTTTGTGTATTACATTATAGAAAGTGTGTTTTATGAGTTGTTTTATCTGTTTTAATTGTTAAGATTATGTGAAACACTGAAGTGGGGATTTGGATATGTGTTGTGTATTTTGATTATTGTTGGAAAGGCTGGTGTTTTTGTTTGATTTTACCGATTGAGAATTCTGACATAGACTTAGGGAGTGTTTGGTTTATTGGAATGAAGTGGAATCAAATGATTATTCTACCAAATGTCTATTCTCTTTGATTCACTAAAAAATGATGAAAAATGCACGGCAAGGTGGGTGTTTGTTTGTTTGTTTTTTTTTTTTTTCAGTGTTGTTTTCGTTTTTAGTAAATTTAAAAAACTTTAAGCTTCTAGATTTTATTTTACTTGATGAGATGAACTGGAAAATTTAAAAATTTTAAAAAAAAAATCTAGAAAAGACAAAGATAAGCTAAACGCGGTGGACCTTTTTTGGCTTATTTTGGCTTTTTAATTTTTTTGGAATACTTAAAAAAAATTACTTTTTAGATCCATCTACACAAGATAGACTAGAAAAGTTTAAAAAAAAGAAGACGTAATTTTGAAAAAAGTTACTAAAGACAAAAAAATGCAGAAAAAAATGTGACATATTTGGAAGTTTCTAATCAGCCACTACTCACCATTTCCATAACAAAGTTAAGGAATGACTATTCTATTAAAGTGAACCAAACTCTACATTAGTGTAAAGATCAACAGAGTAATATTGTGTTGTTGGAAACTTCTTGGTATTTGGGGAATTGGGTTTGTAACCAATAAGCCAAAAGCCACTATACGTTGTCACATCTCTTTCTCATCTTTTCTTTCACTAAAATAGTCAATTCCCAAATGAGGCCAATTATGGGTAAATTACTCCAGCAGTTAATGTGGTTTGACCTTTGCATCACTTTTGGTTCTTGCACTTAAAATTTTTGCATATAAAACCCCCATTTATTGTGGTGTGAACCTTCCATCTAGTTCCATGCAAAATCACAACCGAAAATAGTATTGTGATGCACGTGTACTCCATTTATGCACTCAAATTGTAAGCACAGGGATCAAAGTGATACCAAAGTCAAATCATGG
Source organism: Camellia japonica (assembly GCA_030407325.1). Lineage (NCBI taxonomy): Eukaryota > Viridiplantae > Streptophyta > Magnoliopsida > Ericales > Theaceae > Camellia > Camellia japonica. The sequence goes on from JAPPVO010000017.1 coordinate 30,573,966, forward strand.
AAGCTCATCCAATGTATTCGATTCTAAACTTGCTAACAAATGGCATATTATAATATAGAGACTAAGAACATATTTAAAAATTTTCAAGCTCACATAGTTCTTTTAATTTGAAGTCTGCATTATGTTCTTTGTGCTTTGAATTGCGTGGTAGGATTTTAGAATTGGAGGTTTCTATCTGAAATTCTGAATATTTTCATTGACATCTTCATCTAAGACTCTTATCTTTCTCTATTGTTTAATGTGCAGATTTGACAAAATCATTAAGAAGGAAATACCATCTAAAGTGGTTTATGAGGATGATGAGGTACTGTTGTACTGTTTGTTTTAGTTTATGCACTTTCTCTGTGGAGGATTCCTTGGGATGAAATGCTGTCCATGGTTCCTTGAGATGTCAAGGCCTTGTGTGGAGACCCATGTTATTCTTTAATTGAGCTGTCGTAGATACTTCAATCTCTTCTAGTCATGTTGCTTTTAATGTTCAGGAATCTTACTTTGAACTATTGTGTTTTTAGAATTTATAAGTATGCTATGATATTTTTTCTTTTGGTATGCTATGATATTTTTTCTTTTGGACTGAAGGATATAATATATATATATATATATATGTTAGAATATTTTATGTTAGTGTGTTAGGTGTTAGAATATTTTATGTTAGTGTGTTAGGTGTTAGAATATTTTATGTTAGTGTGTTAGGTGAGTGTAGTGTGGTAGGTAAGTGTGTTAGTAGTGTGTTAGTATATTCTCTTCCTCTCCTATATATAGGAGAGTCATTGTAGTCATTTTATATCAATCAACTATCAATCAATAATATCAATACATTAATTTTCTACATGGTATCAGAGCTAAGTTAACAACTTAGTAATTCCGCTTCACCGGCGGGCGGCAGTCTCGCCTTGGTCGCCCGCCGGACAAACCCAAATTTCCTAATTTCTTCTTCCCTGACAGCTTCTTCAACAACATTAGGCCTTGACGCAAGAGCTGCTGCAATTGTCATGCGTACTGTGAGGAACACAGTGGACACAGGGCAAACTGTTGTCTGCACCATTCATCAACCGAGCATAGATATCTTTGAAGCTTTCGATGAGCTTCTATTGATGAAGAGAGGAGGGAATGTGATATATGCTGGACCTCTCGGTCGCCATTCTCACAAGCTTGTTGAATATTTTGAGGCTGTTCCGGGGGTTCCTAAGATTACAGAGGGTTACAATCCAGCTACTTGGATGTTGGACGTCAGCTCTACAGTTGAGGCACAACTTGATGTTGACTTTGCAGAAATTTATGACTATTCTGGCCTCTACCAGAGAAATCAGGAACTTATCAGGGAACTAAGCACTCCAGCACCAGGTACCAATGACCTCTACTTCCCTACCAAATACTCGCAATCCTTCCTAACTCAATGCTTGGCTTGCTTCTGGAAACAACACTGGTCATACTGGAGGAACTCACAGTACAATGCTATCAGATTCTTCATGACAATTGTCATCGGTATTATTTTTGGTGTTATCTTCTTGGGCAAAGGAAGCAAAATACACCAACAACAAGACTGCTTAATCTGCTTGGAGCTACCTATTCTGCTATCCTTTTCCTTGGAGCCTCCAATGCTAATGCGGTGCAAATTGTTGTAGCAGTTGAGAGAACAGTATTTTACCGTGAAAGGGCAGCTGGGATGTATTCAGAGTTGCCTTACGCGTTTGCTCAGGTGACCATAGAAACAATTTATGTTGTAATTCAGACCCTTATCTATGCTGTTCTCCTTTACTCAATGATTGGCTTTGAATGGACAGTAGTCAAGTTCTTCTATTTCTACTACTTCATATTCATGTGCTTTACCTACTTCTCCATGTACGGAATGATGGTTGTGGCTTTGACTCCTAACCATCAAATTGCGGCTATTGTCATGTCCTTCTTCTTCAGTTTCTGGAACTTGTTCTCTGGTTTCCTCATCTTCAGGCCGCTTATCCCGATATGGTGGAGGTGGTACTATTGGTGTTCTCCAGTTGCCTGGACAATCTATGGCATTTTCACATCACAAGTGGTGACAAGACCAGTCCTCTTACTTTGACTAATGGGTCACGCACCACGATAAAATCTTCCAGTCAGATTCCTTAGAGCATTTGCAGCATGTTCTTCCTCTCTAAACTTTAATCATTTCCATTCACCCTTTCATATTGTATTACTTTACCAACATCCTCCACCCACAAATATTCTCTCTTTTCTTTCTCTATTTTTTTATTTTTTATTATTATTAAACACACCAAACCACCACCACAAACATTCCACATATCACAACCTCTTTTTTTATTTCTGTCGGGATCAAACCCGATCACCATTTTACACCAAAAAAAAAAAAAAAAAAAAAAAAAAAAAAAAAAAAAAAAACCACAAACAAATTCTCCAACCACCACAAAAATCAGCCTTACTTTTTCACCTCTTCTGCCGTTCTCTTCTTCTTGCCTTTGTCTTGGGCATCCCTTGCCGGTGCAGCCTCTGTGATTCCCACGCCACCGAGCACGTTGCCTTCCCGTTGCTCCTCAACCGTCACATAGGCGGCCCTCCAAATCTGAGCATCACGGTGGATTTCCGCTTCAGTTCCTTATTTTCTGCCTTCAGCATACATATCTCTGCTCGGGCATCCGTATACATGCTCTGGAGCAGAGCCAGTTGGGCTTTTACCTGCTGCACCTCATTTGTTCTACTCTGAAGCCGGTGCGACAGGTTGTTGACCGCCGTCATTGTCTCAACACACGACTTCAATGTGTAATAATTCGCCTCAATATCCGATTGTGCAGCCATTCTTTGCTCCACAGACAGCATCGGAAAGTTCAGAGGCGCAAAACCAGGGGGGCTTGGTTGAGGTTCAAGGGCTATATTCTGGGTTGTGGCCTCGTTGAGGTCGGGAAAGAGAGTAAGACCACGGGACGAAGAGGCTATATTCTGGGAACGGGAAGAAGAGGCCATATTCAGGGTTGGTTGTAGAGTGTTTCAGGGATAATCTCTCTCAGCAAAAACGAAGAGGTTTTCAGAGGTTTTCAGCAAGTGTTTTGTTCTGTCTAAGCCTCCGCCTCCGTCTTCGTTAAATAGCCACAACCGCCACGCGTATCGCGCGCCGCTCGGCGCTAGACGACAAATCGGCGCGCCTTTTGATGGCTCGACTTTTGATGGCTGTCGGGCACACCTTTTGATGGCACGCCTTTTGATAAGATTGGGCACGCCTTTTGAGGGTCCGACAAGACTCGGTAAACTGTCCCGACATTGATTCCGGTTAGCTTCTATATGGGTCCGACAAGACTCTGTAAACTGTCCCGACTTTGATTCCGGTTAGCTCCTATATGGGTCCGACAAGACTCTGTAAACTGTCCCGACATTGATTTCGGTTATCTGCTACAACGGTTCGACACAGCCATATAGTGTTTTCTACAACGGTCCGACATGACCCAGTAAACTGTTTATAGTGTCTTCTACAACGGTCCGACATGACCCAGTAAACTGTTTTCTACAACGGTCCGACATGACCCAGTAAACTGTTTTCTACAACGGTCCGACATGACCCAGTAAACTGTTTTCTACAACGGTCCGACATGACCCCATAAACTATCTTCTACAACGGTCCGTCATGACCCCATAAACTGTCTTCTACAACGGTCTGACACGACCATACAGTGTCTCCTATCCATTTTTATTTTATTTGTCATTTTATTTTCCTGTTTTGTTACTCTCTCCAAACTCAAGTTGGTTGGTTCCTATCCCCCTTGAGTTTGAGGGGGGCTGTTAGAATATTTTATGTTAGTGTGTTAGGTGTTAGAATATTTTATGTTAGTGTGTTAGGTGTTAGAATATTTTATGTTAGTGTGTTAGGTGAGTGTAGTGTGGTAGGTAAGTGTGTTAGTAGTGTGTTAGTATATTCTCTTCCTCTCCTATATATAGGAGAGTCATTGTAGTCATTTTATATCAATCAAATATCAATCAATAATATCAATACATTAATTTGCTACAATATATATATGAGAGGGTAATTGTGAACAAATTGGGCCAAGCTATGAAAGTTTTCTTTGGAAGTTGGGCCGTGCAATGGGTCGAGATAAGAGTTGATGTAGCTCGGTCTTGGGCTAAGAAGACATTAGGCTGGTCAGAGATGGGCTGCTAAGGCCTAGACCTAGCTATCTGAAGGTAGTCCTTTATCGGACCAAGATGTTGTTAACAGAGAGGGCCGAGCTATGTGTAGCACGACAAGGTGCCATTCGGTAGATCGGCTTCTGGTCACACGGCCTGAACGGCAGGGGACTGAGATAAGGTAGCTCGGTCAAGAATGTATATCCGAGCATAAGGGTGTAGCCATCTCACTTGGCTTGCAGTGATGAGGGTGTTCTAAGGATAAGCATTATCCTTGGGCGTTATCCTTGGGCATGAGACTCCTAGGAGGACTCTGCTAAGGAGAGTTAGAGTCCTACTGGGATTGTGCCAACTATCTCACTTGGTTGGTAGTGAGTAGGGTGTTATTAAGATAGGCATCATCCTTGGGAATGTGATTCTTAGGAGGACTCTGCTGAGGAGAGTTAGAGTCCTCCTAGGATTGTGCCAGGCGGATTCTATAAAAACTCATGACAAGATCTATGGACAGGTATTGCAATTCTTACTCTCAAATACACAGAGCTTATTGTCTATTGTCTACTTTGTTGACTTAGGCATCGGAGGGGTTTCTGGCACACACCCACTGGTTAGCTCACGTTTGTGTTTTCAAGTAGCGAAGTGATGACGTTTGGAGGAGTGTAAACTTGATCAACAGGATTACATGAGAAGATTATTTCGTGCTCGTACAATTGGCGTCGTCTGTAGGAAGTGCAACAGAGAACGAACCTTTTGATCAAATTCTTCTTCAACTAATTTCAAATGGTGCACAATGACGACGTGCCACACTATGCTATTAATGGACAAACCCTAGAGGGGGGCACGAGGCGCGAAGGTTTGCCCTTTGTTCCTCCCATGGCAGAGTTGGATCCCCAGCGACGGAACGCACGGAGGGACACGTGAGAGAGGCGAGGGATTAGTCCTCATCGTTCCCAAAGCCCTGATAGGCAAAGGCGGAGGATTAATCCTCAGGTTCTGGAAGATGCGTAAGGGAGCAAGACGAATTAATAAAAAGAATGGTGGCCGACATGGAGACGATGAAATGCCAGATAAAGGGTAAAGGGGTGGCAAGAGAAAAGATTCGCGAAGGCAGAACGCGTTCTCACCACTCGGGGGATCACAGCAGGCAAATCACACCATCCCAGATTGAAAGCAGGAGTCTCAGAACAGTCGAGACACAATCAAGGACGTCCAGGACTCGTTTCTCTAGATCTGAGAGAACGAGGACTGAAAGGTCTTGTACGGAGGGAAGCAGTTATCGGCCCTCGCATACACACCAAACGACATCTAGGCACACTGAGTTGCCTAGGTCGGTGGACTTGTGAACAGTACTGGAAGAGAGAGCTTAAAGGAGAGAAGAAGCCCATGCACGCGACCCCTAAAGTGTCTCTGCTTTGCAGCGATTGGCTCCTTGGATACATGGAAGTGTTGAGGTTGGAGTGTTAGTACCGCGCCTTGCTTACGAGCCAGCAGACAAAGCTTTAGCAAGGTTGTAAAGCTCGCCATTCATTTTGGTAATTGAGAACGCACTGTTACCTTTGGGCTTCCATCAACCCAAGTTCACCACTTATGAGGGGAAATCAAACCCCTACATGCATATCAGGGTAGATGAAGATGGTGTTCGCGCTAAGGCAAAATTTGGCATAACAGCGATGTCGGACAAAAAGCCCACAGCAAAGGTCAACACAATTGGATGTGATGACCGACCAAACAAGAATGGTCGAGGCAGGCGACCAAGCGGCGAGGACATCCAGGCAAGGAGGTTTAGAGTTCGCACCGCCATTACCACGGTGTTCAATAAACCTATCCACCAAATTCTTAGTGAGATACGCGATAAACCCTTCGTTCTGCAGCCAGCCAAGTTGGGAGAAGCACAAAGGGGTTATGACGTTAGGTATTGGTGCACCTTCCATGATGAAGTGGGGCACCGAACTGAAAATTGTATGCCTTTAAGGCAGTATCTGGAAGAGTTAGTGGCCACAGGCCACCTGGACCAGTATATTGAAGGGGGAGCTCAGCCAGCCCCCCAGAACCACGACGGGCCATATGGGATGCCAGCCGACGGTCCACCCCAAGGCGTAATCAATGTGATACATGGGATCATTAAGCCTGAACAAGTATGTGAGCTCAGGGGCATGATCAAAAAGGCTAAGCACATGAGGGAGGTATAGAGTGCACAGCCTGCCGCGAAAAGGGATAAAACGGAGACAACTAACGTCATCACCTTTTTCGACATGGTCTTAGCAAGGTTACAAAGCCCTCACAACGACGCATTAATGGTTACTTTGCGTGTCAAAAATTTTGACATCAAACGATTTTGATTGACCAAGGGAGCTCTACAAAGCCTGAAAGAATATATGACCAATGGAAGCTTATATAGACGACAGAACAATGGAAGCTTACATAGATGACATGGTGGTCAAGAGCAAGAATGAAGGAGACCATCTTAAGGACCTAGCTCAAATGTTTCGAATTTTGAAGACCCACAAATTGCGACTGAACGCAGCCAAGTGCACGTTTGGCGTGGGATCAGGAAAGTTTCTGGGCTTTCTAGATACAAACCGTGAGATAGAAGCTGATCCATCGCAAATCAAAGCCATTCAAGAGCTAGAAAGGCCCCACACAGTCAAAGAAGTACAATATCTCACAGGCCTGGCTGTTGCCCTTAACCGATTCATAAGTCGATCGTCCGACAGATGTCGACCATTCTTCTAAGCAATGAAGGCCAAGTTCGAGTGGGATAACGAGTGCGACCGAGCTCTATAAAGCCTGAAAAAATATATGACCTCTCCGCTGTTGTTGGCTACCCTGGTTCTCGGAGAAGAACTTTTTCTATACTTCGTAGTCTTCCAGCACGCAGTCAGCGCAGTGTTGGTACGAGCGGAGGGAATACAACACTTGCCTATCTTTTACGTCAGCAAGACTTTGTTGGGCGCTGAAAGGAGGTACCTGCCGTTGGAGAAGTTGGCTTTAGTGTTGATGATGGCCTCCAGAAAATTGTCGCACTACTTCCATGCCCACACAGTGATCGTCTTAACAACCTTCCCCTTAAAAGCCTTGTTCGAAAGGGCGGACTTTTTTGGGCGAATTTTGAAGTGGGCCGTGGAGTTAGGACAGTTCGACATTAAGTTCCAACCAAGAACCGCAATAAAAGCCTAAGCCTTGGCAGACTTTGTGGTCGAACAGTTAACTTGACCGAGCCAACCGAACAAAGAGGGGAAAGTGTCGCCGGGACAGCATAACCCGCGCAGCAAGTCACTCAACTGCGCAACAAACCAGTCAACCTTGCAGAAAGAAAAGGAGCATACCGCATTACGACAAGCAAGGACTTGGCTGAAAGTGAAGTTCTCAGACAACCAGGCAGTGAGGACCAGACCATAACGACGGACAACAACTTAGAAGAAGACAGCGTCAACATCAACGCCCACGCCCTTAATCCTAAGGCATCATCAGTTCCTTCCACTTGCTGGAAGTTGTTTGTAGGAGAGATGTGGAAACTCTTCGTAGATAGAGCGTCTAACAGGCACGGTGTAGGGCTCGGCATAGTTCTCATCTCATCAGATAGCTTGACCATTGAACATGCAATTAACCTTGGATTTCCAACATCCAACAACGAGACGGAGTATGAAGCATTATTAGTTGGTTTGAAGTCAGCATTTCGCATGGAAGCCACCGAGCTGATGGTATACAGTGACTCCCAACTTCTAGTCAACTAAATTTTGGGCGACTACGAAGCAAAGGATGATAGAATGGCCAAGTACTAAGAGTTGGTCAGAAAGGAGATCATGAAATTTGAAGTGGTTAGGATAGAGCAAATCGGCCGAGAGGAAAATAATAAAGCAGATGAGCTGGCCGGTTTTGCGTTAATGGCAGATACGTCTATCCCACACCCATTGTTAATAGACTTCTTGCCAAGAACAAGTATTGAAGAGCCTGAAGCGGCAGAAGCATGCTGCGCCGATCTAGGTCCTTCTTGGATGGACCCCATCACAACGTTTTTAAAAGACGACATTCTACTTGAAGAAAAGAAGGAAGCCAACAAAATTCGCGCCAAATCGCAGCGGTTTTGGGACAAGAAGTCCTTCACAGGACCATACTTAATGTGTGTCCATCTTAGCAAGGTCGAGGCATTCTTGTTTGAAATTCACGAAGGCGTGTGCAAGAGTCATTAAGGAGGGCGATCCCTGGCCTACCAAGCTATTTTACAAGGGTATTGGTGGCTATATATGCAAGCAGACGCATAGAAGTACATCAAGAAGTGTGAGAAATGTCAGAAATTCACACATTAAATACATCAATCAGCTAGAGAGCTCCTGCCTTTGACCAGCCCTTGGCCCTTTGCAATGTGGGGCTTGGATATAGTAGGACCACTCCCAACTACGTCGGGCAACAGGAAGTTATTTCTCGCGGCAATGGACTACTTCACAAAGTGAGTGGAGGCAGAAGCACTCGCATCCATCAAAGAAAAAGACGTTAAGAAGTTTGTCTGGCAGAACATTATAACCCGGTTTGGAATTCCCAAAGGCTTTGATATCTAACAACGACACTTAGTTTGATGGAAAAATCTTTAGGGGTTTTTGCGAAGAATACAAGATAGAATTTTATAACTCTACACCGGCGTACCCCCAGGCCAATGGCCAGGCTGAAGTTTCCAACAAGGTAGTCTTAGATGGTCTGAAAAATAGGCTGGAAAAAGCAAAAGGCAAATGGGCTAAGGAACTTCCCCACGTCTTATGGGCTTACCGAACTACACCTCGGCGGTTAATTGGCGAAACACCTTTTTCCTTGGCTTATGGCATGGAGGCAATAATCCCTGTGGAAGTTGGCCTCCCCACTATTAGAAGCGAAAATTTTGATCCAGGCTTGAATGGAGAGGCCATAGCCCTAGAATTAGACCTTGCAGAAGAGAGAAGAGAAAGGGCACTGGTACATGTTGCCTCGTATCAACGGGAGTTGTCTAGGAAATATAATAAAGCGGTGCACCCAAGTCAATTCAAGATTAGAGATTGGGTATTGCGCAAAGTAATTGGCAACACTTTGGTGCCTGGAGATGGCAAATTAGGACCTAATTGGGAAGGACCGTACAGAGTGATTGGTTTGGGAGGAAAAGGGGCATATCACATGAAGATGTGGACGACAGAGCTATTCTAAGGCCATGGAACACGACCAATCTCAAAGTATTTTATTTTTAGCTCTTTCTTAAGCATTTGTAATTTTTCTTTTTAATATTCAATAAAACAAATAGACATTTTTTTTTTTCTGTAAAAATTCTTTCCTCTGTTTGTAAAAATTGTTCGTACTCATTGCCCGACTGGGGGACAATTAAGAAGGTTGGCAAGTTTGACCAACATTTTTTTCATTCTTTAGCCGAGATGAGAATCTAGGCTCGAGAAGGTTGGCAGGTTTAACCAACACTTTTTTCATTCTTTAGCCGAGATAAGGATCTAGGCTCAAGAAGGTTGGCAGGTTTGACCAACACTTTTTTCATTCTTCAGCCGAGATAAGGATCTAGGCTCAAGAAGGTTAGCAGGTTTGACCAACACTTTTTTCATTCTTCAGTCGAGATAAGGATCTAGGCTCAAGAAGGTTGGCAGGTTTGACCAACACTTTTTTCATTCTTCAGCCGAGATAAGGATCTAGGCTCAAGAAGGTTGGCAGGTTTGACCAACATTTTTTTCATTCTTCAGTTGAGATAAAGATCTAGGCTCAAGAAGGTTGGCAGGTTTGACCAACACTTTTTTCATTCTTTAGCCTAGGTAAGGATCTAGGCTCAAGAAGGTTGACAGGTTTGACCAACAATTTTTTTATTCTTTAGCCGAGGTAAGGATCTAGGCTCAAAAAGGTTGGCAGGTTTGACCAACACTTTTTCATTCTTCAGCTGAAATAAGGATCTAGGCTCAAGAAAGTTGGCAGATTTGACCAACAGTATGCACCCTTTAGCCTAGATAAGGATCTAGGCTTAAGAAGGTTGGCAGGTTTGACCAAAATAAGTCTTTACTCTTTAGCCGAGATAAGGATCTAGGCTTAAGAAGGTTTGCAGGTTTAACCAACAGTTTGCACACTCTAGCCGAGATAAGGATCTAGGCTAAAAGAGGGTGGGCAGGTGTGGCCAACAGGTTTTTTCATTAGCCGAGGTAGATATCTCAACTAAGGAAGGTTGGCAGGATGAGGCAGAGCTGTTGAGCCCAGCCAGGTATGCAGTTAAAATGATACACTACAATAAAGGAAAAGCGCAGTGACCGAGCAAGAAGCACAATTTTTTTTTTCATCGGTTGAAGGGTGATTACAAGAGGGTGGGGCATATAACCCGGTTACATAACATAGAACAAAAATCAAGCAAAAAACAAGAAAAAAGGCTTCCTGGTCAAGCAAAAAAGGTCAGCATCTAGGTCACCACGGACTTCATCGCTGGGCAGGCCGGCTCGGGCTTTAGCTTCATGTGTTAGATCGGTCACGGCCACTCCGTCGATTGTATTTGGCATGGTTTTGCTGGGCGGATCAACCCGAGCGGACAGTGAAGACTGGCGATTGAGGTTAGTGTTTGTGGGAGGTGTATCATCTGGGTCTGGGATCTTCTCCTCCTCCTCCTCCTCCTCCCCCTCTTGAAGGAACTTCTGTTGGACGGCGTTTGCGTAGTCCGTCATATAGCCCGATATGAAGTGAGGAGGAGGGTTCAGAAACACTTCGAAGTCCGGCCCATGACCAAGCTTAGCCATTGCCGTCTTCCAGCCACACTTAAAAAAAATGTCCTTGGCTGCCTCGCACTGCTGGACGTAAGGTTTTCTTGCTTTCTTTAAAACCCTGATCCTCGGCGTCCTCTATCTTCTTTCTTAGCTCTTGGATCTCAGCATTCTTTTTCTTCTCCAACTTAGCCAACTTGCGCAGATAGTGATCTTTTTTCTCAACTAGGGCTTTTTACTTGTCAACCTCGGCCGTGTTGACTAGTTCAGCCAACCTCTCATTTTCAGATGCTAGCTCGGTTAGCTTCACCTTGACCTTCTTTAGTTTTGCTGCCTTGGCGTTTGCATCAGCTACGGCCGACTGCGTTGTTTTTCGCAATTCTAGCACACACTTATGGGCTACGTGGTTTTTTTGCAAGGCTTGCGGATCGAAAAAGAGTGGTTAGGATAAATCAAGCAATTAGATGGACAATATGGGTATAAATAAATGGGTGGAAAACTTACAAGCACCATTGACTTATTCGCCAAGCAAATGGCTTTTAGCTCGGTCAAGTGATCGTGATGCTCCATGTCTGTTGGCAAACAGACGCTCTTTGAGAGGTTAAAAGCAAGCATGTGGTCCGTCTCAATAACCACTGAATCTTTGGTGGACACAACGTGGTTTTTGTAAGACACGGATGGTGCCCACACTGGGGGAGAAGAAGGGCCTGCTCGGCCAGAATGAACAGGCTTTGGGTTCGGCAGCACAGGTTCAGGAAGCGCGGTCTTTTCTAAGTGTTGTTCGGCGGATGAGGTACGCGCACGCTTGCCTGGTCGAGATGTTGCCCTGGTGGTTGGAAGGGCGATGACTGTTTCGCGCTGTTGGCCAAGGGGTGCTAGTTCGATTTGAACCTCGCTGGAGGTCTGCTCGGTAATAAGAGCTCGCACGGCCCTCCTTTTCGCCATTTCTTGTTCTTCAGTAAGTGGAATTAGATTGATTTGAGGTAGAGTGGGGTCCAGCTCGAGTGAGGGCTCTAAAAGGAAATCGGTTACTCTGGTTTTCCTCTTACCACTATAGCGGTAGGTCGGTTGCATATCAAGCAGTTCGGCCCAATCTTGATGCTGATAGCGTAGCACGGCTCGAAGTGCGGCTTGATTCGCGTATGCGTAAGCTGATTTAAGATGATTCAAATCTGCAGGAGGGACAAACATCACAAGGGTTAGTACGACAGTTGTTATGATGCAAAGAAGATTAAACCGGGCTGTCCTTACTGGTTGTTCCCTTGTTCCAGTTGATGTTGTAGCCCGGTATCTAGGCTTCTTGATCTTCAAAATTTCCAAACATCCAGAGAAAATCATCGTCGTTTAGGTCTTTATCTGGTGTACTCTTGACGATTTTCTCTCGGTCCTTTCTTATTCTAAGGTAATAGACCCAACCGTCGTCATTCTGACCGAGCAAATATTAGTGGAATAGCTCGGCCAGTCCGAGGTTGAGGCCAAGGTGGCGATTGAGTTCAGCGACGCCATTTATTATTCTGTACGTGTTAGTGGATAATTATGTGGGGCATAGTCTGGTTTGCTTAAGGAATTCACAAATGAGGGGTTGGACTGGGAACCGGAGTCCACCCTCTACAATAGACAGCAGTGTGAACGGAACAAAGCCCGGTCTGCCCCAGGGTGTGGTGTCCGGCTTTGCTAGTTCAAGTTGAACGTTGTTGGGGATGTTGTAGTCCCTTTAGAACTCGGCTATAACGTCGAGCTAATTCACGAGGAACCGGTATTTGTCCATGGGTGTGGCCTTAGTTTGTTTATAAATATCTACTCGTCTCCTTAGCCCGCTTTGTAGTGAATGGTGTGCTTGAATAAACTTAGTCAAAGTCTGCACAGTGAAGAACATAGAATGTGTTATGGCCAGCTGGTGACCGGGCTAAGGCATCAGTGTAAATTAGTTTCTTAGTCTTGGGAGAAGGGACGGCGTATAGCTCGGCCAAAAACTAAGGCAAGGTTTTAGCTTAGTCTTGGGATAGGGCGAGATTTTTATCTCGGTCCATGAAAAGGACCAAGTTGCAGCCCGGTCATGGTTAGGTGATGTTTTCCTAGTTCAGTGAGGCACATCTAAGTGAGCATAAACCTGTTTGTAGCTCGGTTTCAATACGATTTTTGGATCAAAATCAAAGTTCTTGTGTGATTTCAGTTCCAATTAGGTAGAAGATCTTCCTAAGGCGTGGGGTTTGGGAAGCTAATTTAGTTCTAAGCTCATTTTAGCGCATAAACAAAAACTATACATACTCTTGCAGTATCAATATAATGGGTTTATAACGCTAAAAGCATCAAGAACCTAAAGAGCGTCATATAAAGTGTTTGAAAGAACATGGAACTTACGAGTTTTTAGTGGAAGATGTGACATTAATCAGCAAAAGATGTTCTTGCAACAGTGTGAAGCTCGATTTGGCTGATGGTACCAGGGTTTGAATGCGGGCAAGTGCAGGATTGGAGTTTTGTTCGCAGGGGGTTGTTTTTGTTTGTGGGTTAGAAGATGAACAGTAACGGTGATTGTTTGAAGACTAGGGGGATGGATATGAAATGGAGGCAAAACGGTGGGACTATTCAAATTTTAGAGTAATGATTGATGGCTGTCACAGCGATAGAGGCAATCGTGAGGGGCCATATGTCCCAGTAAGGACGTGGTGTCAGAAACATGGGAGAGCGGGCTGTACGACCTCGAAGACGTGGAAACCAAGTGAGTTTTAGCTCGGTTGGCCTGAGTGTTCTGGTTTGGGTGGTTTGGATATTTTAGCACGGCTTGAAGATAATAATCTCAATCATGCTTCGTAGATGGAATTAAGGGACAGTTGAGCGGGTAATTTGTGTACAAATTGAGCCGAGCTAGGTGGAGTCTCCTTTGGATGTTGGGCCGCGTGCTAGGCCGAGGAAAGAGCAGGTGTAGCTCGGTTGACCGTGCAGTCACTAAGCCAGGGCTTGAACCAGGTTGCCTAGATATAGTCCAGAAATGAACCGAGGTTTTTCTAGTATATAGAGTCTAGCTGGAATAAGCTTGGTAGAATGCCATCTTAGTTTTGTCCAGCACAGAACCAGACCAGGCTAGCTCGGTTGACTATGCTACCAGCCGAGGTAACAGACTTGAACAATCTCACTTGGTTGTGAGAAAGGCGTTCTCAGGATAGGCTTTATCCTTGGGAGTGTGATTCCTAGGAGGACTCTGTTAAGAAAAGTTGGAGTCCTACTAGGATTGTGCCAAGCGGAATCTATAAAAGCTCATGACAGGACTTACGCACAGGTATTGCAATTCTTACTCCCAAATACATAGAGCTTATTGTCTATTGTCTACTTTGCTGACTTAGGCATCGAATGGGTTTCTGACACACATACGCCGGCTAGCTTACGTTTGTGTTTTCAGGTAGCGAAGTGACGACGTTTGGAGGAGTGCAAACTTGATCAACATGATTACACGAGAAGATTATTTCGTGTTCGTACAATATATATTCATAAAGAATTTCAAGATAATTGGTGTCAGCTTGTTATTGTGCACTTCCCTTATATCCCTTTTATTTTGACATGTTATCTGGTTTTTATTGAATATGTAACTCATTGTTTATCAGTGTTTTGAACTAGTAAAGGAATATTTCCTATGGGTGCTACAAATAGCCCTAACCCTTTTTCTTTGAACCCCCCACTTCTTTGGATCTCCACCAACCAAAATTGCCCTCCACCTTTTTTTTCTGTGAACCCTCACCATAATCCCAACTATAACCCCTTTCTTTGAACCCCTACCCTTCCTCTGGCAGTCTCCATCACCCCCTCCTTCACCTCCAGCAGCCCCCTTCCTAGTCACTCCACCCTTTCTAGCCACTCCCTCTAGCAGCACCCTTCCCCGCAACCCCCCACCTCCGAAAGCCCCTTCTTAGCCTCCCCTTCCCAACCATCTCACCCCTCTCCCACCTCTCCCCATATCCCTTCCCCACCCTCCACAGCCTCCCTCCTCCTTCCTTGACACACCCCAGCCCCTTATCCTCTCCCCTGACGGCTCCCACCCCCTCTAACTCCTCCACAACCACCTTAACATACATACACACACACAACATAGAGGGACTGTGAGGGAAGAAGAGGGTTGCGGTGGTTGCGGAGGTGGGGGGTTGCTAGGGTGGGGGTGGGTTGCAAAGCTGGTGGTAGGTGAGTGGGGTGGGGTTAGGGTTAGGGTTAGGGAGGTTAGGAATGGGGAAAAAAGTTTGAAACTTGTATTAGAATAAAATTGTGGGTGGCAGCATTCATTTTCTATACTGTAGATCAAAGTAAATATTTCCTATAATCATTGATTGTTCTTAGTAGCACTTGGAAATTTAGGAACTATTATTTACTTCAAAACCTTATTTTAAAGTAATTGTTGTGCTCAAAGAAGGTGATATTGATTAAAAGAGTGTAGGAAATTAATGTATTGATATTATTGATTGATACATTGATATTAAATATCTTGTTAAATGTATTTAATTTACAAGGAATAAGCTCTCTTTATAGAGAGGAGAAGGAGACAATAGGGGCAATAAACAAGTTGCCATAATGGAGCACTTACACTAATGGAGCATTACACTAACTATAGTGGAGCATTACACTAATGGAGCATTACACTAACTATAGTGGAGCATTACACTAATGGAGCATTACACTAACAATGGATCACTTACACTAATAGCCCCCCTCAAACTCAAGGGGGATAGGAACCAACCAACTTGAGTTTGAAGAGAGTAACAAAACAGGAAAATAAAATAACAAATAAAATAAAAGAGGATAGGAGACACTGTATGGTCGTGTCAGACCGTTGTAGAAGACAGTTTATGGGGTCATGTCGGACCGTTGTAGAAGATAGTTTATGGGTCATATCGGACCGATGTAGAAAACAGTTTACTGGGTCATGTCGGACCGTTGTAGAAAACAGTTTACTGGGTCATGTCGGACCGTTGTAGAAAACAGTTTACGGGGTCATGTCGGACCGTTGTAGAAAACAGTTTACGGGGTCATGTCGGACCGTTGTAGAAGACACTATATGGCTGTGTCGAACCGTTGTAGCAGATAACCGAAATCAATGTCGGGACAGTTTACCGAGTCTTGTCGGACCCATATAAGAGCTAACCGGAATCAATGTCGGGACAGTTTACAGAGTCTTGTCGGACCCATATAGAAGCTAACCGGAATCAAAGTCGGGACAGTTTACAGAGTCTTGTCGGACCCATATAGGAGCTAACCGGAATCAAAGTCGGGACAGTTTACAGAGTCTTGTCGGACCCATATAGGAGCTAACCGGAATCAAAGTCGGGACAGTTTACAGAGTCTTGTCGGACCCTTAAAAGTTGCACCCTCAAAAGGCGTGCCCAATCTTATCAAAAGGCGTGCCATCAAAAAGCGTGCCATCAAAAGGTGTGCCCGACAGCATCAAAAGTCGAGCCATCAAAAGGCGCGCCGATTTGTCGTCTGGCGATGAGAGGCGCGTAAGGCGCGTGATACGCGTGTCTGCCTTGCCTATTTAAACCAAGGCGAGGCAGCCGCTTATGCAGAACAAAACATCTGCTGAAAACTCTGAAAAACCTCTTCATTTTGCTGAGAGATATACTCTGTAACACTTCTACCCAGAAAATGGCTTCTTCTTCCCGTTCCGCTACCCAGAACATAGCCTCTTCTTCCCGGGGTCTTACTCTATTTCCCGACCTCAATGAGTGCACAAGAGAGATAACCGGGGCAGTTGCCCTGGAACCGCAACCTATGAAGCACGGGTGCGGGTACGAGTACGGTACGGGTACGAGTACGGGTACGCCGATACGGCAAAATCCCCAAAAAGTAGGGTACGGGTACGGCTGCGGTACGCCGATATTTTTTTATTTTTTTATTTTTTTTAATTTTTTATAATTATGGTTAAAAGATCCAACCTACAAATTGAAGTTAAATATCAAAACTAAAAAGAGAACTATAAAGCTAAAAGACAAATATTAATATATTTGAATTCAACATAACATAACCAAAAATAATATTTATGATTATTTAACATTCTGTTGAGGAATAACTAATTTTTTTGATTATTAGCGTTTTCATCTCTAATTTTTTATTATTAATAACTAATAATAATATTTATGATTATTACCATTTATGATTCTAATATTTCTTAGCATTTTCAGTATTAATAACTAAAGAAGAAACAAGAAAATAAATAAATAAATAAAGATGAAGTAATTTTTTATTATTAATAACTAATAATATTTATGATTATTATTTATGATTATTTATTATTAATATTTATTATCATTTTCAATATTAATAATTTTATGATTATTATTTATGATAATAATAATTAATATTTATTATCATTTTCAGTATTAATAATTTTATGATTATTATTTATGATTATTTATTATTAATATTATTATCATTTTCAGCATTAATAACTAAAGAAGAAACCAGAAAGATAAATAAATAAATACAGATGAAGAGAAGAGATATACCTGCGTCGAAGTCGAGGGTTTCGAAGTCGCAGACCAGGGTGAGGGTCGATCGATCTCTGCTGTTTCGAAGTCGCAGACGAGGGCTTTGAAGTCGAGGGTCACAGACGAGGGCTTCGAAGTCGAGGGTCGAGGGTTTCGAAGTCGCAGACGAGGGTGAGGGTCGAAGATGAGGGTAGGGTGAGGGTCGATCTCTGTTTCGAAGTGGAGATGGAGATGGTCGAAGCCTCTCTCTTTGCTTCGATGAGATTAGGGCAACAAAAGTGATGAGATTAGGGCAGTATACACATTTTTTCCTTTTTTTTTTTTTTTAAATTTTTCTTAATATTGCTCCGGTACCCCTCAATTTT